>VSDK01022105.1:511610-624110 GCA_009767595.1 Symbiodinium kawagutii | reverse complement strand
GGACATGGATGGCGCGGCTGTAGGAAACCAACCCTTTTGCCATCTTTTGGGTCCTCCAGGGCGTACCCCTTGGGCTCAAGCAGTTGCCCTGGACGATCACTGGAGCAGTTGGGGGTTGCCATGGATATCCATGAAGTGAGATGGATAAAGGTATTGATATCCACTTCTGTTGATCATTTGAAGCCTATTGAACTCAGAGCACTTGTTGGTTGCGTGAAGCTGTGATCAATGGTTTTGTTTTACTGCTCGCCTGGATTCGTATGCCATCAGTTTACGCGGACCCATGATGTCGCAGCCTGGTGGTGCACATTGGTGCACCACTGATCTTGGCTTACTGGTGGGGAAATGGGAAATGATTTGTGAAACACTTACTGTATACAATCTTATCAATGTTTAAGCGGTTCCAAGCTTGAAGTGTTTGCGCACCAGACTTGGTACTTGTGTAAGTGTTTCATGATGCAATGGTATTGGCCATTTAAGGTCTTATTTCCCAATGATTCATGTTGAAATTCATCCCAACCAATTTGGCTTGCTGGATTCTCAGAAACCTGGCGCATGACCGGCTGGTTGGGAGAGTAGCACGCCGACTGTAGTACCAGCTGCTGCTCACATGCGACGTTTGTTGCATATCAACAGTGCCATCATTTGCCAAGAACCATTATTAACCATTATTGACCATCATTATATAACCATTGTTAAGCATCATTACTTGGTTAATCAACAACCAGTTGCCCCGGATTTGGCCACTGCGTTTCAGAGTGACCACCAGCCAGACACAGCCAGTGCCAAGGCCACATCACCCATCCCTGTGCCTGTGGACAGGTGGCCTGGTTCAAGAAGCTCTTGGGGCTGAGACGAAACATGAAGACGGCAGGCCTGAACTGGGTTTGGGGCACTCCTGGGATTGGTAGTGGAGATGTAGAGAAATGCATCCCATGTCCAGCTGTAACATGAGATATGTATGACATGTGCATACAAACAGGATGCATATCCTGGAGAAATGCATACAAACAGGATATGGCGTATGTGTTTGTATGATTATGTACTTGAGCAGGATGGACATTGCAAGTCAAGAACATGTATAAGTTATTATGAATTGGTGCACATGTACAGTAATTCAAACATGATACTTGCTTGCAGGACAATGTAGGTATACTCACATGTCATTCACCGGCACAGACACATATACATAAGATAGGCCTTTAATGTTACATATATGCACAAGTATTTGTACATTCATCTATGAAGGCACTGATGTCACATGTTATTGATTGTTCATCGCGTTGCCAATATATCCAGCGTCCGTTCCATCCAGCTCAAAAGCATGCGAATCATCATGTCGTAGCAGGAAAGCACCGTGGATGAAGGATGCAGAAAACAATTTTTGCAATGGGCTACAACACAGGGTAGTTCTAGATCATGTATACATGAAATGCATCGAATCCATGTTGGAGCCCACTTACAGTTTGGTACGTACTATTACTATTACATATCCTGTACAAACATACATACACCCATATATACATGATTCATAATTATTGATTGTTTGCAAACATGGACAATTATGGTGCATACCTGATATCATTGCAAGTACATTGCAGCAGATTCGGGAGTAACTCTGCATGTGGTGCTCTGAACTGCCTAGAACTGAGTGTCCAAAACCGCACTTGTGTGGAGATCCATGGATAAAAATCTATGGATGGTGTTGGAATGTGAAGTAAGCTCCGGCTTCTGACCTCTAATGGTAAAGCGGCACATTGATCTAAACAGCGCATCATTTGACTTCCATACATACACCCAAATGCCACGTCCGTCTTCAAAGTGTTCTTGCGATCATCTGGATTGGCCTTTGTGGGTTCAAATGGATCTAGTGGGTCTTCATGGGCTCAAGTCCTGCGACCCGGATGAACATCCCCAAATGGCAATCACACGCGTACAAGCATATTGACCCCCCCCAGAATCTGGTGCTTGGAATGTTTCAACTTCTGTTCCCGTGGCTGCGAGCAATAGGTGCACTGAACCCATATCCCACACAAAAGTGGGGGCTCATTCCCTTCACGATCTTCTGTGCCTTGGACTGAAAAAATTATCGTCCCTTCGTTGGAAATAGGAACACGTCTGCAGTCGCGGGGGACGGTGATGAGCAAACTTCTTCATTTCCAGTAAGTAGGCAAAGATGAAGAATGCGCTTACCAGCGCAAGGTAGTAGCGGGTACCTGCAAACGGCTGTCAAGACTGTAGATATTTTTTCGGTGGGAGTTGTGGCACCCTTTAATTCAGTGGGTTTTTCTGGCAAGAAATCATAAGAAATCCATGGGTGGGGGTTGTTGGACACATCTGCCCATTGCCGCAAGATTTTTTTCTTTGCGCTTGTATTTCCGGTAAACCTCTCAGAATCACAACCTGACGGACAACGGCCAAGATGGTAAACGACGATGAATGATGCTTCATGGGGGTGATTGATCATTGAGAACAACCGTTAACAATACCTGTCAATCAACACCAGGTGGTCGATATACCCAACCAACCTGCCAGCTTTACACCCCATTCCCAGGTTGTTGATCCATCCCCAACGGTTCCACCATGACCACCAGCCACGCCCGGCGCTCAGGTGCCATCTACGTGATCTTCATCTCCGTGGTGCTGTGGGTGCCGCAGTCCCACGACGTGGTGCAGTCCCTCACGGAAGCCTTGAAGCGACCCACCTTCGCCAAGGCGCAGCCAGGGGCGCTGCCGGGGAACCCCCAAGCAGTTGGAAGGAGTCCGTTCTCGTTGAAAAAATCTGCATGTTCGATATGTAAAGGTAAACATTAATCTGGTAAAGCAATTTTTCTTGAATCCTCTTTCAATCACCATGTTTGAACATTCTTGAAAGCAGATTGAAGCAGCCACGTGTTTTTTGATGGTGGATTTTCCACGCAACGAGGTTGGTTTGCCCGAGCATGATACGGTATTACATCTATCACACGGTTTGTGCATGTATGTATTGTACTTAAATAAATGATATTAGTACTTTTATGATGCTGCATATAAATATATATATATATTGTTTTTGCACGTTGATTTCTTGATACGTATATGTATACTATATGAATACTGACACTGACAGTCGTATACGCACATTTGGACATTTATACGTACATAGGCGGATAAAGTGTCATTGGAGCCATCAAGTGTCGTGGTGAAGAAAAACTAATCACAACATAGCACAACCTGAATAGTGGACCGCAGCCATGAGGTTTTGATTCGCAACAACACTGCAGAACATTCGGAGTGCTTATATCATGTTTTCTTGCATCATCATATGAACGTTAATAGTCTCTGATGGTTGATAATCTCTCATGTTACCATCTCTCAACATGCTTTATTTTTGTTTGCTACATCACATCTCTGATTGCTTTAACTTTGTTCAATCTATCTATCTATCTATCTATCTACACACATGCTTAACATCTCTTCAGTTTCAAACTCTCATGCTTCATGCATGCGGCAGCCACGGCGGATCCTCTTGGGATCCGCATGGAGCCGAGCCGCCGGCGCCAGGTGAACCCCTTGTCGCGGCAGATCGACGCGGATCTGAACTTCGACCACATCGAAACGCGCGACGAAGTGCTGCGCTGGTTGGCCGTGTCCTTCTCAGAGGCGCGCCACGGTGGGGGTGGCTGCGCTGCTGCTGGGGGGGGTTACGTGGGACCTGGGGTGCTCACCCGGGGTGGATGGGGGGTTTCTGAGGTCATAGGGGGTACCATGGGGTAGTTCTCATCCTTGATGTTAGCCATTTATAGTGATGAACCAGGTTTTTTTGGGGGTTCCTATGGCTTAAGAAACCACTGGATGGCTCCCATCGGCAATGAACAGCACCTGGCCCATCCTGGTCCTGTTGAATCGTTTGGTAGGTCGGACGTTGATGTTCAATGATGTTCAAAAAGAGCTCCGTTCAATATCGAATGTGCCGAGTTTCTTTCTTGGGTGTTGATTTGCTTCGCATTGGATTAACTAGGGGGGTTCCCATTTTAATGGAAAACCAAGGCTTTTAGGGGATACCCCCTATTAATCAATCAGGGGTTTATTAATCCTGGGTAGCCATTAGTGTAGACAAATGTAGACATTTGTGATTCCCAACAAAGCTGCCGAGCATCCCCAAGCTAAAACTATCAGCCTCTTGCAACGATGTTGGAATATGGCATGCCACTCTCTTCACTGGGATTAGCAGCAAATCAGTCCCGTGGTTCTGTGGTTCTGTGGTTTTGTGTGTCGAAACGTCGATAGTTCCGGTTTGACAGTGAAACAAACCTCCGCCCATGTGTTGCCAGTCTTCAGTCATCTTTGGTAAGAAAAAACATATTCGGCCATGGTTGCAATGTGGTTCGTAAACTTCAACAACAAAGTAATGTTCATGCACAATGAGAGGCCAAAGATTTTGGTGCAAAAGCCTCACCCATGCAGTCCCTTTAGCAGCATGCTAAAGCCAATCTCAAGATGCAGTAGTACATATAGTATTACTAGCCCTCAAAATCTTTATCTTTTGCTGATTAGAACTGCTTGTTAACAATCATCACTCTTCGGCGTCATGGTTTTTAATCCACTACTAAGAGTGGCTCATTGTCAATCCATTATACGCTAATCATCAAAGATTAGCTACTAAGCCATAGCAAGTGCTTCGTGACCCGATCCCAGATCCACCAAAAAATTGTGTCAGAAGCCGTTTGGAAGTGGGAAAAATGCAGCGAAGTGAGGCGCTCTACAACTCGTCCAGCAGCGACAACGTCTTGGGGAGCTATGCGGCATCTCCTCAATACAAACAGGCCGCGGATGCCCGGTGGCGCCTGGGGGTGCCATGCGGGTTAGCTGTTGAGAATGGTGAACCATCATGGATGTTCAACATCACCAAATGTTATTTTATAATTCATCATAGTGGTTAGAGGTTTGAATCAAATGATTACAACTAATGTTTGAATCAAATGGTTGTTATAATTGATCATGTTACAATTAATCATATGTTATAGTTAATCATATGATTGTTTCATATTGTTTCCAACTGTTGATAAGCACCAACAACAAGGCCCGGTGGTAACCTTGTCATTGACAGTTCCCCACGGTAACGTGGAAACCGCACCTCGGGAGTTGGAGGGGCGGTGAGCTGGGCGCTGATGATCCCCTGCCTGAAGCTTCATGTTACAGGGGAGAACATGAGTGGGGATCAAATGATAGTTGAGGATAAATTGATCCCCAAACTATTATTGATATAAACATGATACAAATGATATGATACAAACATGATTTGATGATTATCCAGAATTAGATATGATACACATGTATACAAATTCGAAGGGGGATTGACAAGTTGAGGACCAATGAGGTATATCCAATGGAAGCTCCCCCCAAGTGGTATTCTGGTGGAAGTGCAAATCTTCCTGGATGTTGACCCTTTACTTGGCCGCCCTGGCCAACTAAAACTAATAGGATTAGCTGGTCCCTCCACCCACTGTGGGCTGGGCGACATATCTAAAAAGAATCATTCCTCTTGCCCTGCTCGAACTTGTCTCATAGCGCTTGCGAAGACCGCTGAAGCCATGTTTGTTTCTGTCTTTTCCAGTCGTTTTCCCATTGTGGCCGAATCAAAAAAACGTATTCAGGACTTCCCGCTAGCCAGACATACTAGTACCATTCTCCCGAGATCTTCACCACAACCTTTCGCTATCGGTAGATTTATTGCAAAACTGGGCAGCACAGACGTTTCACCTTTCCAAAAGAGTTGGGAAAGTGATAACTTGGGGTCCTAAAGCAAGTCACTCCACACGACCCCTTAGCCTTGTAACCAACATTGACCTTCCCCATGTGGCATCCCGAAGTGCTCTTCCAAAGAATCCACACAAGTCGACTTGTCTTCCACCAGTGTTAGCTTTTCGGTGACCCTTGGTGCGCGCATTGGGGGCCAAAAACATGTCTTCCACCATTGGAAACAAAATCCATGGTGATCCTCTGATCAATGGCTGGGAGCCAGGTGGCAGTGGGTCAAAACCCTGTACCCCTGGTTCCCCTATGATTAACCATTGTTTTCCTTATTATTGGTTGGTCATTATCCCCCATTATTGGTTGGTTAACTGCTTGACCCATAGCCAGGTGGTGATCAACGACTGGAACATCCTGCTGGGCCAACGACCCGTGCGCCTCAGTTTGATCTTCGATCAGCTGGCGCCCGTGTCCGCCAGCTCGGTGACGGCTCGGCTGCCGGTGGGTCACCTCATCCGCAATGACACGCCGGTCACCAGACACCAGGACGTCAAGGATCAAAGGGCACAGGACCCCTCGGGTGAGGAGAGGGTATGGAACCATCACACATATTTGAGGCTAAATGTGATATACTTAGAGTTACTCTGAAGGGGGAATTAGCGCTCTGAAAACTTGAGTCAATTTTGAAGGATCAGGCCGGATCTTTACGCTTAACCAACTACTTCCACCAGGCTAAAGGAAGAGTTCGAAGCATTTCACCAGCTCTACATGAGCGCGCGGGTGGAGGCTTCCTGGGATTGCGATGGTTTGGGCCCTGGATGTCCCCGTACAATTCGTGAAGCCATGGTCAGTTCGGGGTTTAGCTGCCGCCCAGTTCGGCGAACTTCATCCAGCGCGGATCCCTAAATTTTCGATAGGGTAATGAGCTAGTTGGGGATAATTTAGGGGCACAATTTCATGATGTTTTTTCTCTTGAAAATTGGGTTTCGGCCATCCAATTCTTGAGGACATCATTACATCATATTACATCCATATGTTGGATTTTAAACAGGCACTTTTGTCCATCAAGTGTACGCCGCTTTGGCCGTCTCCGCTCCTAATAGACTTTGCTCCCAAACCAAGCATCTAATATCTGAACTGCACCGAAACCATAGGGAACGCGTGGCTGAAGGCGGTTGGAATGTGCTACCACCAGAGGTGAAAAGCGTTGATGTTTTGTTTTGGACCCTGACTCTGGCTTGTGCCACATTGTACTCCAGCCAATTGGTTTTCGCAAAGCATACATCAATCATTATTAATCCTTATCCACTAATAGTCATGAGTGATCATTGATGGATATTCATACCCAATACTGGTATTATACTGGGGTCATCAATTCAATCGTTGTTCCCAACTAGTTTTGCCAATATGAAACACGATCAACTCCAACATTGGGTGAAGAAATTCTGCTGAGACTCCTCTCTGCCTGGGCGCAAAGACATGCGTGATATGGGAATTGTTTGAAATAGGGGTCCGCGGTTGGTTTATGTTGCTGACTTTCCCAGAGTTGCCCCTTTTTTTCCTTGCAGTTTTGTTTTTGCCTTGCCATCCAGCAGTTGATGATTGTTTTTTTAACTATAAATCATTGCTTAATTAACTAGATTAGTTTTTTTGGAGACCCCTATTTTGAGAAACCGCCATATAATATATCATAGTTATCATATGTCGATCTACATAATTATAATTTCGTGTTTGTTTATACAATGTGCATGAACATTTAGTTGTGTATACATCTTCACGCGTATATCTAATATACACATACACAACTCTATCTCTAGAGCTCTCTCTCTCTCTATATTTACATTCACATCACATGGAATATGTACATCACTATTTAGACTGTGCGCGCCCTCATCCTCATCCGCTACCACCCCCACTAACCTTGGCCGCAGGAATTGTTGCAACAGTACTGTGGCAACTACACCGAAGACTATGGCTTCAGCTGTATGCTGAGTGTGGACCCCGAGGAGCTGACTTCACAGAAAAAATAGTTTTTCCATGGGTGAACTTCACGTGGTTGATGCTTGGATGATTTTTTTCGGGGGGCCGTTGGGGCACGGCCTATAGATCCCATAGCCAGTACCCCGCTAAGTGGGGAATCTTTACGAGGAATCCAATTGGATGAAAGAAAACATGATCTTTCATCTAAGGCAGGTGGCAAAAATCACACGCCTGCCCACTCCTTTGTAGATCAGCCCTGGGATCCACTCACGTCAGCATTTCAAGCAAATCGGTGCGCCTGTGGTGAGTTCAACGGTTTTCAGAGTGAGACTAGAAAACAACAGCTGGAGATTTCTCCCCAATTTACACCAAAAACCACTGAAGGAAGTGCATGGCGCCACAGACTCAGGGACACCCACAATTTTCGGTTGAGTCAAATGGTCCAGTGATTATTACGAAGATCTGCAATCACTGCATTCATGGACAAGTGATGATGAAAGACTGCGGGATGAGACGTCAAACAACCTGTGAGGTGCCATTCATTCTTGGTGACATGCGGTTTTGGATGCTTCGGGTTCCCTCCCAATGATTGCATGGTTCAGTTGATGAGTTTGCCCACCCTTGCTGCGTCGTGAAGTCGTTGCCGCAGGAGACCATTCGGACGCTGTTAGACATGCGTTTGAAGGGCATTTTGACCAACCAAACGCGGAGCATGGTCTTGGACTTTGTCGCATACAATGGGAACATTGACATGTTCTTCTACGTGGCTATTGGCTTCGATTTTACCACCAGTTGCTTGGAAAGAGAATGCCAGACCCATGAGTTGCTTATGGTGGCAAGCAAAATGTTAAGGACAGCAGCACCAGTGGATAAACAGGGTTCTTGAAGATGCTGAAATTTGGGGCTCATGCATCCAAATGCAGGCACCCAGCGTTCTTACATATAGTTGGTTGGGGCCTCAAGTCTTTATACTCTTCCGAGCCTGGATGTTTTCCGTACTCCTCTTTCGAGTCATGGCCTCTTTGTTCTTTGTGTCGGAAAGACTTTCCGGGACGAGAGACTCATACTGCGACTGTGGAAGCAGTGCATCCCTTCCCGGAGAAGCATTTGATGGCTGGCCGGGGTGTGCTTCTTGAAGTACCCGTGCTCACTGATCCGATCCCATGGCATAACGTTGCAGCGCGGGGGGTACAACCGCGGCCCCGAGGTGGTTACATCAACAAAGCCATCAAAGTCTATCCAATCAAACTGTCTCTGGGCGAAATTTCAGCCTAGCTTGCTGAAGCAGGCGAAGCCATGGGCCATCGGCAATGTTTAGGGACCGGCAATAGGGTTGAAAAGTTGTATAGGCCTATGGGTATGGGTTTTAAGAACAAATGATTTGAATGGTGGGTGAAGTGAACATCTGAACTTGATGACTGGTCTGTGTGTTTAGAAAATCGCGGTTGGGTTTAACTCGCAGGTCGGATGCAGTATGTGGCCCCAGCAATGCCAACATGTTTCTGAACCCAAACCTTAGTCCTTTTCTGTGTGTTTTTTGGCACGAACCACTGTGGCTTGTGTGGCTGGCTACAAGGTTCACCAACCATTGTCGCTTGTGTGGCTGGCAAGGCCAGATGTGTCCAGCAGCTTCTTTCCTTTTCGGATCATTCTGGAGATTCTGATCATCATCTTCACCGTGGCGCGGCTGTCCAAGTGTATGCGGGCCATCTACCGCGTGGCATTGGCCGGCATCAGGACACCGTGCCCTGGAGTCGTAGTGTGTGTTTTCATGGCTGGTTTGAGATCAGTTGGGTACCCCTATGCTTCCAGTTGCCAGCCAAAAGTAGGTGAGCAGTTGGGTTTCTACCGGCTTGTTGGAACTGGGGTTGGTTCCCTATTATTTCATGGTGCAGCATAGGGTACCGTCCCAAATTTTTGGGATGTGAACAGCCAGGGGCACTAGGGTTTGGACCCACAGGCAGTACGTTTTTGGGAGCACCGCAGCCATACTTGGAAGCGATGGAGGTGGTGCTGGTGCAACCGCCGTGAGAACATGATCCAAGAAATTATCATTACCAGCAACTATGATGGTCAGTTGATTTTCAATGTCATGGTAGAATGATGATTAAGAATGATGAAACAGTGTCAATTAACCACTATCCAAACCAATTCAAACCGTGGGATCCTTCGAATTTTTTTAAAAGAGACATGCTTCGCTGATTGTTTTGCTTGCCGACGATGTGTCATTGTAACCACTCCAAGTTGAAAGACCGCACACTTGACTGACTTGACTGCAAGAATGTTTGGATTTCTCATTGTTGAAGCTTGAAGTTAATGCAACGAACTTTCCACTCCACTCCAAAAGGGGCGAAGCCGTGCAGGAAAGGCAAAGCTGGTAATTTTGGACATCGTTTGGTGGTGACCATTCAGGTGCGCGGAGCTGCAGAGGGTGGGGGCGGCTCTGGGGGCAGCCGATGGTTGATGCGTTTGGTCACCCATGTTGTAGATGGTGCCATAATGGTGGATGACCGTAGTTGAACATGGTTATTATATTGATATAGTGAGTATGTTGTAGTGGCCAACATTGGGTGATGACTGTTCGCATCCCCAAGAAAACAAATCTTTTGAACCCCATTGAGATTGTCCACGCTAGTTTCCAGGAGGGTAATGCTCGGTCAATGGGCCCCCACTTTAAGAAACCACAAAATAACAAGATGATTTGACATCCAACAAACAGAATGATCTTGCCGACAGAAACACGCTTCTGGTTTGTGGCTTTAATCATTTTATATTTTAACTTCCCTAGTAATTAATTTTTAACGGATGGTTGCTTGACTTATTAAAATATTTTTTCACAGGGGTTGAAATCATCAAGCAGTTCTTGCATGACGGATGTATCCAGCGAATAATGATACCCTCAAACCAGCTTTCAAGAATCATTCTTCCCAAGGAGACGGTCAAAGGTAGGTCCACTTTTGGACAAGGCAGTCCACGAGCCAAGTGCTGCTTATTTCGGTTTGGTGGTGCAAGTTATAGGTTGAAACCACCGAGTAGTTCTACCATGAGATGCTTCCTAAGGCTGGCCCGGGGTTGTGCAATGGCCTGTGCCAATGTTCAAAGATGCTGCTGATCTTATCTATTGACTGTGGCTCAAATTTGGGCCGGCCACTGGTGACGATCTTGAAATATCATCAAACATCTTTGTTTTGCTGGAAGACCAGCCAATCTGAGCCATACTCAGATCCAACAACTTCCACTGTCCTTTTAAAACGGTTTCTTTTTCGTTTGAACAAAATCCAAGTCAGTTCCGGTCAACCCAAACCTGGGAAGGGTCAGATTTCCAGTGTCATGCCAGGTTTTGCTGTACCACGTCGTTCAACATCCTTTCATTGTTTTCGACCTGTTGAGTGGTATCACGACAGTCGTGACCTTGGTGATATGGTACCTTGGATCAGGAGCAAGCCTTGCTGAATCAACGGAACATCAGGATCACCCAAGGCCTCTCAGATCACTCCAGAGAGTCATAACTCATGAGCAACATTTTAGTGGCTACGATTATATCACCTTTATTGACCATCATCAACCCGCTTTACTACAGATTCGTCCAAAGTCTTTCCTCCAGAAACCAGGTCCAGACTCAGCAGGTCAGTCTGAGGGACGAGTAGTGCCAAAGACACTGAGACAAAATCATAGTCAGTTGAGTTTAGCTTAAGCGTTACATGGAGATGTGTTTTGTGGATTGTACTCAGAAAACGATAGGGAAAGGCCTCAAAACAGTACCCGAAACGAGCACTCCAAAACTTAGAAAACGATAGGGGACGTTCTAAAAAGTGTGCAATACACCTAACAGTTATAAGTTTATACATTTAGTGGAACAAGTATACATCCTTTGCTGATGAACAATTTCATGCATGCTTTGGTAAGGATTACCATTATCCATAAATGATTGTCAATATCTCTGGGAGTCTTCCGCCACAAGTCGTGACAGCGCTGATATGCAAACTTTGGGGAGGCATGACTTGGTTGCACCGCGAAAATCGCAAAAGCACGGTTTGGGAGTAACAAATGGAATACTATGGGGATGGGTCAATATTAACCATCAATATTAGGCAACTATAATAGGGGAAACAATGGTTAATGATGGGAACCAGGGGAATCTTGCTTTTGGTTGGTGGTTTCAAACATTTTCTATATTCCCGGCCTAGTATTTTTTAACAACTGGTTGGTTGACTCATATTTTTCATAGAGGTTGAAACCACCAACCAGATACATGGCAATCACAGTCATGATGTGGCTTCATAATTCTCCCATCAACTAGGACATTGAAGACTTGTTTGCTGAAGGATCGAAGTGTATTTTGTTGCTCAGTCAATCTGAGTCGGATGTCGGGGTTGGGGCGTGGGGCCTCCAATAGAAAAGACACCAAGAGAGCTTGGGACGACCACACGACTGTTGATCTTGGTTGCTAGACTCTAAGACTGCCCTTGAATCCTATGCAACCATATGCAACCAGCTTTATCAGTTCCTCCTGTAGTGTGGGCTATCCCGGGCTCCCTGCCTTCATTGAAGCTGAAAATGCTTGTGACAAGATTTTCTTTGGGTGCCGTGTCTTCCTGGCGAACATCCGTGGAAAAGGAATCAACCGACTGTTGGGATGTTCAGTCGCATAGTTTTGATTGGTTTTAGAGATTACGCAGGTTTTTTATTGGTTCGGAATCATCAGCTTTGTTTATTTAGCAGCTTTGATTAAAGAAATTGATTTGATGAGTTTTGATTGGTTTTAGATCTAGAGAGAAGTTTAAATCATCAGCAAGTTTGGGGTTTGACTTTTGCTCGATCTTTCAAGGTATTCATTCGTCCTCCTCGACTTGACACAAAGCTTTTACTTCGCTGAGAGTCCAGAAACACGGCCGCAAAGAGAGGCGGACACCAACAATTTTCATCTGGACTTGAAAGATTGTTTGAAGTTTGACAATGAACCCTACAAAACAGGCCCAGTCACACTTCATACCAAAGGATGGCTCATTTTTTGAATTCTCGTTGTAAAGAATCTAGCAAAGTCTATAAATGATTTATTGTGCTCACCAACAATCATCGCTGAGTGTTCTCATCGCCCTGCTGTTTCGTTGTCCCATCGCTTGGGCAAATTCTATTGTATGGCAGTCCTTTAGTGTTGCTGGTGATTGCACTTACTGACCCTGAATGAAAACTCTGGGATGGAATACTTCATGAAAAATCTCAGCAAGTACCAACTGATTATCCCATCACCCTGGTGTAGAGTACCCTTAGACAATTGTGAAACCTTAGCCCACTCGTTCCAAAACAAGACCATCCCTAGCAGCTTCAAGTGGAGCACATCCAAGTACCAAGGACGTGCAGCTCAGGCAAGTTCACCATGGTTATGAAGCCTATAAGGTAGCTGAACTAACCTCCATAACCATGCTTAGTTACCAATTTCTAACTGGGGATGCACATCCAAGATCATCCAAGTACCAAGTTCATCCCTAGCGTACCCACCAACAGCAACAACTGGATTCTGTCTGAAATTCATCACAGTGCCACCTCGTCGCATCACGGGGTCATAGCCAATGCAGGGGTCTGGCCGGCACTAACCACCGGCGAGGCATGGACCCCACAGCAGTGTGCGGAGATGGAGCTCTGTAGCGACTATTCGGCCATTTCCAAGTTTGCCAAGGCGCGAACGGCCGTTCGAGGTCCCGTGTGGTGAAGCCATGAAGCCTCACAGCCACAACTCAGTGGTGGGCTTGGACCAGGATGGCTGCATGACCTTTTGTAAGATATAGGGAACCCTAAAAATAAATTGATGGTTCATTGCTTTAAAGCGTTGAGATTGGATGATTCGGGGGGTACCGCTATTTTCGAGAAAATGCACGTATATTACCTTTGCACATATTTATTGAAACACACCATGAGCGAACTGAAAGTCCACACCTGTCTCTGGATGGGTTCCACTACTACTCCTGAACATTTAGCGTTATGATTTCGGTAGTCAATTGGCTGGTGTCAATTATCAAGTTGTAGAGCGATCCATCATACAATGAGTTGCATACGCTTGGGTAGACCAGACACGTGTGGAGCCCCTTGCGAGTAGATGCAAGAGCAGAGGAGTGAAACTCGCGGGACAACCCGCAATCATTCGGGAGGAAGAACTCCTGTATTGTATGGATGCACTCTTCACACTTGCCAGCGTGCCGGGCTGATTATCACCCGGGCACAAGAGGATTGACTCCAGAAGATTCCAGAAGTGGATGGGTGAATTCATATCCATACAGGGTGCTACCTCAACATCCACTGGGGATACTGGGAGCTGATAACTTTTTTAAAGGAGATTGGACACCACCAATTTTTTAATACGCTTTTGGACCTGAACGGTGTCTCTAAAGTTCAACGTAGTCCGAATTCTCTTGAGAATGCACTGCCCCATGTGGCAAAAGGACGGGACCACTACAGTCACCAATCAAACCCTTGAACTAATGAAACAGACCCAACATTGCTTGTGCCGCGAAAGTCCAAGCCACTGAGCCACTGGTGACTTTTTTCTGCCATGCGGGGGCCATGGATATCCCACGATGTGAGCACGCAGCACCTGCTCGCACTCCAGGCCAGTCAGCAAATGACGTTCTTTACACAGGCGCCAAAAACGCTGTGGAGCCATCCTATGGCTCGCGGGCTGAGGAATGAAATTCTGGGACTGGGACTGGGGTGGACCCAATCTTCGTGGAAGATTGTGGAAGCATATGGTTTGCTGTTGCTTACATTACCCCTGCTCTGTCAATGCTGGTTGGATCAATTTGTGTTGCTTCAGGCGGATTTTTGTTGTTTCATTTGTTTGGCGTGATTTATAGTCACGGACAAAATTGTGGCAGTGATTGAAAATTATTCAGCTCCTCAGCCGTGCTTTGGCTGTCTTTTGCTTCACGATCATGCCTAACAGAGTGAACAAAGTGACTCAAATATGTAAACGCTGGATATCGCAACCGAACCCAAGGGATTTGTATTTTCTTTTGTGACTGCAGATCTGTGCGGCCAACACCATCTTCCTCTTCCTGTGCTACCAGAAGCTGGCTCGCAGCAGCAGGCAGACCAGGTAGACCAGCGCGCCAAGAATCTTCGGTAATCAGATGATGTATGGGGCTAGCACCATTTTGATGACTGCCCTACAGCCGTTGGGAAAACCATGGTTATTTGGTACCAATGCAGGGACCTTACGGCCCCTACGGTTGCTATAGAGAATTTGATAAATTTGATTACAGTAATTATGTGAGTGTGTTTTCCAACTCTTATTCTTGTACATGATTTGTCTTGGATCTTTTTTGGTGGAATTGACAGGCACAACCATCGGTGGAAAATGCATGGAATCAGCTTGCGTGCATGGTTTTGTTTCTACTGATCAAGGTCAAAAAACTATTCTAAAGCACGGTGCAACTCTTGAACAGCAACCATCTTTCTCCAACTTTAGATGGTTACTCCACACATTTTGCAAAAGTCACATACATTGAATTGGGCATATGAATTTGGGTGACATGACTAGTGAGACTAGCACTGTGGGTTTTTCATATCTACAAGGCACTCGCTGCCGGGTTGGACCCTTACCCCCATTCGTGAAACCATGGTGTTTTTTCTGGTTAATCAAATGTCAAATGTCCATATTAACATGATGTAATCATGCTTGATTAGATTTCAAATGTCAAATGTCTAATATTACTGGAAGGTGGTTTTAAAGATGTGTTTTTTCCTGGTATAAAGTTATTTCCAAATGGTTGGTTGACTAATATTTTTCATTGGGGTGGTTCAACCACCAACCAGGTATGCTTTGTTGATTCAACATCCATCCTCCGCCATGTTTCCACGAGGAAGTACTTGTCCGCCTTCCCCACGGGCCGAGTGATCGCCCGGGCCATGTTACACGGCTTGGCGGACATCCTCTGCTTCTTCGTGGTCATGGTGGTGCTGCTGTTGGGCTACGTGGCTATGGGGCACACCATCTTCGGCACGTTGATGATCGACTTTTCCACTCTGGGCTATTCCGTCTTTTGGCCAAAGCTGGCTATGGGTCAATACCAGCCAATGATGGAGGATAATGACCAACAATAACAAGGGAAACCATGGCTGATGATAGTGGAACCAGTTCGGGGGACTAAGGGTGACCCACAGCCAGCTGGACCTTGGACATCCTTGGAAGTCGTATCTGCGCGTGGTGGAACTGTAGAGTTGTAAACACACAGCGAGTCTCTACCCTGTTCTAGTTAAGGTCATTTGCTTCAGAAACCGCTGCATTGAAGCCAGAAGATTCAAGCTATGCAACGTTGACCAGTTTTTATGTCTTTTTTGGAGAATCTTGGTGAAGTAATCTCCCCTACCTATGACCAAACCCCCCTGTTTTCTTCCTGTCATGAGCGCATCTAGTTTGCTTTGCATTCGGGGTCACCCCAGTGGATAATCCCTAAATTCAAAAACCAAAGAAGAAAACGACTCCTCTTTGTTTTTTGCACGATCGTGATCTGTTTATTTTTTGGTTGATTAGTGGTTTTGAATCATTTATTGAAAAAAGAACAAAGTAATTCCGAAGCCTTGTTTATGTTTAAAACGCAATTCAGAAATGATGAAACATGCTGTAGGAAAGCGCGATCCCTTAAATAAGAGATCGAAGCGAACCCTTACCCCGCAGGTCACGTTCTCTTTTTTATTTATTCGCGGGCGTAGATCTGAGCGATTTGAATTTGGGGGGATTGACATTTGACCAATTTTGACCAACATTTAGGACTATATAACCCCAAAGTGCTACAATCAAAGTGACTATATAACTTGACATTTGGGGGTATTGACTATATAACCCTATTTGATTCCAAGTGCCACAATCGAGAAGCATGCCAATCCAAAGTGTTTTATGCCATCCGGGGGAGGGGGGGTTATTGGTAGGGTGAAGCAATTGCATACCGCACGAAATGCACATGCTATCGGGCTAGCCTCCAGCTACATATAGCTATACATTCTCCATTATATAGATTTGATGATTTTCATGAGCCTATAGACCCTCACCCATTGATCTCTGACCGCATGACAGCGACTGGCTTGCTTCAAGCCACCTCCTGGAGGTCATCACCTGTTTCCAGATGTTCCTTGGAACTTTCCGGAGCTTTGGTGAGATGAGACGCGCCAATAGCCTCGCTTACTACTTTTACTGGTACACCTACATGGTGCTCTTTAGCCACCCGGCGGCGATATTCTCGCAGCTAGCGACTCTGAACCTGAGTCTTTCTGGTTTGTTGCTTGATGCATGAAGTTGAACGAGATTTTATGGTATTGATTCCAAGTTCAAATTGCAAAGCTCATGAACTAACTTAACAGAAGTTAACTGTAGTGAACTTTAACTCGCCAGGATTGATTCCTGGTTGCTCTTTGACCCCCAAGTCTCAGAATGCAGTAGATAGTCTCTTAGAACATTGTTTGGAACACATATTTCACTACCATGTATCTTGGAACAATCAGAAGAACATCACACTCAAAACATTCGTAATTCAAAGAATATGGTTCCGATATGTTCCAATGTTCTAAGTCACGGTCCCTGCAATCAGCCATGAGTTTATTTTGCTTTTTGTACACGGGGTTCTATTGATGGGTTGCCTGATTTATCATCATTGGTGTAGCAAATGACACACTTAAACAATCAGGAGCTTTCTAGTTTGCAGCGTGTTTAGCTGGGCGGATGCACACTTAGAAGAGGCATGACGGTAATGTGCATGTTCTAGTGTCCCATGTTCCCATGTTCTAAGCGACCCCAAAATCAATAGTGCTGATGTTCTAAGTGAGCACTTAGAACAAGATCCACGGATTTTGATCATGTTCTAAGTGTATGGGATTTGCATTTTGAAAAGACTTGATGTTCTCAGCGATAGTCTAGTAGTCTAACGCGACACATCAACCTTCCTATCATTTCCTATCTCATCCAGCCAACTTCCTTTTCGGGTGATGATTGCAATGAATGATTGGTGAAGTTTGTTCCATTGCGTACTATTTTTTTGGGCAGATTGACTTATGAGCAATGATGAAAAACCTTTTTGAATAAAGTATATAGGAAGGTCACAATACCAAGCTTCTTGCTGTGTGTATCCTCGGAATGAATTATTCGACTCTCCATTTGCCAACCAGGGAAGAATGGAGTGTCTTCTGGCTTCTACTAAAATTTGTTTGATGGGGGCTACCCCAATCCCTGGTTTCTAGGAAACATGCCACTTTTGGCTCACTTTTGGTGATCAATAATCCTCGCAAAGCCCAGAGTTTGAGAACTCGGTTGAAGCATCCTTCTTCACCGCAAACCATCTAAGGGGTGAATGACTTTGTAGAAAACACCTGGTGCATCCAAGACTCATGGTTTGTTCACTACGGCCAATCATTTTTTGTATACCGCAGGTTTACTGACTACTGCAGTAAGTCAACCCTGAACCCGCTTTTTCAAAGAGCAATTCCTACAAGCATGATTAAAAATCGCAATCGAAATCATCTTTAAATCACTTCAACATGAGCTCAAACAATCGCCATGTAACAGCTCAAACCATCGCCTTGCATTGCGCAACGTTTCCCCAGGATATGTCTTGGTGAACATGTTCTTCGCCATCATCGCCAAGCATTTCCAGAAGGAAGAGCAGGCGGTGGTGGAGGAGCGTGCTGCCGCGGCTGCCACGCCTCGGCGTGGCGTGCTGGAGGAGACCAAGCGAGCGCTGAAGAACCTGCTCACCATGTGGTCCAGCACGGCATCCAAGGACCGGCACGGGCGAGTCAAGTTGTGACTCATGAAATGATGCTTAAGAATGGTCACTGAAGTTTATAGTGGTTGGTTGATGCTTGAGAATGGTTGCTGAAGTTGATGCTTGAGAAGGGTTTTGATTGCATCACGGTCAATTGCGTGAATGATGCTCAGTAGTGCTTTGTACTAGGGTGTGATCATCCGCAATAGGAGGGGTACACCAACGAGTATGGATTTGTCCATAGATGATGTACCACGAAAGATGGGAGGTCCCTAGTACTGAAAGTCACCAAAGGGTTTCCCAGAATCCTCCGGAATTTGTGCTCAAGCCACCTTTATCCCCGCCCTCCCGGATATGAGACACTCTAAGTGTTAGCTTGCTTGGGGGCAAGTTCATTCATTCGGATATTCTCTTCAGATCTCTTCAGGATGTACAGACTTGAAGGATAAGGGCTATCCTGGAAACTGGATTCCCATGAATTCCCTGCAGTAAACACGACCGGTTTGTGTATTTCTCAGTTGGTTCTCGAAGTATGAGCAGGTGAAAGTGCAAGAAAATGCTTCTCCAGCTGGGAACATGATGTCAAGTGGAGCTGTCCATGAATAGTTTCCCCAACCTCCTTCCAGCTATTGGTTCGAGTAGTTCCTGTCATTTATCTTTCGCTGGTGAAGGCTTCAGAAGGAATGGATCCGTTCTTAATCATCAAGAAGGTCTGTAAACTCTCTGATTGTTGGTTCATGCTTGGCTGATCCACTGAGCCAAATGAGATATCAGGGGGACATGTTCAATCCTCTTGTGGTTTGATGGCCATGATTTTGCTATGGAGGAGTACCTCCTGCACCGAAACCTGCCCGTGACCGAACACGACCGAACCAATCCCCATTCTAAGTAATTACATCTTTGATTCATTCGAATCAAATCACATTAAATGTATCATATGTCTTCAACTTATCTCGTTTTATTTTAAGCTAAGCGTGAACTCCTCTCATGTCCAGGATGCCCATGAGAAGAAGTTGGACGAGGATGCCGACACGATCTACGAAAGCACCGCCTACAACGACGAGGGCCTCGCTACGGAGTCCCCCAGGTCTCCACAGACCCGTGGCGTCCGAGAACTGGTGGATCCGCTGGAAGAGATCGATGAGGCCCTGGTGGTCCATGGTATCCCGGTAAGGACAAGCGTCCATGGTGGTCCCCGGTAACCAATAAGGGAACCCCAGAGGACTAGAGGAGTACATCAGACAAAGCGATGGTTTGCTGAATTCTAGTGGTTGAACCGTACAACCTCAGGTTTCTGACACCCGAGAGAGGATTTTATCCAAAAGCTAAGCCGCATGACAACCCGGAGATACAACCTGCTCAAACATGACGGGTTGCCCTTCAGGTGGACGACAGCTGCATTACTGACAATGTCGAAGAACCCAACTGGAGATTCCTGCCAGATGAAACCAGGCCTGGGCCAACGTTGGTGGACACGCCTTCACCACCAGATGTCATGGTGAGTTCCCAGGCATTCATACGGCCAAACAGGGGTGGTCTATAGTAGCTGGATTTTGTTTGATCAATAACCCCTACACACCCCTACTGCGAAGCCGCATCGACTATGATTAATGATTGATTACTTATTAGATGTTTTGGTTGCTTATAAGTCAGAGTCCGCGTCCGGTCTCCCATTAGCAAGCAAACTGCTGCAGACAGAGTTGAGAGGAGCCTAGCATTGCTGATAATGGCCATGTGATGGAGCACCAAAAGCCACAGCTGTGGCAGAAGCCCTTTCGCCACCACATCCATTGAATTTTTATGATCAAGTCATTTGGGGGGACAAGACAACCAGTGAAATGCTCTCAGTCAGTATACCAAATAGGCAAAACACATTTGTTCTTTCTCCAAGCAACGCTTTTTGGAAGGTAAGGATTTTGATTGCATGAAACAACCGCTGCTTGTATGGGGTAAATTTGGGGTACCAAGAGGGAGAACGCTGCAGTGATGTCTACACTGACACTCACTTTATGAAGAACAAATTCTTCCCAAGAGCAGCCGGATTGTGCCCCTCCATCAGCAGCCTAGGGCAGGGTATCTCAAGAAATGGTGTGGCCCCCAAAAAATGATTTGCACCCCTCTAAAACACCAAAATTTGGTTGGTTTGTGGTGACACAAAAGGACAGCCCAAACTGGCACATTTTTTAGCAGCTTTTGTTCCCATGCCCAGAGCTTCCAGGCTTCCCCGTATCCCTGAGAGTTGATTAACATCCACAGATACCCTAGCCGTTTCAAGGGATCGTGACAGAAGGGGCATACGTTGTTGGAAGGGACGGCGACACTTGGTCACCCAGCGGTCTATGGGAGAACCAGTGGTTTGGTTCTACTTTCGGGGAACGCCCGAATGAATCCACATGAGTATTACAGTAGTAGATGTTCTTTCTTTCATATACAGCCTACATATGCAGAGCGTACATGTCTCTTCTATGAGCAGATACGGACATACGAGTATACACTAAGGCGCGGAAATTATATACACTGGTTGATATATGCAGGGTAAGTGCTTAATCATATATCAACACTCTTGTATGCGAACCATCTCTTTGCAATGTATACAAACCTACCTATCTATCTATCTACCTATCTACCTATCTGCCTATCCATCCATCCATCCATCCATCCATCCAGAAATCTCGCATGCCATATCAACAGCACCTCCATGTCAAGGACTGCCCAGCCCTGATTCGCGAGGCAATGGGCCGTGGCGACGGCGAAGGAAATCTACCGTTTCATCCACGAAAAGAGCCACTTGCGTGAGGAAGTCGAAAAGCACAACAAGGAGCACTGCAATTTCAATGGAAATCCCGTCGAAAATTCCGTGATTTCCCAAGGGGATCAAGTTGGCCACCATTTAGGTGCAATACGATTTGTGTATGATACATGGTGCAATGCACTTTTATTGTGATTTGGCAGTGGGTCAAAACCCTGTACCCCTGTTCCCCTATCATTGACCATTGTTTTCCCTATAGTTTTGTTGGTTTTTAACCCCCATTATTGGTTGGTTAATATTGACCCATAGTCATATTAACTATGTTTTGCACATGAAGTGATCGGATAGAAGTGTACTGATGCTTCCAGGGTGCCCAGGGAAGCGATTCACCGCGGCTGAGCCGCGGTGGAACAGCGGTGGCACTGTGATACACGGGTCATCTGAAAGGGTCATGGATCAAAAGTTTCCAATGGGAAGTCCAGCAACACCATGAAAGTGCCAATCATTGCTGGTCAAACCGCCATGGTTTCCAAGGTTGATTTTCCCATCAAACACGGAAAGTTCAGACTTTGTCCCCCAATTAGATCAAGGTTTCATCAGTTTTTTGGATTCAGATTCCACATCGGCCGTTATCAAGCTGGTTGATCTGGTTGGTACTTTCCAAGCTCTTTCTTTGTTCCTAGCTGGGATGATCAGCCGCCAAGGCCCCGCGGATCAGGAGCAATTCGACATTGATCACGTGCAGGAGGAAGCTGAGACAGCAATCCAGGAGAAGGCCTTTGAACTTGGCAAGAAGGCAGAGAAGGTGACCTGCTATGGTGCTGGCTCCGGTGATTATTCACATTGTGCTCGCTGGAAAATCACCCCATATTTCATAGAACAAATCATGGAATCTTACCATATATTATAGAGAAACTCAGGGAAACCATCAATAATTTGATGGATTTTCCATCGCTGTGTTAGATGACCAGAGGGGAGATGATGGTGAATAGCCTTGAAGAATAATCAGTGGCTAACAGCAATACTGGGATGTGACCAACAAGAAGAGGGATAAAGCATGAGAAAACCGATATAAAACAGCAATAGTAGTGGATGTTGGATAAACCAACTGCGGATAGCAGACTGTAAACAATATTAGCAGAGATAGAGATATGACCAAAGATTCAAAAGGGATATGAATCATGATATGAACAGTAACAGTATCCACCAACCACAATACGATCAGTGAATGGTTGATGATAGGATCCTCAAGGATTGATCATTGTGAATAGCCGTCAACTATAGGACAAAACCAACCCTGAGAAAGGATATACTGACTCACCCTGGTTGATTTTGGTCAGATGGTTGCTCGTTGGTTGTTGGCTCGTTCGCTTGTTCGGATGTTGGGTTGGTCGATTGGATTGGTTGGTCGTTTGGTGTTGGTTGCTTCGCTGTTGGTTGCGTGGCTGGCTTTGTTTGGTCTTGCCAGCAGATATATATTGAGATAAAATGAATATAAACGGGAAACAGGTGAACGTGTACAACCTAGACATGGGAGCTGTATGGAGCTATGAACTATCATAAAGTGTGGGTTTACTCTCTGCCCACCCGGCGTTGCGGACGTTCCCCATGACTTGGCTCTCACACGTTGGTGATATGCTTATGGCTGATCGGGTTATAGGGGGTTATAGGATGTTATAGGGACATTTCACTGTCGAACATGGGGGAATAAGGGCAATGGAAACGTGGTTGAATCCAATCGTAGGTGCTAACTACGAGTCGTAGAACCCATTCGATCTCTGTTGAACAACCACAGTAAGGGAAGGGAAGTCTTGGCCGCTGCCAAGAATCCTTTCTCAACGATCTTGGTGCCCAAAAGACTGACTTGAGTGATTCGCAATTGGGAACCTTCCCACGTTTGCCTTACTAAATGTCGAGTGTTGCGTCAGATAATGGATCATGGTGTGGCATATGACATACCCCGATACTCAATGTATGGTAACCTACATTTACCTATAAAGTGCCCCAGCTCTGTAGGCAAAGAAAGGCCATACATGGAGCAATCGAGCTAGGGCCCGGCTCTGGGGCATGCGATCCCCATGGTAGCATGGGCTCGCTGAAGATCAATGGGAGTCGGCTGGTCATCCATCTCGCATGACTCCATTCATGGAGATCAACTGTAGCTAAAGATAGCTGAAGCTGAAGATCCACTGTAGCTACTCTCCCGTATGACTCACCAAGCTTCTTTGGGTCGAGGTTCGTGATTCAGCTTGTCATCAACCAACCAACTTGTCATATCACCAAGAAACTCCGGGCCGCCGGGTTTCAACCTGCACCTGTGCAGTCACCAGCACTAAGGTGAAGATGGACTTGAGTGCCAGAGAACTGCGATCCTTGAAACGAGTTCACCGAGACCAGGCACCGGGAAAGGGAAGCTGCAGATAGGTCTGCTGCCATCGTGGATGAGCATTTTTGTTGGAAGTCATGAGTAAAAAAGTAAACATGAGCATTTTCCAGCACCCAGAAGTGTGTCACATGTTGGCTGGAAAAAAGAACAAAACAGCTCGAATGACGGTGAGCAACTGATGCTGCATTGATGGTTCATTAGTGTTTTTTGATGCATTTTTAGGACCCCAATAGCTCTGGGGCCATTGGAAAGCTTCAAAACAGCAAAGATGAACATCTCAATCTCTCGAGTTGCGAGATGCGAGGCATAGAGAGGGACTTCACATTAGTCAACATTCGCGAATATGTCATATAATCTGTGGGTGTTTCTCAAAATGGTTGGTTTACTACTGCAAATGATGATTTGGGGGTACCCCATTTTCAGAAACCACCATATATGTACTGTATACATTAATATCCAACTGCTTTAAAGTGGTCGATAGCTGGTTGTATGCAGTTGACAATGGAATGACAATGCTTGTTATTACAGCAATGAATTGATTGTGCTAGTTTCTGAACCATAACCGGATGGCTATCCAACTGTTTAGATCTAACGATCGCGATGAAGTCTATGTAAACATCGATGCAGATCACAGCAAGAATCTGCCGATGCTACGTCTTGGCTTCCAACATGAAGTCTCCTCAGTGCATCCCAGAGCCCAAAGATGTTTCTTGAGATGAATCAATATTGAATCAATTATTGGCTATCTTGACTTGAAGCACCCATGTGGGGATAACCAGTGCTCCCTTTAGGTCTTTTGATCTCCATGCCAAAGAACAATTGCCTTTACGACCCGCATGGGTATTGGCATCGCCATGCCACGGGCGGCCAACTTCCCACTGGTTGAAGCGTCCAGCGTCAGGAGAGTCTGGCTTGGTACATCATGAAGCGCGAAACCGAGTTGAAGAAGCTCGAGGACCGTTGTCAGCCCGGCGCCAGCATCCTTGCAGGATGATGTACATCCCCTGTTTGGAGCATAGCCACCAGATGGCATTGTGCGAATCAACAAGACTGTCAATGGTGAAGCCAACCAGCCAAGCAAGCGGACAACCTTGCCTGTTGGTTGCTTATTGGTTGTAAATTGATAATACTGCAGCATTGATTTAGTCACGATGTTTGCATATTATTGTCTTTGTGCGTTTTGTGAATGGAATACGAGTCGAGGCTCGCATCGGTGCTACCATAAGCTAGAATTGAACGGGCGGACGGATCAAATTTCAAAACTCGTTCCACTTCACCAGCCGGACACTTTGCAAATATACGAAACATAAGGGTTGACAACTCCTGTAACAACGTAGGCCAAAAAAAAGCACTTGGTATATTTTGATACATCATATTAGAGCCCAGCTATTGATTTATCTGGAATTGGCGACTGTCCACTCTAAATCCCAAACTTATACATTTAGTACTTATCACCGCCAACTCAAGTATGACCTTGGTGAATGACTTAAACTGATCTCAAGATTCACATGGGTGTTTCTCAAAATAGGGGTACCCCCAGTTATCATCAGTTATCATCCTTTACAATTTATATTGATTATTTGTAGTAGTTCAGTAGTAACCCAACCATAACTTGGGCTTCTCCATTTTCTGAAAACACCACTAATAGAAATTCCTCAACTGATCTAGCAAGATTCACAATATTTGGCGCCTCAACTTATCTAGATTATTTGGCAAATACCTCAAGTGCTCTAGCCACACAAAAGAGACTCCGAGATCTTCACAGCGTCGGTCGAAATCCTCATGGCCTCGCAGGAAGCCCGGGCGGTGAAGATGGACCGCTACGAGAAGATGGTGAACGCCACCCAGCTCCTGGTGGCCTCAGACGAGTCCAGCGGAGCCAAGGGAAGCAGCTCGTGAAGCGGATCACAACTGACGACCAGGCGCCGTTGTTTGCCTAGGAGAAGCTAGGAATATCTAGGATACGACATATGGGGACATATGGGGACAACTGAGGATAATGACAACTGAGGATAATCTAGGATATGGTAATAAAATGTCATAAAGGTAATGGTTGTACAACATTAGGTAAGCAGTTGCTTGTAATGCTTTGGTTTGATACTGTAGGGGGGCATATGGGGACAAGCAACCAACCCGCAATGGTCATCATTCATTTTTACATAACGACAAGTTAGGCCATCAACGATGGCATCCATGCTCCTTTTGCGGTGGGAGCCAAGCAATGATTGGCTGTGAGCCAGCGACATGGGATGGTCAAAACCAGCCCTTGTTTGGGGTCCAGAAACTATGCTGCCCCCGTGGAGTCCCTCACGAGATATCATGTTTGGCCGGGCCCTTCTGCTCATTGGACACCCCAATGTACTTTTCAAGTTTGTTGGTCAGAAGCTTGTTTTGACCATCCAGAAGCGTCACTTTTAGCTACCTTCAAGAGAAATGTGCTCTTGCAAGGTTTCCCTCGGGGCGTTGAACGGTCGAATCACATGACCGGAAGCACAGCGTTTTGCCCCGGTCTCACCCGTTTCACCATGGTGATTAGCGCCATGTGCCAAACAAAATCGGTGCTTATCCATGGTGGTGCCACTTGGTGCTTCCCCTAGGATCACTGGCCCGTGATGATGCTACCATGAAGGCAAGACGACCCATCAAATATCACTGGGATTCTCAAGGGCTCGAGGATTACAACTTGGAATCAAGCAAGTGGAAGAGCAATGACGATGACTCTTGCCAGATGTTGGTGGATCATGATGGCAAATGATGATGATGATGATGATGATGATGATGATGATGATGATGATGATGATGATGATGCATGATGCATGATGCATGATGCATGATGCATGATGAATGATCATGACGACAACCAGGGTGATGCCAATGATGAAAAATGATGAAGAATGATGAATGATGAAGAATGATGAAGAATGATGAAGAATGATGAAGAATGATGAATGATGACCAATGACGAACCCTTGGTGCTTACCACTTGGCCAGGCTCGGCCGTTGTTATTCTCAGCACGACCTCGTCAGCCGGTGACTGAGGCTCTCGGCTTTGCGGGGAGAAGCTTTGGAGGCGAACGCCGAAGCCGCGACAGGGCGCAGCCAGGGGGGTTGGACCAGCCCTTGGGGGCCGTTGGTGATGGAGCTGTGATTGTGGTTGATGTTGGCCCATGGCTCAATTTTTTGCATGTGTGATGTGTTTTTTCTGCTTGTCGGATTGCGGGTCTCTTTGGTCGTTTGATGGTTTGCCCATTTTTTTTGGTTCATGGCGGTGGTGGTGTGGCAGTCGTTGTTATTGTCGTTGTCGTGTTGTCAAGGGAGGTAATAGGTGTGTTGGTGTTGTTGTTGCTGCTGTCCGACAACCTGGTCCAATACTGTGTATCTTCGGTGTTTCAAGGGCAGGGCACCACCCCCTGTGCGAGCTACAGCATACGAGAACTCCAACAAGGATTCACGACATTGACTCTGGAGGAACCAAGTATTCGCTACATTACAACATTGCTACAGTGATGGTCACAATTATCATGAACCGTTCCAGTATTGACCATCATGAACCATGAACAATCATTCACCAGAGACATCATTAGACCTCACTAGACACTGGTTTTAAACCTTCTTAGGGATATTTGACAGCAATAAGTGACATTGGGATGATGGTCATATTATTCCCCTAATCATGGTCATCCCAATACCTAAAAGTCCCTTAGATAGCTATCAATAAGATGTCATCCGAGTGATGGTATTGATAAATGACTAGATCACTTAGATCATATCATTTTCCTTCAATGACTCTGGTCAATTGACTTGCGCATCTTCTCCCTGACAGGGTTCCACCTTTGCCCCGGCGTTTCAGGCCCGACTCAACATGTCAAGACAAAGGATCACCGAAGCTTGTGCCGTGTGCAGCCCAGAGGTGATGCTGGCTAAACCCGGATGAAGCCAAACCCTGCGTTTATTGGGGGCGCAGGGGTGCCAGTGGGCTTTTGGGGGAACCCCCGTTTTGTTCAATTAGGGGTTTATTTATCATGGGTTGGCGTACACACACACACACATATATATATATATACATATGTGTACATATATATATATATATTACCATAGCAATAGAGGGTATAACCATGTGTTACCACGCTGCCGTGTACCATTCATTGGTTGAACAGACTTCTGGTTGTGTGCGGACGGTGGCTGGATTGTCATGATCAACAAGAACCAAGGTAAGGGTTCATAGTGGTTGACAGTGGTTAATTAATCATGTATGTAAATGGCTACTGATGGTTGATTATAGTTGATTAGTGGTTAGTGAGTAATGATTCACAATGGTTTATGAACTTCCATTGTCGGACCATTTCAAGTCCATTAAGACATGATCGACAATGATTCTTGCCCATATCAATGAGTATTTGATATCGCATTGATGTCTCAGCCATCATTATTGGCTATCAAGAATGTTCAATCATCATAAATCATTAGTATTGCAACTAACTCTCCTGCACATTGACAATTAACAGCCACGATCGTTAAGGAGCTTTATGATGAACATGATCATTGATAATTCAGGACATAAACATGATTACGGACCATCATTAGCACCCCTTGTTTCACATTTAAACATCGATTATAGCACTGAGTTTATGCACCATCTTCAGGACCACTAGCACATCTCGTCAACGTTCACACTAGTGAATTAGCACATCTCATCATTAACTAATGACTAACCTCACCATCTTAAGGACCGCTATTAGCACAGATTATTAGCACATCTTTAGGACCAAGATGGCCTCCACTGGCACATTATTAGTCCATCCACTGGCCTCCTGGCGATGTTTGAAGCACCGCTTGAGGCACGGGAAGCTGCAGACAAACGAGAGGCGCAGCAGGGCGCTGGCTCTCGTGAATGTTTTGAGTGCATGCGTGGCTTGATGATTGGTTAATGATCATTGGAAGATAGTGCTTAGAGATGCTTAGAGACTGATTGATTGAGAACTGGTTGATGAATCAGAATGGGATAACAGTACGATGTAGGGATATATGTAAAAGATTGTAATGATTAATGGTTGATGCATGGTTGATTGATGCTTACTGCTGGTTAGTTGTGAAACCAGCTTGTTCTTGGTTTGCTACTTGAAAGATGGGAGCTGATCGGTTTGGTCGTGGAACCAGATGAACCAGCTTGCCCTTGGCTTGCTGATTGAAAGATGGGAGATCATTTTTGTTTGCTAGTGCCCGCACCGTTGATGCAATATGAAACTATCCACATGAATGATTACTATATAGATCTATATATATACTTATTTTTCATATATATATATATGTTAATGTATGTTAATGTACTACATACTCCCAGGTGACTAAGTCGTTGCGATTTTGATAAAAATCATCCCTGCCTATGGCGAGAGCTTTTACGGGGGTCGTTGCAAAACGGTGTGCTCCTTGCATACTTGCATCTCTTAAATTTTGAGGAAAGTGGTTGTGACCAAAACTAGTGAGCATATTGAGTTTCAAAATTTGCTGTGCCTATGGGGAGCTGGGGTAAAATAGAATCATTGCTATACTATAAGAGGTTGATTCTAGCACTTTTTTACATCAACTTCGCATAGGCACACTAGATGTAAGGCACTTCTGGCACGCATCTTCAGGTGAATTTCCCTGACCACAGAAAAATCATCCCGCACCTTTTTCTGCAGCCATCTCTTGTCTGTGCTTGCGGTGCGTTTCCACCATGGCTTTGGCGACTCCGGTGAAGAAGTTCAAGGTGACCACTGATCCACTAACATGGGTAGTTCCTGTTGCTTCTTTGAGTTTTTGCTCTCAGCTTGAGCCGTGTTGTGCTCATCCTCTTGGTCAACTGAGTCAAGAGTGACCTTGCGTCCTGGTTCTACAAAGACATAATGTACCACCACCACTGGTTGGTTTTGCTATGGATTCCTTATTAAATAGTTGGGAAATGTCGGGAAATGTTGAGAATGAATACTCCAACGAAGAATCGCATATGCCCCGGTAGCGATTCTTCCCATTTTCCAACGGCGCCAGGCCATGGCAGCGACAGCTTTCCGCGAAGCCCTCGAAGCGGAAGAAGAGGCAGCGCAAGATGCGGTGGGGGCCTCTGCGCTTGCGGACACGGGGCGGGGAGCCGGGACGGGGAGACGGCTGGGAGACGGCTGGGAGACGGCTGGGAGACGGCTGGGTGTGTGGGTAAGGTGAACGGGTCAAGTTTAGTGCTTCCTGCAATGATGGTTCCCTGGTACCCACAATCCTCAGGCTGAACTAGGCCCAGTGCTACAGGTGACATGAGGATGGCTTTCAAGGGTCAGCAACTGCAGAACAGCAGCCAGAATGATTGCACGTTGCTTGGGTGGGCCCAAAACGAATGCATCCGTTAGCCTTGTGGTCTGAACTATAACCATCAGCACTATTTTGAAAGCATTACTGTAGCCACAATCAGCATTCACCATCCGTTAACTGTCAATTAGTCCCCAATTAACCAACAATAAAGCACCAAATAACCAGCGACCGTGAACCGCCAGCTTGAACCCCTCAGGTGGCTGAGGGGCTACGCGAAAGTCGCGTGCATGAGCAGCGTGCTGCTGTGGAACTGGAGCCACTTGGATCACCATGCGGACCACAAAACTGGTCAGTTTGGAGGAGAACTGGCTATGGTTAAGGGTTAATAATAGGAAATAAATTAAATACCAAGTATATGGCTATGTATAAGGGAACAATATACCAAATAATAGGGTATATGGATTTGATGGTTAGTAGGGGATAATACCTAACAATCATAGGGGATATATACCAATTATATGGCTATGGGTCAAGGCTTTAACCAACCAATTTCATGGGGGAGAATCACCAAGAATTTCATAGGCAAAACAATGGCTAATAGTGGGGGAACCAGGGGGACTAAGGGTTTTGACAGCCAACTGGTGGGTTTGATGGATCTTAAACCTGCCCAATGTAGGATCTGGATCGAACAACTGGGTCATGATGGGAAGCATGTTGGTCGAACTCACTTTTCAACTTTTTTATGAATGGCCCATGCTTTGTGTGTGAAGATTGATGGATAGGTGGACATCCCGTGACATTCCAACAAAGACTCTTTTGAACATGCTTTTGATGTTCACCAGAGACTAGCAGTTTTCGACCTGCAACATGTCGCGAACACCAGGAGTGAGGAGTCGAAATGGTTAGGAGAAGCTCAGATTCATCAAGTCAGTAATGGCAACTAGTGATTCTTGAACGTAGTGTCTTCATGTCTCCAGAAACGGCTCAAGGATCCAAAGGGGGCGCAACATCTTCCCGTGGCCCAGGCATCTTCGCAACAAAAGAGATGCAGCCAAGGCAAATGCGGGACGAAAACTCCTGAAAAAGTCAGTGAGATTATTTGGCCACCTGAATGATGTTTGGTGCTTGGGGATCCAGTCCTGATGTTTGGTGATTGGGCCCGCATGTATTTCGGATATTTTTCAATGATTCTTGGGATTGAAATCAAGGGAGACTGGATCTGGAATGCGATCATATTAGTGGAAAAATCGTCTAACGCAACAACTTTAGGCTTTAGGCGTTTATCACCAACTGTGTCCTTGACCGCAATGGTTTCCACCAGGTTTCCACTGCCCTCACCAGCTTTGTTGGCGGTTTCAGGCTGAAGCTGATGGTGTTGAGAAGGATGCCAAGGCTGAAGTGGAGGCACCCTTCATGGGATGCCGCGTGTCGCATGAAACTGCAGCCACTGGTATAGCTACTATCTATGTATTGTATCATGTACCATGTAATTACATGACATACCATACATTCATATACATGCTGACTTTTAGTGTCAATGAATCTTGTTTCGGTATTGAATTTTCATCTGAATGTCGAACTTCTGACGAGCTGAGCGTTGGCTGAGAAACATGGGCTTTCCACTGCCAAGCTGATGGGCTGTCACCGCAGGCACTGAAGGATGCTGCGAAGTGAAGAGCTCAGTGACTGCCAAGGAGAGCTGAGCTTCTTACCCAGCAAGGAATCAGCTGCATTAGATCTGGTTGATAATGGTTGATCTGTGGTTTATCACTGGTGATAGGGTAAATAATGGTTGATAATGGTCGATACTTGATAAATGCTTGATGATGGTCGATGATATGCGCTGAATACTACTATTAGTTGATAATTAGTGGCAAACCGTCTATTGATGGTTTGCAAATACCACCATGGTCTTTATTGGTTAATCAAAAACATTGCTAAGATGAGGCTATATTGGTTAATTAGTGGTTGATAAATACCTTAATTATGATAGTTGAGACTTAGTGGTTAAATGTGGTTAATCATAGACAAGCAATGGTTGATAAATCGTTGATAATGGTTAAGCAATCAGCTGGTTGAATGATGGTAAGAGTTGTATTGGTTTCCCGGTAATCAATGATATTCATACCAAACCATCATTCAGCCGGTTTGATCTGATTAGTTTGATCACCATGCCTCCTTGGTTCATGATAGCGTTCATAGCATTTCATCGAGTACTGTTGTTGTTTGATTCTGGTTGGTGGTTTCAAGCATTTTTTATTTTCCTGGTAATGATTAACAAATGGATGGTTGACTAATATTTTTCATAGGGGTTGAAACCACCAACCAGGATTGCTCAAGTTCTTCTTCCTTACTGGTATTCAGAGTGTTTGATTGGGTTTGTCCAAGAATGGTGTACCCAGTGTACCCCCAAAACTCGTGGTTTCCCTATTCATATTGGTTATTAACAAACCCAATTATATTCATAAGATTTCATGACCAGCTGGTTAGTACTGGCTCACGTTTGGCTTTGCAGAGCTGCAGTGGTAAACAGCAGCTACTCGGTCCATGGCAAAATCACCAACAACAAGAACAATGTGAAAGCCCCGTTCATGGACAAATCCATTTGGGGTTGTCCATAATGGTGGTACTTACCATGTCCAACCATCCAAGTTCATAGCCATTATATATTATAGGGATACTGGCCGCTATTTATGGGGGTACACCATTTTTGGACAAGTCCATATAAACACTCATATACTACCCATATATACTTAAACCCATCCTATACCAATCTTCTCGGATTGCTGCTTTTGCTGTTTGTTATTCCCTACGATTGACCGCTGACTAGAGATGGGTAATCATTGTTCGCCATCAGTGGGTGGATGTTTTGACAACCGCAATGAGCAGGTCGTCTAGGTCAGCATCACAAAGCATCACATTGATGGGAAAAAACTAGGGTTCTTGTTTTTAATCATTGAGATTATAGTGTAAAACAACGGATAGATAGATGGGAAATACTACGATTCTTGTAAATCTTCATTGAAACGATACGAGAATCATTGGCTGACAAGTTTGAATCTCAGAAAGATCTTGCCCAAAATCAGGCTTCGCTGCAATCAGTTGATTTCCCTGGTAAGATGCTCTACCACTTGATGGATTCACCAAAAACCTTGGTAGTCTCCACGGGAACTCTCAAAAGAGGGTCTATGGTGGTAACAAGCGAGTTCCCGTGCCTCAGGCGCCGTTGTTTGGCTTCAGAAGAACAGGTATGGCGTTCTGGAAGTTCTGGGAGGGTGAAAGACATCGTTTCGAGCTCATGATATCGCGATAAGCGCGTCACATGTAAGTGGTTAGTCCTATTAGTGGTTGATGGTGGTTGATGGCGGTTGATGGATTTGCCGAAAAATATTTGCAATCTCTAGACTGATGGTATTACTGTATGGTATTATATGGTATTAACAGCTTATTCTGGACAATTGCATTCTATTTTCATCATCGCATTATCAGTGGTGGGGTGCAGTGATAGGGGTGCTACAATCCTAAAGCTTCATGGATGAGGAAGTGATTCTCGTAAAATCATCTCCATGGGATGTGTACCATAGAGGAAAGCCATTTCAACAAACTTCCTAAAAGGAAAACCATGGGATGTTTACAAAAGTAACCATGGAAAAGCAATGAACAACTTTCTGAGGATGTTGACCATACAGTGTTGTTTTCTATGGTTTTCCTTGTTTTGATTTGCCTGCATTCATTGAAATGTTGATGCGCGTGATGGTGGCGCAATCTACCAATGGGTAAAGTCGACCTACCTTGAGCTCTCCATGTTCAATAGCATTGTCTTGCTTGTTGCTGGAAAAGGATCGTGCTGATGTGGGAGGTATCGAAGTGTTCGTGCTGTTTATGCCTTCATCCTATCACTTCCCAATTGGATATCCCTACGGTGAGGTTGAACCACTAGCCCTGCTTGATCAGCAGGATGTAATGGATGTAGCGATGGTTGATGCCAGGTTGTTGTTACCCCCTGTGCATGAGCCATCATCATCAACCACATGATCATCACATGACCAACTATTACCATTTTATCTAAGACCCATCCTTACCCATGTAAACGTAACACCTAATGATCAGCCGCTAGTTATTATGTAAGCCCTATATCAACTATCATATAGCCTTTTTATTAACCACTATTACATAGTATATAAACCCTACATCAACCACTAGGGCTTATAGGGTTATTATAGGGTTATATCAACCGCTAGTTATTGTAGGGTTATATCAACCACTATGATATAACCCCTATATCAACCACTATCAACCCTTTATGAAGCATTCTTCACCAACATTCACTGGGGCTGCCCTATCATTAGTCAGGCAGCAAGCTGGCGAGCCGAAGCTGCCGAAAGTGGGATACCTCAGTTGGCCAAGTTTACCCTCGGGTTGATCGGCTTCAGCTGGCGATTGAACTGGTGAAGTGATGTCAAGTGATGCTGAGTGATGCTGAGTGATGTTAAGTGATGTTAAGTGATGTTAAGTGATGTGATGTCAAGTGATGGTTGATGAATAGTCAGTTGAGATGATCTCGGTTGCAGATAAAATCGGATATTGTTATTGGATGATTTGGAGGTATTCGGTTTTCCGAAACACTCCTCGTTGCAAGTTGACGGCTTTAGGGTTCTTTGTATCTAATGGTTGTTATCGTGGTTCTTTGACCCAATTTGTTGTTCACAACAGCCACGATGACCACCATTTTAGCCATATTAGGTCAGTGGTAAGCATTTTTTCTATTGAAGGTCCCCAGGGTGAGAACAACTATGGTGCTTTTGCATGGGAGGTTTTGGTGTAGAATACAGTGGTGCATGGTCAACGTTGCACGGTAAAACATATCAAATGCATGTCATGTTGATTGTGAATATTCTTGGATTGATTGACGGATTTGATGGCGGCTGGTTCCCAGGGGTGACATGGGCCCCCGGTGTCTCTAGGTGCCATGCGAACTGCAGAGCGTCTCCGATTGGCAGAGGTGGGAAGCACAGAAAAGGGGTTGGTTTATCGGGTATTGCAATAGCAAGCAACCAGGAATCATTATCACTTGGCTTATTGACCAGTTGGTATCAACCAGTTGGCTATCAACCAAGTGGTATTACTGGTTGGTTATTGACCATTGATCATTGATCACTCATCAATGGTCAATCTCCAACTAGTTGATCAATAACCAACTGGTCAATAAGCAACTAGATGGCGAGCAGCTTCTGACTTGATGCTTTAGAAGCGTTGGTTTATCAGCAGTGGTACACAAATCTATCAAGTCACCAACTCCATGAAGCCATTCAATTAAACAAAACACATTCAAGGGGATTTGAAAATGCTTACACTGGATTATGAGTTGAACGGAAATAGTAACTCCTGATGAGCCTGAAGTTCAAAGATGACTTGGTGCCAGTCTTTTGGCTAGGTTGATTCTTTGATATGGTAAAAAGTGGGCACTTGACACTTTGTGACGTTAAATGTTGTTAAGCATTGAACATGGTCAAACTTGGTACGGAACACCGTCAACACTAGTGGTTCGCGGGAACCAAATTTTTGATTTCGAGACGCCATGATATAGACATTGAATGGCCCGGCTCTAAAAGGTAGGTATTCGTATCACAGAGATTATCTGACATGTGTACCAACTGGACTGTTATCTTTTAGTGTGGGACGTGGATGAACCTATTAGCTTTGGGATGTTTAGGTTTGACACATGCCATACAGCCGTGGATACGAGCTGGTTTAAAGCACTTTGAGCGTGTCTAAGAATTTTTGTTTTTTTGCGTCCATGCAAGATCACATGAGGTACTGTTACTGTCTTTATGTCTCCATTTGATGCGTTGATTGGTTCCAACATGACAGTCAAGGACGTGAAGTGAATACCTCTGTATATAGTTTGATTGCATATTGTTTAGGCCTGTCATTATACCATCCTTACCACAACTTATGCACATGTATGTAGGTATGTAGTGTAATGTAATGTAATTTAATGTAATGTGATGTGATGTGATGTAATGTAATGTAATTTAATGTAATGTAATGTAATTTAATGTAATGTGATGTGATGTCATGTAATGTCATGTAATGTAATGTAATTTAATGTAATGTAATGTGATGTGATGTGATGTGACGTGATGTGATGTAATGTAAAGTAATGGAATTTAATGTAATGTAATTTAATGTAATGTGATTTGATGTGATGTAATGTAATGTAATTTAATGTAATGTGATGTGATGTGATGTGATGTAATGTAATGTAATGTAATGTGATGTAATGTGATGTGATATGATGTGACGTGATGTGATGTAATGTAATGTCATGCAATGTAATGTAATGTAATTTAATGTAATGTGATGTGATGTGATGTAATGTAATGTAATGTAATTTAATGTAATGTAATGTAATGTAATGTGATGTAATGTAATGTGATGTAATGTAATGTAATGTAATTTAATGTAATGTGATGTGATGTAATGTAATGTGATGTAATTTAATGGAATGTGACGTGATGTGATGTAATGTAATGTAATTTAATGTAATGTAATTTAATGTAATGTGATGTAATGTAATGTAATGTAATTTAATGTAATGTGATGTGATGTAATGTAATTTAATTCAATGTAATTTAATGTAATGTGATGTGATGTGATGTAATGTAATGTAATGTAATTTAATGTAATGTGATGTGATGTAATGTGATGTAATGTAATGTAATTTAATGTAATGTGATGTGATGTGATGTAATGTAATTCAATGTAATTTAATGTAATGTGATGTGATGTGATGTAATGTAATGTAATGTAATTTAATGTAATGTGATGTGATGTAATGTGATGGAATGTAATGTAATGTAATTTAATGTAATGTGATGTGATGTAATGTAATTTAATTTAATGTAATTTAATGTAATGTGATGTGATGTGATGTAATGTAATGTAATATAATGTAATTTAATGTAATGTGATGTGATGTGATGCAATGTGATGTAATGTAATGTAATTTAATGTAATGTGATGTGATGTAATGTAATGTGATGTAATTTAATGGAATGTGATGTGATGTGATGTAATGTAATTTAATGTAATGTGATGTAATTCAATGTAATATGATGTGATGTGATGTAATGTGATGTGATGTGATGTGATGTAATGTAATGTGATGTAATTCAATGTAATGTGATGTGATGTGATGTAATGTGATGTGATGTGTTTTATTTATATTTACATACATGCAATTTCCGTAAATATATGTATACACCTACTGACAAGTACACAGCTAGGCCTATCCCAGGTATTTGTTGCTCAGCACCTTCCCCTGCCAGGTCAAAGCTGTTGGGAGCACCCAGGGGTGGCACCAGCAGTGCTTGATGGTGAATGGATGGCCCATGGTTGTCATCAGGACTCCGTGGTGAAAATAATGGTCCTTATGAGTCCTGATGACATCCTGATCGGATCAACCATTATCCTTTACCACAGGTTCACCAGGTTATGATCGTTAGGTTTTCGCCAACAAGGACAATGGTTGATCCTAGGTGAAAAGCTGTGAAAACCGAAATCACCAACAACAAGGACAACGACGACAACAAGGACGACGACAATAACGACAACAACAACAATCATCATCATCAACCGCAACTACTCTCTGAACCCAAGGATCATCCGTCAAATGAGTTCCTTTTGACAGCCTAGCTCCTCTTGTTTGGTTTGTCTCGACCATGCCCGAAAGTGGCTAGTTTCTGGCTCCCCTTGGATTTGTGGAGGTTTCAACCTATCTTGATGTTGGAATATCCCACATCTCATGATTCAATACTCATAGTCTGTGAAGCCATAATGGCCTACCCCCAAGTTTCATTGCTTCCCAACTTCCTCTATTTGTAGTGACCAGTTATTTTCACAGGTACCTCTGAAACTTGGATCTGGTTGGGCGGCTAGACCTTGTTTACATACAAATGGAAAGTGATTCTCAGGGAGCTAAGGAGCCAGGGGTATCCCAAAATCCCTTTAAAGGGGGAGCTAAAGAGCTACAGGGAGTGGTGAAACCGGATGGTAGATTAACGTTCATGGATATTCAACAGAGCTGTTGATGATATCAAGACATATTGTGTTTGGGCAATATTCGAAACAGGAAGATGGATAGACAAGGAGAATGTTTGCCGGGGCTACCAAAGTTCTATTGGCTTCAAGTGTTTCATCAGCGACCAGTTCTGGCTTCCCCCGTATTCGTTGGGTGATGTCCAGATGATCCAACTGCCACAACACTGACGGTGCAGGGATCAGATGCGCAGTATTTGCAACAAGACATGGGGTGCACTTCAATGGTGATTCCCGTTCGCCACCAGCAAAATTATGATTCTTCTGCTAAGCAACCATTTTGGGTGCCTCATGCATAGCGATGCCATGCTATGCCCATATGTGTAATTACTGCAACTGTTAGTATTATTTACAATACAATAGACATACTGGTTATACACTCCAGACAATACTATATATTACCATTGCATACCTATATGAATCTATTTCGTACTATATGCATCTATGTAACTATGAACATACTATATACGTCATACATCATCATACATCATACTAAATACTACAGAGATCTATGGAGATCGCTTCAGAAACCTATTTAACACGTGCCAAAATCCTCACGTCGCGACGTGCTTAACTCGCTGGCCCGGATTTCACCCGAGGCGCAGATCTGGTCTGAGTCGCAGAAACAAATCGACCAAGTTGTGATGGACAACGAGCACCAGGCAGCCGGTGGTGGGTGGACCGCCGTGGAGAAACGCGACCAGATCGACCAGTGAGCGGACCTGCTGAGCTCGAACTTGTGATGACATGTGACCAGGCAAGTGAGCAGCTGGAGCTCGTTCGCAATGACTGGTTGATCTGGGACCATGAAAAACTCCACTGGTGGAGTCTTGCAATGGGTTTTTTCGGTGAACTGTGAGACAGTCAACTCCTCCTTTTGTTGGGATTTTGGGGACTTGCGAAATGTTTCGGATTTTCGATCACGGAATAGATTCGTGGTGCTGTGATGTGCTTGAGCAGCTTTAGCTCCCGGGGATGGCCTTTGGCGGTGCCAGATGGAGTCGACTGAAAAGAGTTGTAAAGAGCAGGAAGCTGCAGCTTACGCAGAGGCGAGCGAGCATGAAAGCATCCTGGTTGGATTTGGTTGGTTGGATTTGGTTGGTTGCTTGGTTGGTTGCTTGGTTGCAAGTTGGCTGGCTCATGTCAATTGCTGCACAAATATAATTGGCCGATCACCCAACCATTCGTGGGCAAATCACATACTGAATCTATTGCTGGGTTTTTGACTGTGAGACGAGTTAGCTCAGCGCCAGGAACAAAGACTGAACACCGAGTTCCAGGAACGTTTGCAGATGATTCGAAGTGAAGAAAACTCCATGGAAGCAGAATTTGCCAAGGTGCCAAACTTGGTGCCATGGTGGTGCAGCTACTGCTGGAACGTGAAGCGCCGCTTTCTACCAGCGCTTTCTTGTGCAGTTGGGCAGTTTTGTTTTGCTAAGAATCGCAGCTTATCATTCCAATGGGTCACCATGAATAATTTCGTAAGGGCCCTATTTCCAGATTGGACCGGTTTGTTCATAAGGGGTGACAAAGCACGTAGCCCAAAAATGCCCCAAAAAGGGTTGTTTAATGTTGTTTACACATTTTGAAACACTGTCAGTTTTGGATCAGAACTGTGGTACGGTATCATCAAACAAGGGAAAACCCACAGGATGAGATTCTTTACTTGAAGTGGTTAGGAAAGAGTTGGGTGTTTCAAGGAGCGGCCCAAACGATGTAGCAGCAGCAAAAACCTGTAACAACAGTGACCGAAAACCAAAAGGGTTGAAATACTCCTCCTCCATTGCTTCATGGATTTTTTTCATCATGGGTGAGTTCTCCCACTTTGTGAGGATTATAATATCAGAATATCACAGAGGGTTCCCATGAGTCACCAACATATTCCTGATTTCACCAGGTGTCGGGTGGCAACCTACAGTAAGTGCTGGCAAGCAACTGAACAAAAAACAAAAACAGTTCCGCTTGGGATATCCAAAACGAACTGTTCTCCCCATATTGGATCAAATTTGGATATGCCTTAAGCATCCCTCAGCATTGATGAACAGGTGATGGATCAACCATTGGTAGCGCCGCAGGCACTGGCTGCCATTGAAGTCCAGCGGGAGCAAGACTCGGAGGTTCCTGGTTCGGGCAGCAAACACTCAGGGCCAGGCATGGCTAGGCTGCTCAGCTACTCCACAATCGGTGACTTTCCTGGTTAGAAACTGGAGATGATCTGGGCTAGGAACTGGAGATCTATGAAATCTTAACCTTGAGCTTGACCGGGGTGAAATTGGATAGCACATGCACTCACTCGTTGAGGTTTTGTGCACTAATCGCGGGTTCCAGGTGTTCATTGGATTGCCAGAATAGGGAGTAGTTCCTTCACTATGGGCGACCCATTGTTTTGGATAAGCCTTGATTTTTTAAGGCAAAGTATCCAAAACTAACACTGCCAAACACATACCACACCCCATGTGGCATGTAGCATCATGCTGCCAGCAGTTTCTTTCAGTTCTAGTCAGGAGTTTGTAGAACTCTTTCATCACTTCTCAGGAAAAGCCGCTAAACAAAGAAAAGCCCAACAACATCTAGGAGTTGGAATATCCAGGAAGATATGATAACCTGCTCATAGTATTCCTTAATTACAGTGAACGATCATCAAGTAAGCTCAGTGGTCAGCATGCAAGTTGATGACATTGAAGATTAAACACCGTTAATTATGGAAAACCCGTTTTATGTCGGGGACTGATCCATGGGACTCAATGAATCTCAATGACGCAGTAGTTCCTGAAAATCGCTGATATATGTATCGTAATCATCGATGAATGTACATCAATTATAAACCTTCATCATCGACCAGTATAAGCAATCATCAACCAGCATAAACCGTCATCACCCAGTATAATCCTTCATCAACCACTATAATAAACACTTATCATCCAGTATAAACCCTCGCCAACCAATACAAACCATCATCACCCAGTATCAACCGTCCGCAACCAGCAAAACCATTATCATCAAATATCATCAAATATCTTCAATCACTCGTAGCCAATAAGAACCACTACTGTATTCAGACCATTCTTAAATCTATTCATCCAGCATCAACTACCACTAAGCATCATCAAGCCCCCATTTAACCATCATCAAGCCCTCATTTAAGCCATCACCCCATTTAACCATCATCAAGCCCTCATTTAAGCCAAAAAAAAGCCACTCTTAACCACTACTTAGTAGGCATTCTTCCAATGGACTTCACTGGATCTATGGCACAACTGTTGCCAAGAAAAGGGCCATGCTGCAGCTCTGGAAGGGAGGGTTTGGCCAGGGAATTCTTTAGATGTTCTTAGGTTGGTTTGGGGGAATTTAGTTGGCTTTAGATTTCTATAGTTTCCCATGGGTTAGTTTAGTGGGCTGCCAAAACCACCAAACCACAAAAAGGTACCAAAGATAAAGGCTACTAATAGGTTCCTATGATACTTAGCCACTCTTAACCACATCCAAGCGCCATCGTTCAGCACCCCCGAAGCACGTTCAGCACCCACGGGTCCTACCATCGCCCCCCCAGGACGCAGCCCAGCGCATCTCTTCCTCTGAACGCTTGGAGCGGTGTTTGTTGGAGGAAGCGCCCGGTGCCCGAAAGGACACAGGTGGAGCGGTTGGATGGGCGGACCGGTGGGGACAATGGATGCGAGTTGTGGTGGTGAATTTGATGCTGGTGCTTCAGGATGGTTAGTGGTTAAGAGTGGCTTAGTAGTGGTTGATAGATGATTAGTAGTGGTTTTTGCTTTTGCCGATGCATGCTCTCAAGGCTATGGTACACATCAGGACAGATCACTAGGCGTATGTACACCACAATAGGAGGTGATAGTGAACGAATGGGCGGCATCATCATCCATCATCATTGGCACATCCCAGACCAGACTCCAGCGCCCCCGTGAGCCGCATAGGGGGAAGGTTGGACACACCAACAAGGTTACGAAGGGTTGCCCCAGCAAGGTTGGGATGAAAATATTGGGACGCCCCCAGCAAAGGTTAGTAGTGGTAAAGAGTGGCTGAGTAGTGGTTAATTAATAGATCTACATAGATTTATTAGCGGTTAACAGTGGTTTGATAATGGTAGTGGCTTAGTGGTGAGTAGCTGGTTAGTGACTGAATGATGATTAATGATGGTTGGCGATCATTCAAGGTTGTCCGTTCTCAAAAGGATCTCACTTGTGTCCTCCGCGAACGAGTCTAATCAAGCGGCGTACGTATGATTACCTTTGCAGCGGTGTTGTGAACATGGCGCGTATGGCCTTGTACCACTCGGGTGAAGGTCCCAAAAGGGAAGATTCTGCATACTCGCAAGTACAACGATATACTGATATACTGGATTTTGTGGATTTAGAATCCATTGAACACAAGAATTTTCTGGATAACACTAGATGCTTAGATAATCAGAGGGTTGCATGTTCAATACATCGGGTGTAACGATCTCTTTGTTGAGATGTTAGCACTTTGGTGATGACTCGGAGCAGGCGAGTTACTGCCCTAACCTGGGCCCCAAGGTAGATTGGACGACACGGCACTGAAACCTTTGGAAGGCTAACAAACTAAGATGACCAATGATGACTGGGCAGTCCATCCGGGGAGATCTCTACCTGCGCAAAGATAGGCACTTTCAAAACATCAACATGGGTGTTTCTCAAAACAGGTGATCCCCCAAATCATCCGATATTGAGCATCGTTGTTGATAAAGTTTGGGGTACCCGTATTTTGAGAAAGCCCCATATAGTAGTTGTTTAACCATTCTTGTTGGTGATATTTTCCCCTTTTATTGACCATTATTATTGGCTATTCATCATAGTTGGTATATCCATGTATATCCCCTATTATTGCTGATTATCTCCTTGTTAATAGCCATAATCATCCAGTAATAAACCAACCATTCTTGGGGTCCACCCACAGCAAGGTTCCCCTATTGGCTGTTATTATCTACTTGGATGATCATCCCACTTAGTAACTGCTTAGTAACCATGGTTATATGCTATTTATCAAGGATATAACCCACAAAAAGGGCAGTTACAATTCCCATGGTTACCAGCCGTGGGATGATCATCCAGTTGTATCCACCAGTACAACCCGAAGCCGAAGCGACACAGATCTCAAGTAGAGACCGAGACCACTGGCACTTCGAGGCTGGCTGTCGAGGAGGAGATCTATGCCTTTGAGATCGTGGAAGAAGAGGTGGGGGACCCCCCGTGGTGAGACCACCGGACAGCACTGGGGGGATGGAGTTGATGTGTCCGTCCAAAATAGGGTAGCCCAAAAAATGGTTGGTTGTATAATTACTATAAATGGTGTATATGATTTAGGGGTTCCCATTTTTCAGAAACCATCACGTGGGTAAAATCAGACAGCGTCGTAGTGAATTGGCAAAGAATCAATATTCATTAGTCGCCAATTTGTCGTATTTGCTGAACCACGAACGATTACAACACTCATACAGTTATTTTGCAAAAGATGGAGTTTGCCATCTAAGTTGGTTGTGTTTGCTATCCATGATACCTATAACCATTAGTGTCGGTCACTTACCATTTGTATAGCCATTCGTACTAGCCTCGCCAACCATACCTAACCATTGTTGCATTGTTATTTATTGCCATTGTTAAAAATAGTACAATCATGTTGCCAAACCATTGTTGCCTAACAATGTTGCCTTACCATTTACATGGCTGTGGGTCAGTTCACCCTTAGTCCCCCTGGTTCCCCCATCATTGAGCATTGTTTTCCCTATGAAATTGTTGGTGGAAATCCCCCATGAATCCTTGGTTGGTTAACTGTTTGACCCAGCTCGCCATGTATAGCTGGTATATCCCCTACTATTGTTACTTATCATCCCCTGTTATTAATCATTAACCAGCTAGGCTTCACCATTGTTATTGATTGGTGAACTGCTTGACCCATAACCATATAGTTGGTATATATCCCCTATAATTGTCAATTATCATCCCCTAATATTAAGCATTCTCCAGCCATTTTTTGTTGGTTAATAGTGACCAGCTGCCCTATCATTAACCATTAAACCAGCTCGTTCACCACTGGTTGGTTGCTTGATATTAACCCAGCTCGCCATGTTGCCTTAGCATTTCCCCATGACCAGCTCGTCATTGTTGCCTGGTCGTGTAGCGGCCAGGCTTGCAGCTTGGCCAGCTTGGAGTTGAAGGCCCATCTGGAGGAGTCTGCGGCTTCGAAATGCCGAAGGGTGGCCGAAGATCAGGAGGCACCGGTGGGCAGCACCACCAGTGGTGATCAGTGGAGGGGGTAGGGGTAGGGTTGGGGTGGTGCGGTGGTGGATGGATGTGGATTTATGGTGGGGAAAAGTTGCCCCAGTATTGATGAAAGCTTGTTATTAGGGTTGATGTGGATGGATCGATTGATCCTTATTAACGTGGTGTGAATAATCCATTTAGAAGCAAGCAGTCAGCCGTATCATATGTTGAGCAAATACGATATGGGGCTATACAAAGGGCTTGCGATACACTATACAGGGGGTTAACATCAACATTGGAGTTTGAGTACTTCACCATGTGAACCAAGCGGTTTCGGCTGACTGGAGGTGGGACCTGAATCCTGGCAGAACCTGCCTCGTTGTTCAGGGGGGTGTCATTGAGTATGATGAGTTCGACGACCAGCGCTTCATGAAACACTGATGATCTGGTATAGAGGGTTCCCACTACATCTTCCCACATGTTTTCCCACTATATACATGTTCCCATTCCCACATGTTCCCATCAAACTGGAAAACAGCAGCCTAGTTCCCCATGGTTCCAGCAGCCCAGTGGGCCCAGTTCCCCACGGTTCCACCTGCGTTGCCACCCTCCAGGCCTTGCGTCCGCTGCTGGAAAGCCTCAACCACCAAGAGCAGCGAGCGCGGAAGGCCTGCACCGCGGCAGAGGAGGTGCCCCGGCGCGGTGCTGGTGGTGCTGGTGGTGGTACTGCTACTGCTACTACTACCACTACTACTACTACTACTACTACTACTACTACTACTATTACTACTATTATTACTACTACTACTACTATTACGATTACTACTACTACTACTACTACTACTACTACTACTACTACTACTACTACTACTGCTATTACTACTACTACTACTGCTACTACTACTACTATTATTATTACTACTATTACAATTACTATTACTATTACTACTATTATTACCACTTCTACTACTACTACTTCTACTACTATTACTACTACTACTACTACTACTACTACTACTACTAATACTACTACTACTACTACTACTACTACTACTACTATTACTACTATCACTACTACTATTACTACTACTACTACTACTACTACTACTACTACTACTACTACTGCTATTACTACTACTACTGCTACTACTACTACTACTATTATTATTACTACTATTACAATTACTATTTCTATTACTACTATTATTACCACTTCTACTACTACTACTACTTCTACTACTACTACTACTATTATTATTACTACTACTACTACTAATACTACTACTACTTCTACTACTACTACTACTACTACTACTACTACTACTACTACTACTACTATCACTACTACTACTACTACTACTACTACTACTACTACTACTACTACTACTACTACTACTGCTATTACTACTACTACCACTGCTACTACTACTACTACTATTATTATTATTACTATTACAATTACTAGTACTATTACTACTATTATTACCACTTCTACTACTACTACTTCTACTACTATTACTACTATTACTACTATACTGTCAATGCTATGCTGTCAATGTGATACAAGCTGATGCTGGGGAATAATTAAGGAATTGCATCCAAAGGATTTGCCACGCGTTCTCTAAGAGGACTTGAGCAGCACGCCCATATGGTCTCCAGCCTGCAAAGATCAAACAAAGGAGAAACATACTCCAAAGAGAACACGGCCTTACCAAAGCCACCAACACTCCGGGTGTCCCCGGAAGCAGTCGAGGAGCACTCCAACACAATCGCGGCCTGGATTGTGTTGGAGCGGGAAAACGCCCAACTTTCTGCGAAGGCACATATTCAAGAGCAACTGCCCTTTCCTGCCAACCACAAATGTCAGGCGCTCCCCGAGAAAGCTGCGGCAGACGCGAGAGCTGAACAAGAGAAGAAGAAAGCCGCAAAAAAACTCGCAGCTTGTTGGCGACCAAACTAATGACGACATTTTGTTTCTCTTGGCCATTACAAAACCCATTGCGAAGTCGCTGGATTTCGAAGACGTACAAAACTCTGTTGACGTCCTAGGAGGCAGAAAAAAGGAAGGACCAGCAAACGCGGAAGGAGGCCGCCAAAAAAAAAGAGAGGCGGAAGAAAGAGGCAGCCTCCCCGGACGAGTCCGTCGAGACCTCAGAAAAACCAGAAGGTTCATCAAAGAAGACGCAGCGTCCAAGGTCCAGAGAGCACGCCAGGAGCGGTTGGAAAAAGACCGCCTGCGCAAAAAGGAGGCGGCTAAAAAAAAAAAGCGGAGGCAGAGGAACTGAGGAAGAAGGCTGAGGCGAGGACAAACTCATGGACATCACAAGCGATGACATTTTGCGCGCAGGCAGAGGGACTGCAACCGCCAAAAAAACGCCCTCGGCGTACGGCGTCTGTCTGAAACTCAGGCGGTACATGACAAGAATGGCGGCAAATGGCCCGACATGACCTAAGGAGTGCCGCGCCGCAGAGGCACAATGGGGCGAATCGAAGCTCTCTACCTCAAATGTTTGATTCCCATTCCAGAATCCTGACAATCCTTATTCCCATACAGCAATTTTGCAAAGCACACATTTAAAGAAAAACATCTGGTAACGATATTCGGCTTTTGCTCTTTACAAGAAAAGTATCTATCAAAGCCGCTGAAGGCTGCAGAGTCTGCCAGGAACTCAAACATGACAAGAAGGCTTGCCAGACAAGAAATGCTAAATTTGATAAATATAGTGCAGCGAATTTTCACAAAACGATGTCATTGAGCTTCAATGAGCATATGATAACCCGGTAAATGCAATCAGCATTTTTCAGGCTGTGGCACCGCCGGTCGCCGCAAGCCCTCCAGAGGCCAGGTGCCAATCACAATTAAATCAGTCTTTGTGATATCCGAAAATAACACTATTCAGAAGAAAATCTGGGAGGCATTGGATCTGGGAGGTAATTTCTAATAAATGCTGTTATTGTGTTTTCATATCATTTGGTAATTTGGGTTGTTGATTTGAGGGGACTCGGATTTTAGAGTGTTCTAGAATTGAAAACCAAAATCCCAGAAAAATAAGCTTGGGTGGTGTCCCCCGAATATTGTGCCAGCATTTTATGGTGAAATATTATGTTTAAAAAATATTATTTTCATTAAAGGATAGAAATCCCATCTCTACTACTCCCCAAAAAATATTATGATAATTATTATTGGGATAATCCCCCAGACCGGCCTAATAGTGGTTGATGGTTATGATAATTGATTTATGACAATATTTTGTGACAAAATGTTTTGATTATGATGAAATTATTGTGATAAAGTTCTTGTGAACTTTTATGATGAAAATTTATGTAGATATTTTTTTGAAAATATGTTTTTGTGAAATGATGGTTGGTAGTTATGGATTGATGCTAATTTTATGATGGTCATGGCCGGCTAGGGGGGCATTAAAAAAAGATGGGATTTCTGTCCTCTAACTGAATTCAACACACCAAATTGAATATATTCTGTGTTCATGACCAGTTTTGAGGCTTTAAAGTACCTCAATTCTGACCCGTATTCGCAATATGACATCATTTCTGATCACCCGTACCTTGTAAATCTCGTGGATCCCTCAGGAGATCCATTTGCTGCAAGATTCCGAAAACGAGCTACCACCACGACAGGTTCAGGCGAAGATCGAGCTGCAGATCGCGCAAACCTAAGTCTTTGCGCGCGGTGTCGCTGCTCCATTTCCTGGTACCTTAGTTCACCTTTGTGTGAATAGGCGTTTGTTATTGCAATCATAGCTGATTTCATCATCCACATCACGATCATCATCATCATCATCATCAGCAGCAGCATTGTCTATGTCGATGTCAGGCGCTCGCGCAGCGGCTGTCCAGATCTTGGAAGTCAAGCCGGCTGTCCCTTTTTTGAACGGCCAGATGGGGTCTATGATAATATGGCCCAGTCCTTAGAAACAACATGAGGCAGCGTGAAACAACATATCATCACACCAGGAACATGTCATATCGACAAGCGCTTTACGTACTGCAATGTAATGTAACGTAACGTTATGTAATGTAACGTATTAGACAATGCCTTGGCAGAGTGAAACATCTCAGCAAAACGACCTATACCAAGAGTAGAATTGGAGGACATGTTTCACGTGAAAGTGAGGCAGGTGATAAATATTGATGACTTGTTTGTTTTTACGCGCAACTCAGGCAGTGATTCGGCTGCTTAACTTGTACATATCCTTGCAGTCCAGCTTTGTCGTGAATGGCATGACAGAATGAGTTTGACATGGTGTCAGTCTATCTGCATCCCAAATCCCAAAAACAATCAAGAACACTTTTCAAGCAAACCATCTTTTGGTACCTCCAGGGGTTCAAGGTTTGGCCCAGTTGGTGACGCCTGCAGCCTCAACAAAAAACATTGAAAGTTCGCAGCGTTTGACTCCGCCGGGCATTTCACCAGTTCAGGATATGAAACGTAGTTACAAAGTTGCGATTGTCTGACAATCAAAAGCATTTTACTGAGAATCTCCACCATGTCAATCTGTAGGTTGCTAGCTCTGAAGTTGAGTTAGCGCAGCGCAACTGCAGAAGCCGAGCCAGGAGTTCGGAAGTGTGTGGAAACTTTCATGGCGTCGACAAAATGCTGGGACATTTGGTTGCGTCATGCAATTGAAAACACCATCTTACGTGAGGAATACCATAGGTATACCGCATCTTTCCCAGAGGAATCTGTCCTGGTTCGTCAGCCAGAGTCCTCCAGGTTCACTGAAGATAGCAGAGACTGCAGAACTTGAAGAAACAGACTAACCGAACAGGGTATACAAGTGGAGTATTAATGATGAATCAAAACACAGCGCCTCATGCGTATACTAAGATATGCATTGTTGTTTCGATGAATTGTCGTTTAGGCAGTCTAAAATGCAATCGTATTCGTATATATCAATGCCTCGTCGCAGACATAGAAGGGCATTTGGAATGGTCACATGATCCTTGCAAGACAGCGATACTTGGCTCATTTGCGGCGCTTGTTTTTTTTTTTCACGCACTGTCTATGCCCATGCCCCTTGACCGCAGACAAGTGGCTGGCTGTTTGCTTCTGTCATGCTTCTGTCTTTATTGTCGGTGCTGTTTGCGTCAGGACTCGGGTTCTCTTGCTGCCTGCGCTTGTCGTCTTGCTCTCGATCCTTGTGGATCATGTGGGCGGGGAGGAGCACGACGAGCAGGCTGAAAAGCTCCATTCCTTTCCAGGGCCGAGTTGTTGTAACTAGGTTGTTTGAGGTTTGGTTGGGCTTGGGCGCAAACAAGCATGCTCTCTCTCAATAACTTGTTATACGTGTGCATCGGTGTTCTTCTTTTCGTTTGTGCTTCTCAACCGTTGTTCAGCTAGAAGGTGCAGATGCAGTTTGATGACTTCCGCCTCACCGAGCTTTGGCTGATTTAACCGTTGCTTCGGTCCAATTCCAATGCTAAAGTTTTCTCAGCGCTTGAGTTTCGCCGCGTTTTTTTGCTTCAATTCCAAGTGTTAGAGGCTTGAAATACTCTCACTGCTGTAATGTTGTACGGAAGATATATTCCGAAAAATCTGAGAACGGCGTCTGCAAAGTCGGAAAACGTAATCTTAAACATCTGCAAAAATCATCTGAAGTTCGCGAAAAAATGCAAATTAGAAAATTAAAGTGACTTTGAAGACAAATTTGCAGGTATGTCCAATTCCAAAAAACTCCAAAGTTTACGCCAAAATTCACAGTGTGGTATCCCAATGCCAGTTCCAACAAAACCTGAAACAACAATGTGCTGGCTCCATGGAAGTTCGAAACAGAAATTGCAGAAAGTATTGTCCAACACCAAGAACCTAAGATGTCAACGTCTAGCCATATGCTATTCAATTCGTTTCAGCTTAACATATCAAAACTTTGAAGCGAAAAAACGTGTTCATAAAGTTACACACGGAGTCTTTTTTTTGAAAGCGCCCGCGAAGGGTTCTTGCCAAAAATCAACCGTCAAATTTTCTGACCTTCTGCCATCTTCGTATTATTCATCTTATCATCTTCTCACCTTCTCATCTTATCACTTTGACATCTCATCACCTTTTCATCTTCTCACCTGATCATCGTCTCACCTTATCATCCCATCACCTTATCATCTTCTCGCCCGATCATCGTCTCACCTTGTCATCTGTTCACGTTGTCGTCTTTCGCCTTCTTACTTTATCGCCCTTTCATCTTATCGACTTATCTCTTTGTAATCATGTGACTTGTACAGTTGTTACTGATACAGGTGTTAGTCTCAATCTGACAGTTGTCAAGTTCACAGGTGTTAAATCACAGAAAAAATATCAGAGGTGTCAATTTCACAGGTGTTAAATCACAGATTCACAGATGAAAAAATTGTCTCAAGCTTTAAATTCGACCGGAGGGCATTTGCGAGACGAACCCCTTGCGCAATCCGCGTGCCGCACTTTTCTCTTTTCTTTGTCCTCAAGCAACCCACTCGCAGGATCTGCGCATCAAGCGTGACAAACTAAGTGAAAAGTTCGCTTGTCTCAATCCTCGATGGACCCTCCTTCTCGCGCAATCATGTCGTATCAAATCATGTCATGTCAGCATCATATCATCGTTTCATCATTTTTTCATAACAAAACACATCAAATCAAATCATATCACATCCAGTCAAATTATATCATGGCATGTCATCACCTGATTGAATCATGTCATGTCTTTTCCAACCAAATCATATCATCATCAAATCAAATAAATCACGTCATTTCAAATCAGATGAAATCATCATTTTGGCATATCATCTCATCTCGTGTCATCACCATCATCACCATCATCATCGTCATCATCTTTTAATCGTCATTTCAAAACATACCAAATCACTTCATATCAGCATTCTTATCAGACCTTCTCGCGCAATCATGTCGTATCAAATCATGTCATGTCAGCATCAAATCATCATTTCATCATTTTTGCAAAACATATCATATCACATCAAATCAAATCACATCACATCCAGTCAAATTATGACATGACATGTCATCGCCTGATTGAATCATGTCATGTTTTTTCCAACCAAATCATATCATCATCAATACAAATAAATCACGTCATTTCAAATCAGATGAAATCATCATTTTGGCATATCATCTCATCTCGTGTCATCACCATCATCACCATCATCATCGTCATCATCTTTTAATCGTCATTTCAAAACATACCAAATCACTTCATATCAGCATTCTTATCAGACCTTCTCGCGCAATCATGTCGTATCAAATCATGTCATGTCAGCATCAAATCATCATTTCATCATTTTTGCAAAACATATCATATCACATCAAATCGAATCACATCACATCCAGTCAAATTATATCATGACATGTCATCGCCTGATTGAATCATGTCATGTTTTTTCCAACCAAATCATATCACCATCAAATCAAATAAATCACGTCATTTCAAATCAGATGAAATCATCATTTTGACATATCATCTCATCTCGTGTCATCATCATCATCATCATCATCATCATCATCATCATCATCATCATCATCATCATCATCATCATCATCTTTTAATCCCTACTAGTACTGCTGCTACTACTGCTACTACTACTACTATTACTACTACTACTACTACTGCTACCACTGCTACTACTACTACTATTACTACTACTACTACTACTGCTACCACTGCTACTACTACTACTACTACTACTACTACTATTATTACCACTACTACTACTACTACTACTACTACTACTACTACTACTACTACTACTACTACTACTACTACTACTACTACTACTACTTTTACTATCACTACTACTACTACTACTACTATTACTACTACTACTACTACTACTACTACTACTACTACTACTACTACTACTACTATTACTACTACTACTACTACTACTACTACTACTACTACTACTACTACTACTTCGACCACTACTACTACTACTACTACTATTACTACTACTACTACTACTACTACTACTACTACTACTACTACTACTACTACTACTACTGCTAGCTACCTACTACTACTACTACAACAAGAAGTACTACTACTTGTAATACTAGAGGTGCTACCACTAGGAATACTAGTGATTTTGCAGAACACCTTTGGAGAGCTGATTTACCAATTGGAGAGCTGTGTGGCTTTGAACGGCTGAATCGCTGTTTTTGTGGGTGTGGACGAATCTGTGAATTGCAAATGGCTAGTCCCCAACAGGTTGGTGACGACCCACAAGAACAGGAATCCAAAAAATTGTTGGATTTTTATCTACCTGGCAGCGCATGCAGCATAGACACTGTCTCAAAGGTGGAAACATTCCTCAAACTTTGAGCTGCCCGTTTCCCCAACCCCCCAAGAATGGAGTGATTGAATCGTACTATGATGGTTGACAAAGATTATATCACAACAATGAACAATCATAAATAATTTTTGCATTTGTGTATTGTTTTGATTTGTTATGTATCATTATGTATCTAGAATCTATACACTAATGCTCAATGATCGTTCATGGCTTATCGACAACGGAGTGAACTGTCCCCGTCTTGTACTGCTACCACCACAACTGATGGTTTACCCCTTGGTTTCGCCCATCAACCGACGATGATTCTCTGCTTGGATATGCAACCAGGGTTTCAACCATGCTTATGAATCCTACAACGTAGCTTATATTGGCCTACAACTCTTCTAACCACAAGGTAGATCCAGGTAGCTCCACTACCTCAAGGTTTAACTATCTCCTGATGCTTACGAGGCATCATTAGCCATCAGTGACGTCGAAGTTTCATCGAAACTAAATCTCGATTGTTGTCAGCGCTACCTCCCTCAAGGCTCAACGACCTCCAACCATGGTTAGATCCCAGTTACCATCCGTGGGGATGCGAAGCTCGGCGGCCAGGTCGAACGGCACTGCCACCAGGAGGCTGCTGCCTTTCTGGGCGCGGCGGAGGATGAGGAGCGGCAGCTGCAACAGCAGTGCGCCCAGTGGCAGGAGGAGGCAGGGGATGCTGCAGGGGGCTGCGGGGGGTGATGAAATGGCTTGGAAATGGTTCAACTACTTGCTGGAAGCTTCAAGTTTGGCTGGGAACCTTGTTGGTTCCAATTGGTTTGGCTGCAGCTTGGTGCCAAAACTGACTTGGTGTTCTCCAAGCCTGCACTTCACCAGAAGTTATTTTGCTACTGCTGGGTGGTTGGTATTAGCTTGCGTGTTTGTTCGGTTAGCTAGCCAATCCGTTGCTCACTGGCGCGCTTTTGTGGTTGGTTACTTGCTATTGCTTGGTGCGTTGCTTCGGTGGTTGGCAAATTGAACAATTTGTGCGATATGTCTACCAATATTTGATGTATGGCTCATCGGCTTCTCCGCCGGCTTATCGCTGTAATCTCCCTGCTTTGGTTGGTTTATCCTCATAAACGTTCCAATTATGAACTAGTGTATCGATGCACTAGTGGCAACACCCAACTACAAGTGGTGACAGTCTCTGATCGTTGACCATGCCTGGTCCTGACACTTCCAACTGAATCTCTTTGCATTGGTCGCCAACCGATGGGTTGGTCACATGAGTTGAACCTCTGTTTCAAACTACTGGCAGCGATCCCCAAGAATTGTGACCGGTCCCGAGAACTGTCATCAATCATTCCATTGTTGATTCCCAGTCTTGGCTTGCATCACAGCAGTGATATATGTGTGATATATTTTTTGTTGCAGTTGTTTGGCTGTGTGCCCAGATGAGCATAGATAAGCTACTACTATTTGTTGGATTTGATAAGAACATCTAACAACATCGTCGGAGCTCGCTTCCCAGTTGTGGTTTTCTATTTGTTGGATTTGAACGGCCAAGAGCTACTGCGGAACCTAGTTGTAGTCCCCTATACGTCAGACCTGACAGAACTCGCAACCTGCCAGCTATGACTCAACTCTCCTCAACTGGCATGATGTTCAAGATCACCAATCATCAGAATCACCAATCATCACCAGTCAGTACCCCCTATGATCAAATCCACCTGGTGGGTTTCTCAAAATAGGAAGCCCATTTTAAAAGATAATTATAAATGGTTGATACTGAGATGATTTGGGGGTACCCATATGGTTGTTTCTCAAAATAGGGGTACCCCCAAATCATCCTTTATGAGCCGTTTACAATAATAAACCAACCATTTCTTGGGGTCCCCCAATTTTGAGAAACCCCGGTCAAAACCCCGTACCCCTGGTTCCCCTGTAATTAACCATTGTTTGTTTTCCCTTATTATTGTTGGTCATTATTTTCCATGAAATTGGTTGGTTAATATTGACCCGTACCCATATGGCTTAAGAACCTCCCCCACTCGAGCTCCTTAGGCCATCCCTTTCGAACCCAGACATTGCCCGCAACTCCAACGAAGCTGTGCCAGGTCCTATCGGCCAAGGCTGCAGCACAACGGCGCAGCGCGCAAGAGGAGCAGCGCTGCAGGCAGCGGCAGCAAGACGTGGGGAGCTCAGGGTGGCAGTGGATACGGCTTCGGAGCTGGTTATGAACTGGTTATGAACTGGTTACTGTACTGGTTGTTAACTGGTGAAAGGCTGATTAAAAGCTGGTTATAAACGGCTTATGAAGTGGTTATACACTGGTTGTAAACTGGTTACAGACTGGTTATGAATAAGCTGGATGGTTCTTTAAGAATCTGGTTGTCGACTGGTTATGAATGTATTAATCGGGTATATTACTGGATATTCAAATATTTTTAACTGGTCATTGTCCTGGTGCTTGCTTGACATGGGCCCCCCAGTCGAACTGAGTGGTTTTGTGGGTTCCATGATATTGGACCGAAAACAGCTGTATTTTGGGATGTTTGGGGTTGCTGACGTAGCTGTTGATACGTTTACGTATAAACTTATTTTAAAGTATACTTGCACAAGTGCACAAAACTACCAGTCAACAAACCGTTTGTTGTTTTCTAAGGGCCCAGGCATTTTTGTGCAAGAAGAGTTCATTGCAATATAAGATATAAGAAAGATGAGAAGTGAACAAATGCATAGGATCTGTGATTTTTGGATGTAAGAGGGTTTTGTGAGGGTGGAACTGCTGAACATGGAGCAGCCAAAATGAGTATGGCTGGTCGTATGCCTTTAGACATTTGGTACGACGAAGCAACCACAACCTTGACATTAATATTAGGGAGCCAAGCATAATTGGACTCCAATCAATTTGAGTACCCACATCAATAATTAACATGTTGATGCAAGCGGGACTGAACATTGAAGCAGTCAGTTTGATCCCCAGATCTTTGAGTACTGGAGAACCATTTGAAGAATCAAGCGCTTTCATTCCTGCAGAGTTTTTAGTGACTGGGAGAGTTGGGCACATTTGACTGGGTGAAATTTTCTCAGACCCAGAGCGCTTGTCCAATGGTTCAGGGCGCCCGAAAGTGCCGTTTGGAATTTGGAACCATCCATTCCATAAATGAGGGCACCTGGAACCATCTGAAAAACCAAAAACTTGAGCCAACATGTGTAGCCAAAACGGTTGGTTCGTGGTTTGGAGTTGCTGGAATCCGCCTCAGCAAATTCCCATGGCAAAAGGGCATGCGTCAAGCCATTGGTTGAGATTAGTGGAAGAGGGTCAATGGTTCCTGGTTGATTAATGATTGCGGTTTGATGGCAGATCACTGGTTCTTAGCCTGCGGGTACCCGCAGAAAGCTCAAGAACGGAGATCAGTGGTCGATGGTTCACCATGGTTGGCTGATGATCGTCGTCGGTTTTTTGATGATCGCGATGCGAGGCTTTGAGCACCAACGATCAATGACAATGGGAGATGGTAATGACCAACCAGAACGCTCGTATGGTGAGAATGCCTGGCGCCTTCTACATCGCGCAGAGCGCCAACTGTGGGAAGGGACAACAAAAATCACCAGATAAGTAGACTCAAGCTTGGAAAAACAAGGGAATCCCCAAAAAACTCCGCTTTTGTGGAGGATAGGAAGTCAATTTCCAAAAGCATGCCTGTCAATTTGTATGTTAGTGCTCTGGGGTATATCAAATCAAAACAAATGGTATGAGCAGCCACTCCAGTTTAGCCATTAGACATTTTCTTCGTCCATTTGCAAGGTGGTGACTCAAATCTAAAACTGGACATGTTGTGAAGAAGTAACTTGCTGGATGCTGCTGCTCAGTGAGCAGCAAACTGTTGGATCACCATGGAGTGATACCTGTCATCACACTCTCAAACTGGTGAACTACCAACCAGCTCATCAGGTCCCGATGGTGCACTACCAAACAGCTTGACTCGACCTTTTCAACCTGCAGGGTTGCTTAGGGACCCGGCCGGCACCTCAAGGATCGTTGGGCTGCTGAACAGCGCAATCGTGCTTGCTGGGAGGAGATTGCTGCAGAGAACCTCGAGGCGCGCGGGAAGCCTTGCCTGGGGACCTGGTTCGCTGGTTGCGCCAGCAAGACCATACACCATAGGGGGCGGAAAATTGTGGAGTGATGGTCGCTGATGTTCTGATGGTGTTTCAACAGTTGTAGCAACACCAGTTGCAGAATTTGTGTGCGCACCAAACTTTGATGCTTTCCTCGCTACACCTGTGGGGTAGTTTCGGGATACCTGCCCTTCACTGCCAGCAGCACCTTGGCTTAGCAACAAGAACGTGGTTCGACCCTCTTTTTTTCGGCTCAAGCATCTCAGCTAGAGAAAAAGTTCTGGATTTGAAACGACATGCGTCAATTTGACAGAATTCGACATCATTTGACCACGCATGACCACGCATTTTCCACTCTTGATGCTTCGCAGCGGCACGCCACCCTGGCCAAGACCCACAGGCGTTGCTGCCGCATGTTGCTTCATCCGCAAAGGGGCCGCCCGAAGCTCTTGGACAAGAATTGGGAAATGGCAATTTTCTATGCTGTATTATCTGTATTGAAGCCGGGTGGACATGGTCAAAGCATTGCTTGATGGAGTTGCAGATTTAGAGGTGGTCAACAATTGGAAGCACACCTGCACGAGTGCTGCACCCACAGAAATTCTGCCGACCCTGGCAGAGGAACCAAAAAAGGGCCGCCGCTAAGAGGATTTCGGTCCTGGACCAAAACGGCAGCGCGCAGCGCTGGAAGATCTACGTCAATGGACCAACGAGTGGCCCATCAAAGAGTGAGTGGTTGCATAGAGAATGCAATACAAAGATGAGGACGCAGAGAACGGCAGTTCTGCAGTCTGCCGATGGCTTTGCCTTGTGACAAATGCCCTGGGGATGTGCTTGGAACGCCTTCGAGAGTCGGAGAAGCACTTCGTTGTAGACCAAGCTCGGCCTGCAGAAGGTCAGTGATGGGTCAAAGACCTGACACCAGAGGACTGTTGCGACTGTTGCAAGACTGTTGCAAGACTGTGGGTGTGATCACACCCACGGTCTTGCACCAGTCCACGCCACATGTACGCTTGAAAAAGAAATTCGATGGCGGTCGCTCATGTGAAGGTGGAGAGTGAGCACATGGGAAACGGTCTGAGTGGACTGCTGATGCGGCAGAAGACTACAGCAAGTCAATTGGATGGAACTGCACAAGGACATCTTATTTGTCCTCAAAGTCAATGCCCGAGCGCGTCGATGGCATTCCAAAGCTGGGTTGCCGTTGGAGTCCAGTTCCGGCGCAAAAATGTGGCTCAAGCCGCAGCTTCTCTTCCTACTCTTCGCCTGTGGAAGTGGTGCTTGTGTACCTTTTTCCAGCTCCCCAACGCCTAGTGCGTTCTGAAACTGGACGCAGGTGCACAAGCACCATGTCAACAAGAAGAGTAAGAAGATCGAGAAGCGGGCGGTATATAGGTCAGTTGAATCAGTTCTGTGGAGCTGTCCAGAAATGATGGCGTCCCCATTCACCAATTTCATAGCAGTCTTGAGTACTTTTGGCGTTTCGGAAGGAAAACCAGGACAGGAAACACATGGAGAAAACAATGTGTGTATATCCTTGGAGAAGTATCTATTGCAGATGGCATTGATACGATGGACGTGCCTGTGGTACCAGGTCAGCATCCGCTGCCAGAGAATGTCAGCGTCACTGTTATTCCGATGGCAATTCCCTGCAGGTCTGCTTTGTAAACGATTTGTCATTTCTCATCCGAACACAAGCTGCACAGTTTGCGTAGAAAATTGTACGATTATAGCCGTTCATAGCTGTGAAACTCATGCACACAACTGACCAATACTGATCTGCTCACAGCCTCTCACAGCATTGTAGCTTTTTAAGCTGTTGGCTTGAAAGCAGTTTGTTTCACCTTCCGGAAGTTTCCAAACTGGATACGTTCAAAGCTGCTCCCTGGTTTCGAGATTGAAAATCATACTTTGGGTGCCGGATGTTGGGGTACATTTTCTTCCAACTTGGCCTTCGTTTCTGATTGAAGTTCACCTATTGACCCCAACGTTGATTGGATTGACCCACACAGCCCAGTTCGTTTGGAGGATCTGAAGTAAGTAACACTATCCTGACAAACAATCCATGGCGCTGTTACAGCTGTGCAGGAAGCGCAGACGATGGAAAGCATCCGTGGACAGCAAGAGTTTCTGAGCAACCAAGCACAGGACGGACGGGTTGTGTTGGACATGTTTCAGTTCTTCGGTTTTGGATTAGCAGATATGGCTGTGGGCCAAAACCCTGTACCCCTGGTTCCCATCACTTACCATTGTTTTCCCTATTAATAGTTCCTTAACATTGATGGTTAATCTTGACCCATAGCCATATCAGCCGGCTACACGGCTGATGTTCAACCACCCTTCCGTGTTCCATTGAAGCAACTGGTGTCACAGCTTGTACGTTCCCAGCTGTGGCTTCATGGAGCGGAGTTGCAGATCTCCAGCAATTGAGCTGAGATAGATATCGTGTGTGCGTTTGTTCGATATCAGCTTCAAGTATCATCAAGATTAATTAATCAAGTATATTCAAGTGATGTTATTTTTAATATATATATATAGATTAGAATCATAGCCTTCACTTGTTTTTACCAGCTCAATAGCTGGTGATTCACCATCCAACATGGGTGGCTCTTGCTTGCTCAATTGCCAGCTTGGCTCGTTGGTTGCTTGGTTTGTTGCTTGGTTGCATGGCGGGTCACGATCACCAGAATTTGGTTGGTTGGTTACTTGCTCAACATTTGTTGTAGCCTGTTACACCGGTGTACTTCTTTAAGCCAACAACAGTGATTAAGCGTTATCTATTACCAAGATGATTTTTGGCTATCTCCTGGAACTGTTGTTACTACATCCCTGCTGATATTTCCCTCTCAGTTTTCTTTAGCATTGGTTCTTTCTATTGGTATTATATATCTCATATTATGTCACATCCCAAAATTTCCACTATTTTTAGTTGCCTATCATTTCTACTATTGGAATATCACATATTTCAACCTCCTTTTGGTTTTCCCGACTGGTTCTCTTTGCTACTTGGTAGTCTGCACGTTGGTTGCATCATATCTTTGTCCCTGTTGTTTTGGCTACCTCTATTGCTATTGGTGATTTCCCTAGTATGTAAACCGCTAAGCAGGTCCCTGCTTAACCGGTAAGTCTTACCACTGCTTGTTGTTGATTACGCCCTAGTTTACAATTGTACAAGTTATTGGCAGTCATTTGGGTAGTTGCGAACATGCCTGGTGTGAGTTTGTATCCCTACCTACTTGATTCACTATTTACTAGCTGGTCAAACCCAATAGTTGGTTCTATCCCAACCTAGTTGATTATCTATATCCTACCTAGTTGTCAGATAGCTGCTTCTTCTTCTTCAATTAGTTGCTCTTTTATTGGTATCCCTACTAGTTGGTGAAACCTATCCCTAATAGTCAGTTGCATCCGCTGCAAAAATATTGGTATCCCTACTTGGGGAAACAGCTGCAGACAGTTTGATGTACTGTAACCTGCCAATGGTTCGCTGTTAGCTGGCGGGCACAGCCCCCTGACAGCAGTCAAAGCCAAAAAGCCAATAGTTGGTTTCCTACTATCTGCTTATATCTTATATCCCAACATATCCCTACTCGTTGGTTGCATCCCTAGCGACAAAAATCTCCCCACCTGCCCTACCCGCCTCCGGCAGGGGTCCATCCCCTCGTCAGGGACGTGTCGTTCCCAGGACCTCATGGACACCGCTGCCCGCAGCGAGGTGGCGCTCACACAGCTGCTGGACAGCGAGCGCAGCGAGGAACGGAACGCGGCTCACCGTGGTGGAACGCGGGGTGAACGGCCGCGCTGCCGTGCACCCCGTGGTTGGGAAAATGAAACAGGAAGAAACTTGGGGAACTTTCTGATGGATTAGAACTTTTATTAGGTATTATGATGGAGAATGTAGTGGTTCTGGTTTTTATGGTTCTTATTGGGAAGAAGTGGTTCTTATGGTTTCTGATTGGATTGTATCTTGGTTTATGGATGGTATTGAAATGGTTGCTGGTTGGTGGTTTGAATGACTTTGGTTATTTTCCCGAGTAATCATTAACAAGTAATTGGTTGACTAATATTTGTCATAGGGGTTGAAACCATAAACCAGATGGTGCGTTATAATGATGTAAAATGCATGGTTTGCAATGGTTTTTAGAGAGTGATTTATAGTATTTTTTGATGGTTTTTGGTTATCTTTGTCCATTCTAAGAGGTATCATTATTGTAGTGGATGGTTTCTGGCTTTGTGCAGATTGCCATGGTAGTACCTACAATCACCATCCACCTGTTCAGTTCGCCATTATTGGTAGGGAGACCGCCAGTGACTTGGGCCAGTACACCATTGGGACCCCCCAAAAATTGATGGGAACCCCCAAAACTGGATGGTCAATTACTAAAAATGTCTAAAAATGATAAAACTTTTGGATGATTTGGGCCCGGATTTTAAGAAACTGCCATGTTGCCAATACAATCCCCTCCCAAATCTCATGGCCCAAGAAACCATGTTGAGAATTGGGAATCTGTTGTTTCAAAGGGAACTTCATATGACTTCAAAACCTGGAAAAGCTGAAAGCCCATTGTATTGACTACTCAATCTGACTTTTAGAAAACTCCAAAACTTGAAGTTGGTTGACCTTAAAATCGCATTCTTCAAAGCTTGGAGTGAGAGGATCCCGAGATCCAAAATGACTCGAGAGCCGGGGCTGCCGGGGTTCCACCGTGGCCGTGACCACATTTCGTGGTCAGGAGAGCGCTGCGAAAGAAGTGCGCCAAGCTGTGTTGGAGGCGACGGAAAGCGGGCCAGTTGCCTGTCAGACAGTGGGGAGATGTAGTGATCATGGGGGTTTAACGTCCATCAACATCCATCAACATCCATCAACCATCATTAAGGCTTGATTCACCATCTATTTCTGGGGGGATAGCCTTTACCCCCCATCCCCACGAATGATTCCGTTGGAGAGATGATGGGGAAACCTTCGCGGTAGATACTGCAGTCAAGAATCATCCAATAAAAAGGAAACCACTGGTTTGGGGGCAGCCTCATGAATGGAATCCTTTTGTTCATTTCGGATCCAATCCTGACACAGAAAGGGAGATAGACTACAGTAACAGGCCGCTGCAACAGCATACTAGGCCTTGTTGATGTAGCGGTGTTTTCGTTGGGGAGTGTGTGGAGACAAAATTTGCCAAAGTCCGATTGGCACTGATCAGGCAAGTGATGTAGACGTCTCCATCAGCATTTTTTCCCACGATCATTTGGGAACCGCCAGCCAATTTGCTTTGTGCGGTGCTCTTTTGAGCTGCATATATATCTATACACTGACTTCTGAACGGAAAGCTGAGTATATGATATGCTCGATGAAACAACTACACCCGTGACAGGTCGAAACAATCGATTTGTCAAACATACTATTTGAACAGCACCTCCATCAATCCACCATCGAATCACCATTGGATGAATCTATTCCATCCCATCCTCATCCACTGCGAAGCACTATGAACCCCTTGTAAATATTCAAGTCTCAGCCATTAGCAGTCGATTAGCCATTCTCACAAGCATCAACCATGTATTTTACCAACAAAACTCACCCAGAAAAAAGTCCATCCGCCGAATCGACCATATTCAACACAATATATATCAATATATCATCATCATCATCATCATCATCATCATCATCATCATCATCATCATCATCATCATCATCAACTTGGTTTAGCTGGAGAAAAAAACACGAGCATCTCGAACATCTGGGGAGGGGACCTGCGGGACGGAGGACACAGTCCTCACGCAACCGACCAGCCAACAGTCGCAACATGACCAGCCCAACAGGAACTGGTCGTTGGTGATGACCGCCCCACCACCCCATGCGGACTCGGTCATCGAATCATGAAATCACAACAGTGACAAGCCCAACCACCAGAACCAGAAGCAACAACCCAACTCCAAATAGCGCGATGGTTAATGATGGTTAATGATGGTTGATCATCAACCCCAACAAACCAATCATTAACCACATTTCTCCAAGTAGCGCGGCTTCAGATGTGTCACTGTCCCAAACCTTCAAGCCCGGTGGTCGATGTACCTGGCGGCTCAATGCTTGAAGCGGCTCTTTCAGCAACAAAACCCATGCCATGTCAGTCGTTGCATCTTCGACTCTTCCGGACCCACAAGGCACATCGCACAAAACATACAAATTGTGGTTCTTCAAATGGGGGTACCCCCAAATCATCTTTTTAAAACCATTGATAGTAATAAACCAATCATTGTTGGGGTCCCCGATTTTGAGAAAGCACCAAATGGCCCCAAACAATTCAGTATCATGCTTATCAACCTAGACCTGAATCATCAGCATGAGCACACCAGCATCAACACAGTGGCTGCCGCTAAGGTGCTAAAACTTCAAGTAAATCCTAGGGCGCACGCGCAAATGGGTTGGATATTCAAACAGCCATGATTTAAGAGGGGTGACCAACATGTGATCCAAGCAATCATCAGCGATCTTATGGTACCTTGGATGGTTTGGTGATGTGTTTTTTTTCTCATAATGGATGATGGTTAACGGTTCATCACCAGGGGAGAGACAACAATGACACGTAGAATAATGATGTTTTTGTTGATTTTTGTTTTAACATAATTGACCATCGGTGATGCAGATAAAACGTCATAAAATGTCATAAACGTGGCTGGCGATTCAGGGTTGAGGACTCATGCGAACGGTTGCTATGGATCAACATGGTCTCATGATTAATTAAGTGACTTGATGATCAGGAGCTGGCTGATAAGGGTTCATGGCCATACAAAAGAAGACTCATCCAAAGTGCTTCAAGCACTTCACGTTGCCGTATTCAGCATAGGTTCACTCCCTATCATGCAACTTGGTGAATCTTTTTCCATGTAGGCTACCAACAAAAGATCAGAACAACCGACCAGAAATCGAGTGATTCTCAACTTGGACATCCTTTGGATAACCACAACAGCGTCACCACAGTCATGGCACAACAACAAAATCCACTGACATCATGGGAAGCTCGGTAATTCGCTGAGCTGGTGAACACCAAGTTGCGAACCCAGGTTGATAAGCATAAATGAACAAAAAATCTCTAACTGATCGGTGGTTTCAACCCCTATGAAAAATATCAGCCAACCAAGGACCATTGGGTAATTTGAGGGAAAGTAAAAAATGTTCAAACCACCAGCCAGATAATAAACTACTATTTCATACTATTTCGATATCATACCAGCAAACTGCATCTCAGCCTAGATAAAAGTATATGGTTGTGGGTCAACATTGACCTTCCAACATTTCGGGGTAGCAGTTCACCTCCCAAGAGCTCGACTGGTCGAAAAGAGGGGATGTGAGCAGCCAGTGCACCCCCCAGTTCGTAGCTGGCAACTACCCATGCGCCAATGGAGGTTATAAGATGTTATAGGCTACCTTCTGGGGATATCTATGCTATAAGGCCCATAAATTTGAAATATGGGCTACCATATACATGTATATAAATGTATATATATATATATATATATCAAAAAAAAAATATATATACAAATAAAAATAAATAAGTAAATGTATATATATATATAACTACATAAATAAGTAAATCCTACGGGCTATCATCCTATAGGATGTAACTAACCCATGGTAAAATCCCAGGACCTGTGAGGTTTCTGCAGCTGGATGATCTCCGGTCCGTCCTCTTTCCCCTGCGCTTCCACCCATCCATAGCGCAAAAGCGCGCTGCGCACACGGCGCATGCTATGGAGAATGCTGCGCTAAGCCAATGTCTAGCCAGCCGCCGTGAACATAACGAGGGTGAATGATGCTTAATTATGCTTGATGATGGTTGATGATGGGTAATGGATGGCAATGGCTATAACCATGGTGATACCATTTGGTTAGTGCCCGCTCCTGGTAGCTCCAACTGGCTCCCCCTTTGAAAGGATGGCAAGCCCTGGCGAAGATCAGCGCTCGCCAGCCAGAAGAATGATGGTGGATGATGGGCCAATGATGGGTGGCTAGAAACCGCATGGTACATCCAGCTGTAAAAGGTTAACCAGGTTCATCAAGATAGTCAGGATGAAGAATGATCATGGGACAATAGAAGATAGAAAGATGAACAATGATCATAGAACAATGATAAATGTCTTCATGGTGAACCTATATACTAAGACTGGCAACCTATGATTAATGATACTTCATGATACTGAGACAGGGAAGATCCAGTGCCAGTTGCACCAATTTCCCGCACTGGAGATCAAATATGTGCGGCAATATTTGGTTCTCCGTTTTTGAACATGTAGAAGACAATACATACAGGCCCATACACGTACTTGCATAGTTACGATGGAGCAACTACTGTAGATCCAGAATGATGCCAAGGAGAACCGAAAACCGAAAAAACTGTCTTTTTTTGGTGAGCTATCGCTTTAAAGTGCCACATTTGCCAGGTAAACCAGCTTTCTATGATGGATTTTCTAAGCAATCAGGTTAGGGATTACCGAAGTGCTTTTAAAGAAGCTTGATACTGCACTTCCAAAGACGTCAATAGAACCTATAGACTCTATAGACCTATAGATGCCGCAATGCACTTGTGGACATTTTGCTCCCTTGCAAGCGCAGCAAACATGAGTTGCATGTTTTTTTTTTTTTTTTAATCTGCTACCTGCAACATCTAAGCCACGAAAGATTGCGGAGCCAAGCATCAACCCCAGTCAGGATCGTGGTGCTGACGGGCTATCATAATAATACACACCTGTAACAGCAATGATTTGAGTCCTTGGTCCATTCCCTGCATGATAAACTGCTTGGTGGTTGAACCACCCCTATGAAAAACATTAGTCAACCAACTGGTGGTCAATAATCACTGGGGAAATCAAACATGACTAAAACCACCAGCCAGTAAACATGTCTTGCAAATGCAGCACGATGTATACTAAATTGAAACCACCAAGCAAACCAAGCTGATGTCTGATCTCAACCAGCATCATGTGGCTTTACCCAACTACAATGGGAAGCGATCCGATGCATGTCTTGAGTTTCAGCTTTCCTCCTTTGATTCATTGATCCATTGTCCCTGTACGAACATCACAGGACCCATGCCCCTTTTTCTGGTACTGGTTGGCCAATGTCAACTAATCAACAAGATATATATTGACCCACAGCCACAAGCAACCAGCCTGTGAATGATCAACTAGTCCTTGTTGGGATGTTCACCCAACCATTCTATGAGTGGTAAATATTGACCTATACGCAGATCTGTAGCTCGCTTGAAGCATTGTGTCCAAGCAAAGAGACCCGCAAACTCACCTGCCAAAGGCCTCACTCGGTCCTGAGCTTCCAGAATTGGCTGAAGACACTGGAACCTCGCAGGTTCGATGGCGCAACTGCGGTGACTGGATCGGTGAAGGGTAGGGATTCGGTGGTTTGCATGAGCAAACGGATCATGATTGGTGACTGGATCTTGGTGCTACACAAGATATGCACAACATGATCAACATTGAACATCATGGAGAACGTCTACCGTGCGACATGACACTGTCAGAACACATATCACTTGATGCTGCAATCGGCGGTACAGAAAGAAACCTGGCATTTGGTTCAACCCCCCTGGAAGCTCCAACTCGCTCCCCCTTCTTACAAGCCCTTGAAAAGGCTTCCTCCTCACCAACAACCAGATACTGTACATGGCTGGTCTCAAGCTCGGAACCCCTAGTGTGATGTTGCGTTTCGAACCAGCAGCCATTTCACCCTTCACTACTCACAGGGTTTGCTGTCAAAGATGCGGACAAACCTCAACTTTGAACTGCACCAGCCTTCATCAACAAAGCACATGTCAAACAAAAGAAAATGCAGGTACCAAGCTCAGGGTCAGGTGGCAACATTAAAAGCGAAACCACCCGACCAACCAGAACCAATGGCTAGCACCCAACACATTGCATGGAGCCCTCATTGCAGCTGGCACCACAACAGAGACCAACTTCCCTAGAATGGGGGCGCCCGCGGAAATCTCCTAAGGTTGTGATCGTTCGGAGGGTATCAACTCAGCGATCTCAGCGGATGATGGCTGTTGAAGGTCATTGGTGATGCTGAAACCTGAATCCCTATGCTTCCAATTACCATTATAGGGGCTGGTGACCAACCCAAGTTACAATAATGGTAGAAACCATCTGGTTATGGCTACTATTTCATGTTGACTGGAAGCATAGGGATTGCTTGACCATCCTCAGAAGTTCAAATGTGTTGTTTCGGTCACTCACAGGATTCACCATTCAAATCTCGGTGTTCACTGGGTGGATGACCATAGTGAACATATCGGACAGAGCCTCTGGTAACCCGGCAAAATGAAATGACACATTCATGGATGGTTTCCCAGAGCTTCCCTTTGCTTCCCAACAAAGTATATGGTGACTTTCTCTTTGAGCATCTATGGTTTTCCCATTATTTTCCTATGGTTTCCGAGGTTTTCCATGAGTGTTGCCACAGGTTCACGACTGCGAACCGCGACCTTCCACATGTCGTCTTGACAAGCCACAAGTCTTCTTCAGCATCCTTTGGCGCACTTGCCTCGCACTGGTCCCACCAGTTGCGATCATGGCGAGTTGGATGGTTGCAAAACAATGGTTTCCAGGGATCCTGCACTTAACCTGATAACTAGGGTAACCTTACTAGGGTAACTACCGCTTACTAGGGTAACTACATGTAACTACCATTAACTAAGGTACCTAGGGTTAAGTACCCTCGGGTTATTCATAACTGGGGTTGCTAGTGATAGGCAGAAGCGTAGATAATTCACTCAAAAAATGATAACTTCGATTAATGCACAGCTGTGTAACAACGAATCTGAAGGAACGAATCTACCAGGGGTCAAATTACTTTCTGGGTAGTGCGTGGGGACCTGGACGTCAGTTTTGTTAAAACTGGGACCTGTCAGACTCCAGCTTATGCCCAACGTCAAGTACTTGCAACTGAATGTTTCAGCTGTTTTCCACCGAAGATTTTGCTTTGAAACCTGCTTGGTCAACAAATGTTAGGATCCTCGTGATGACGGGTCGCCTGATCAATCATCGATTGGAAAATGCCTAAAACCATCATCGATTCACAGACTGATCAGCTCCAGTCTTGACAAAGCAACGGCAGCGCCTCAGCAATGATGCCGCAGGCAGCGCTGACCATGTACCTGGGGTAACGAGGCCAAAAAGGGTCGATGGCTTGTGACTGCTAATGACTCACAATGATTGAGAATGCCTATAATAACAGAATGATTGCGACTACTATTGGTTAATAATGATAAATCCGTTTGCTATCCATAAGGTCATACATCATGATCGGAAGCGGGCCAGTATCAACTCACCAGTGATGGACCATTGACCATGAAATCTCACGGATATTCTTCATCATGGTTCAATGAATAAACGCTGCTGCAATGATGGGTCATCATTGGTAAGTTTACATGTTGACGTTGGATCCATATTCAACGAACCGTTATTAGTTGCTTATTGTTTTCCAAAGACCATTAACTAACCATCATTAATCCGTGTAATTAAATCACCAATGCTATGGATCTATCATTACTGGCATATTAAGATTATGGCTGATTGGTCCTGGTTGATCATGCTGGTGAAAGATGAGGGTTCACCCCTCCCGCCTCACCCTCGCGCTAATGGGCACATGCGGCGAGCCTTTGCAGGCGGCTCATCTTCCACAAGATCTGGCGCCCGTGTGCTTCCTGAAGCTTTAGCAGCACGGAGAGCGGAAGGGCGGCTCAGAGGCGGTGTTTCGGATTTGATGGCATCACCTCTTGCCTCAATTCCGACACCGTGGTTACAATCCACCCTGGAGGTGGTAACCGCGGGGACTGTGGCAAACCTCGACGTGGAGGACCTTGAGGTGCTCGAGGGTTTTGCAAACACGCCACCACATCGCTCAACAACCGGCGAGTCTCGGTGAGGTCTGTCTGAACTTCACGGAGTAACCCTCCAATGGCCGAGACCTCAAGTTGCAACTTTCAGAGCTCTTGCTGAAGTGTGTCAACTTTGCCTCGAAGATTGTCATGAGATATTTCACACATGTTCACCCTGCCCTCAATGGTCATGTTGGCCGTGTCAACTAACACGTAATCCGGTCCGTCTTCAGACATGGCGCAGATCGAAGGAACAGCGTCCGCAGTGGACGCAAAACTGGCTCTAGAGTCAGGCACAAATGAAGAAATTGGATTAGGCACAATGACCGAAATTGGATTTGATTGGATTGGATGGGGTGTCACCGTCCTGCTGCTTTGTGGCCGTGGCTGGGCGTTGCACCAAAAGGTTCTAGGTGTGAACATTCCAGCGAGACATAATATCCGCGAATACTATATAGAATGTATTTATCTATCTATCTTATGTATATTTTGAATACACAACCCAGTACATACTGCCATTAAACGAACAACTGGGTGAGACCAATGCTGTCTCACCACTGCCGCCGGTCACTCCGTGGTCTCGTCGTCCACATCTTCCACGCCGAACTTGGCCCACGCGGCCTGAGAAAAGCCGAGCCTCTGAGCTCAACTGGCCGCCACGATCAAACACTAGTGAACCATTTGCCAACAATCTAAGCATGTTGTTGCTCTTGTCATTTGTTTGGCGTTTCTGTGTTTCTGTTGCTGTTGTTGTTGCTGCCTGTCGCCATTGTAGTAGTAGTAGTAGTAGTAGTAGTAGTAGTAGTAGTAGTAGTAGTAGTAGTAGTAGTAGTAGTAGTAGTAGTAGTAGTAGTAGTAGTAGTAGTAGTGGTAGTAGTAGTAGTAGTAGTAGTAATAGTAGTAGTAGTAGTAGTAGTAGCAGTAATAGTAGTAGTAGTAGTAGTAGTAGTAGCAGCAGCAGCAGTAGTAGCAGTAGTAGTAGTAGTAGTTGTGGTTTTCTGAGCAAATCTCCAGTAAACCCAGCTACAATTGATAGTTCAAAAAAGGGCCTCCAACGTAGATGTTCCCATCAATCACAGTGATTTGCAACATACATTCATGAAAAACACTTACTACAACCAATATAACATATCATAGCCATGTTAAGTTCGCCATAGATACATTCCAACTAAAACCACCATAATCAAAGGTTGACAGCTATCAAATAGCCATCAAAAGCCATCAATTTCCATCACTGGTTGGTGGTTTCAACCCCTACGAAAAATGTTAGTCAACCAACCATTTATTTATAATGTCTACCCAGGATTAACAAACCCCTGGTTGATGAATAGGGGGTATGCCCCAAAAGCCTTGGTTTCCCTTTTGAATAGTAACCCCCCCAATGAATCAACCAAGGGTATATTAATCATGGGTTACCATTAACCACTAGTGAAAATAAGAAATGTTTAAAACCACCAACCAGATCAACGTCAGCATCGATCTCAACTTCCCCCCTGCGAACCCCACCTTCAGGGTGGAGCGGACCAAGCGTTCCCGACGAAAAGCGCTGGCAGCGCTGCTTTGCCTCCCGCAATTGTTGACTGAGCTGATTTAATGATGGCTAATGTTGGTTGATGTTGGTTGATGATGGTTGATGATGGTTGATTGCTAATTAATGTTGGTTGATGGGTTGATTGCTAATTAATTAATGTTGGTTGATGATGGTTGATGACGGTGAATGATGCTTCATGGTGCTTAATGTTGGTTAATGATGCATAATGATGGTTGGCCTCAGTTGACTCTCAATGGTGAAATGACATTCGTTCACAGCTGGGCTACCGAAGATATAACCAGCTTGTGAATCGGCGATTCTCCGCGAAACTTCCTGTGATAACAGACTTCTATAGCTGACCAGGGGGGTTCGACTCTGCACACAAATGTCAATGGTTCACAAAACAAACAATTGATGGTTGACACATGGTTAGTTGACCGTTATACAATCGTTCATCAAGGGCTAATAAGCAACTAATAAACAACTAGTAGGCGTTAATGTTGGCTGGTCATAGTGACTTTATGTATTGTTCATGATGGTTGATGGGGAATGATCATGAAACATAAATATCAACCATGGTTCGTGTACAAATACGGCTACAGCAATATCTAATGGCATTAGTATATAACGCTAACTCTAGATTAGCAAACCCCTGGTTCATGAATATATCAATCATCCAAAAAACTGTTTTTTCTTTCTAAATTGGCACCTCCCCAATGAATAAACCGAAGCTTTTCCTAACGCTGGGCTGACATGATATATCATCAATTCTCATGGCCCGCTCAGCACCACGGCAGCAATTTTTCCACGGTTTTCGACTGCGGCGAAAGCCGTGTCTCACCAGCGGGTCACACCTTCAGGGTCGCCGGGAAGCGGCATGGATCGCAGTGTCTATGCACGTATCCCTACGCAGGGAGCCCGCCGAGCCCGCGTATCATCCATGTGCTGCATGGGCATCATCGAATTGAAGATTAGCAGAAACAATAACTGGTTGGTTTTGGTTAACCACCTCTCTGCAAAAAAATGCTTTTCAATCTTTTCAACAAACCATCCAACCAACCAACCAATTGGTAATACGATAGGGAAAACCAAATAAAACGGGCGCAACCAATCAGCAGCCCGCGGGCCCTACGTTTTTTCAGAAAATTCTCCCCCAACTGCTCCAGAAAAGCTAATCGAATGGCACAGCAACATTTTTGTTCTCATTTCACGTGCAGTTCTGCAGTTTGCTCCAGGATTGCTATCACAATCAAGATGTAGACTGCAACCTTGAGTTTTGACAACTATAACCAGCAAAAATCCAATGAAAACCTATGGTCACTGGCAAACCATGCTCGTTTCATGTGATGAAATTTGCTGGTATTCCTGAACTCTGATCAAACTCTAGACTCCAGGAAACCCGGATCAAGGCCTCATGAAACCCCAATGGAACCCTTACCAAACCCCACAGAAATCCTAGACCAAAATGTTCCCAAACAACCCCGATTTCCAACATCAAAAAAACTGCAACATATCTTTAATCGGGGCTTAATCAATGGTTCAAGGGTTAGTTGATCGTTTAATGGGGGCTTCAATCATAGTTCAATGAGCATGAAACCCTCAAAAGGAAGCTAAATGAACCCCTCAAAAATTACTGTAGTGAACTCCAATGAACATCTTGTCAAACTCATCATAAATCTTTAGTATAAATTCAGTCAGTTCTGAATGACTACTGTACTGTTGCTTTGCAACCAACTGCAGGTTGTACTGCTGGTATAATTGCTTGTATAGCTGATCGTGCTGATCATGGTGTAAGTGACAAATCGGTATGATCTGTACAAAGCATTGCAGTCAAACAATGACGGATGGTTATCATCCAGTATAGATGAAGCAAAGGGTTTCCTATTATAATGCAAAACAACAACAAAGTCGCTGTGTGGTATTGCTTTTTAATATGATTTGATATCTATATATTGAATATCAAAGTATGCCCAGCATTGCCTAAATACACGATGCATGTGAATCTATGTATGCACGAGCATGTACTCATACGGCTTGTGTGAACAAATGTAGCGTACCAACGTGTCCACGCGTCGTTGGGACCTAAACCAGCTCACCATTCCACCACAAACTGCCACCAATGCCACCTCATCCCGCAGCGCTGCGTTGGATCGTTGGGCATTGGCCTCGCAAACAGCTGCGCTGAAGTCACGTGTTTGGTGGCAAGCATAGCTATCCTCAGGAGATCCTCCTTCGCAACTTGAACCTTTCAATGCTATGTGGCTATGGGTTCATATTGGTCAACTGAATAAGGGGAATGATTACCAACAAGAACAGGGAAAACATGGGAAAACCCTTGTAAATGATTGGGGAACCAGGGGTACAGGGTTTCGATCCATAGCCATGTGGAAATGATCATCCCAACGAAAACATAGACAAAAGTCTGATAATTTCACAACAAAAAACGTCAAAAAACATGGAAATAGCCAACAATTGTCAGCCAATCTGATCTGCATGGCTGTTTCCACCACATCGAGAACCAGCTGTGCATCTACCATGCGCGAGGTGGAGGCCCCACAACACCTCTCGGACGTCTGGTTTCGACCATGCGAATTTTTTAGCGGTGAAATATGCCAAAATGGATCAACCCGGGGCAGATTTCGATCCCCAACCCTTAAACAACCGAAGGTTTAATGATCTGCCTGGGATCCCCAATGAACCATTCTTTTACTGGTAGAATATGGTGGAATCCGCCGAGATCTGACCGAGACCACTTGCCTGTAACCTGCAAGCATACAAAGAATGGCTGCTGGATCACCATTGCTTAGCTGCTTCTAAAGCATTTTCAGGAGATCATCATTATTGCTTGATTGGTTCTTTTCCATTTGTTACTGCTGGTTGGTTTTGTTGTTATCGCTTCAGATATGCACTGCGAGACGATCTTTCAGCAGAGCGCCTCAAATAGCCACACATTGGCCCAGTAAACCGCAAGAAGCAGCACCAAAGCTACCTCAAACAAAACTCGGTGCCGGCATCCTTGAACTGAACCCCTGGGTTCGTAGCATAAATCTCCAGGCTCTCTGTTGGTGGGGGCTAGCAATGACCAATGGTGGAACTTCCAGCAAAATCTGATTTTTTCAAGTGTCAGAGTCATATGTGATAGTTGTATATCCACCTTACCTATCATAACTTGTGGTATCCGGTATCAATCAACCGAAGTAGCAAACAGCTGGGGGCCCACCTTGCATGTGCCCATAAATGATCTCCCTCCAATATCCTCCAGTGTGCGGTCCAACGTGTTTTCCCCACCGCCCGTCTCAAAAAATGAACAGAAGAATTAGTCAGCTTCACTCAGGCTGTTAGAATGTGCTCCTACCGTTTTTCAGGTGGTGACCGCCAGATACAAAATGGTCCCAAAAACCAACCTGAAGCTTCAGCCAAATCTATGTCAAGAACTGTCACAGGTCCCTAAGGTTGTCTCTGCATGATGTTGGCTACTCAAAAAATGGCTAGCTGCGGTCCCTAAGTATCCCCACACCAGCAGGTCAACCCGGCAGTGCGACTCATGGATCATGGGTGCAGGAGAATCCTCCAGCTGCTCAGCACCACCCCACCGCTTGAGAGCTTCGTGCTTTGTTGTGCGCTCGCCTTTCTAGTTTACAAAGGGGAAACCTGGTAGGAAACAACTTGGAGACGGATTGAACCGGTAAACATGCACGACTTGACTATTCCAACTGGGAAGAGAAGTTGGTGTGAACTGACTGACTTTGCGAATCTATTTAAATCTCTTTAAGCTGGGATTGCCCCTGCAGCACCTGTTTCTCCAGGGTCCATCCCTTCCGTACTGGCGCTAGGTCGGTCACATCGCTTGCACCAACAGTTGGTTTCATTGGTTTCATCTCCAGTTCGAGCCAAGTTGGACTTAGCGAAGCTTCGTAGGATGAGGGGAACCTTTGCTGACAAGTCTCTGCTGCAATGAGACACATCTCAGTTCGAGATCGCTGCCATGCACTTGCTGCTGCTGTTTCCTCCCCAAGAACTGCAATTTTGTGGCAACTGTCATTTCGACAACAAGCATCATCATTTTTTGCACCAGCATTATAATTATCAACCAGTGCTGATTACTATTCATAATGGATGTAGTGGCTCGTTGATGTTGGTTGACTTCAAGTACTAATCTGCTTCTGAACCATCGCATGTGTGCCCGGGTGAGTCAGTGGGTGAGCCTCAGGAAACAATCAAAGTTGTGAACCCGCTACCCACAACATCCCACAATTAAATTGCTGATGGTGAGGCAGGGCAACGACGGGCTCGCAGGGCCAAAAACATGTAGCATCTTACTTGGTGGTTGAAGCACCTTTCTTAGAAATATTAATCAATAACCAACCATCCCAAATATTGGTAACATATCAGTCCTTCAACCACCAACTAGTACTTGTTTAACCATACCGTTGGCGATTGACCATAGTTAAACATAGAAAATTGTGGGTTTTCTCCATAAAATCAGCTGCTTGCATCAGTCCACGCTTACCAACTCAGCCTGCACCTAAATCTACTCCCAACGAACTAAGGTCATGGAGATGCTCCCCACGGCACGTTCGGAACTGACATTCACTGTATTTCTATAGGGTCATTTTGCCTACATGCTTTCAAGGTTATTCACCATGGTGAGCATCCCAGGGAACTACAAGCCTCCCACTTATGGTGATGTCCACTGGTTACAAGGGCTGGTTCACTCACCCGTTTCAGGGCAAAGCTCTGCCATGCCTTCCCACTGAACAAACCTCCCCAAGCCGTCGCATCTACCGTGGTCCTTGAGCACGGGCTCGGTCTGACTGCGTCGCGACCGTGGCTGTCGGCGCAGACCATTGCTGTCCATGGCGAAGATTCGACGGCGAAAAGCGGGTTGGCATTCAAACAGCTGATAGGGGATTATAGGGGTTTATGTGAGGGGATTATAGTGGTTTATGTGGCTTTAGTGGTGAATAATGGTTGATTCTGGTTGATAGTGGTTATAATAATATGGGATAATCACCAGCACATGTGGTTCAACAACACTATAGGTTGGTTTCTCAAGTGTGAGAAGCAAATCTGTTGAGTTTGGGAAAGACGAATCCAATAGACATGGCAATGTCTTGCAGAGTTGGGAGGGAATGAATGAATTTTCAAAGTCAAACTGCTTGATTCGCTCTTCCATTTGATGTGAGAGGAAGTTCATCACAACTGCGTGCCTAAGATTTAGCATTCGTGATTGAACTGAAATGATTCTCCTTGAGCCTCAACAAACATCACACTGCCACAAACGTGTGCCCTTAGCAAAAATGTCCAACCCATTGAAGGAAAATAACACATACAATTCTACTGGGGATTCTACCGGCATCTGCAGGCTGGCATGCCAAGCCAAAACAAGCAGTTCCATTCTATGATGGTTTTTCAAAATAAGGGCCCCCCAACATGGCTGGTTTATTGACAAACAATGATTGATATGGGATGATTTGGGGGTACCCGTATTCGAGATATGTTTGACATTCATCATAATTACTAATGTCTTATGAATAATTTCTCGTACCATGTGAGCTTTCACCTGGCCCATTATCTGTTGCCATGTCACTGCGTTACGGACCTGCCACGAAGTATAGATATAGATGATTGATGGTACATCCATGCACCCATACACCCATCCATCCATCCATCCATCCGTCCGTCCATCCATACATCCATCCATCCATCCATCCATCTAAATCTTGTGAATTCCTGGCTTGTGAGTCGATATCCCCGCGCTTTGTAGGCCCCTCGACTGTGGTACCCAGGCCTTGCCATGATCGGAAGCTTTGCCAAACATAGTAGGCGAGTGACCCGGCTGCCGCGGTGGTTAAGACTGGTTGATAGTGGATCCATAAATATGTAGTGATATGGACATATAAATATGTATGTATGCAAATGCTTATATGTATCATGATTCAAAGGATTAGACAAATATTTCATTCTATGAGTTGATCGTTGAAATGTATATTGGTGGCTCGTAGATCCTTTGCTAAAACAGCAACTTTGCCTGTAGAGTCTAAATGGCTAAATGGTAAATCCTTTTGAATCCACAGACATTTAAGATCTTAGTTAGTGGCTGAGCTATACTGATGGTCAATCTGCTGGTTCTTACTGATTATTCAATGATTAATTGGTTGCGGTTGATACTTGCAAACACCGGCTACTGCTGGTGAATTGGTGGCTAGAAAAAGGTTGTATGCTGGCTCACAACTCATCAATCATGGTTATTGGCGTGGCAAGAACGGACGGTGACCAAAAAAATGGGAATATGGCTATGGGTCAAAACCCCGTACCCCTGGTTCCCCATCATTAACCATTGTTTTCCTTTATTATTGTTGGTAAATCCTCCATTAGTTGGCTGGTTAATATTGACCCATAGCCATATACCAACTACATTGGGTGAGTTGCTTGTGGCTCAGTTGGATGTTGATGGTCACGTTTGCTATCTGTGTTTTCTATGTGGCCGCGAGGGAGAAAACCTCGTAACAGTTCATGGTATGTGATGGCATTGGCATGACTTGGTAAAAACATGTTGGGCTCGCTTGTTGGAATGGTAACTATAACTTACCCGCTCCGTGACCCACAAGACTGTAAGCCGATACAGCTCCATAACCTTTAGCTTCTTCAAAGGCGGCAAAAGTGGCAGCACATTTTTTTTGCTGGAAAGAAATACGAACACATATGAACCATTTATTGCTTGGGAGAACACGCCCATAACTGGATCTATACCCCGTATATCAACTTCAAACATCTGCTAATCAACTTTCATGTTTGGATCGCAGCAGGCTTACGCTCTCATTGCAAGAAAATGATAGCCCTAAGATGTACTAGCAAACAAACGCAAAGGGAGCTTGGCTGGTCATGGAACTGCAGCTCCTCACGTTGATTGAGAATGTTGCAAACAAATGCTCCATGGCATTCTTTCCTACAAATCTGGGTGAGTTTAAGGACAAATGTTGGCAAATAGAACCACACCATGGAACATATGGGTTGTGAGTATCCTCAATTCTTGGACCCGTTATGAAATTTCCTTCCCCCATTGGTCGATACCGACCTCCAGTGGTGAGCAAACAATCAACCTGCCCGTGCTAACCTGGTGCACTGCCAACAAAAATGCAGAGTGGAACCAGTATAAGGCGCTGCAGGCAAGATCTGTCAATTGTGGGGTACTCACTGAAGATTTTCTGCTTCATCTTGGTGGCTTTTAGATCCCTTGCTAAAAGTCTAACTTTTAGTGGTTATATGGTAAATCAATCATATCCCAAAAAGCCTAAAAAGCAAAGTTCATAGCTGCAATCCACCCAGTCATCATGACTCTGTTGCTTTCGACGCGAGCGTTTCTTAAGCCATCGATGTACCGCCCAAATATCATCCATCGACCATTCAGAATGATAAACCAACTGTAGCTTTGGGGTACCCCTACTATAAGAAACCACCACATGGTTGGGTGTCATCATGGTCGGCTTTTGGTACCGCCAGAATGACGTAGTGGCACGTGAACTCAATGGGCACTTCGATGTACATCTCCCGGCCAAAGTCATAGAGTTGTAGTCATGTCAATGGTAGAAACCTGTAGATTTTTCATGTTTGTAAGATGATAAATCTTCCGAAAAAATAACCAATGAGTCACTTAGAAAATTCATGTCTATTTTTGTAAGATTATAATCTGGCGAAATTTAACCGGTTCACGAATCATTGGTCACTTGAAACATCACACCTGCAAATTCAACCGATCAGCCTGCCAACATAGACAACTCCCAATTTTGAGGTCTGTTTGGTCTTCACCGTACTGTGCAGTTTTTGCAATACATGACTACTATTGGATGATTTAGGGATCCGTTATTTTTAGAAACACCCATATGGATGTGTGCTAAATTCATGGCTCACCCGTAACTTCACAAGGGGCCGTTTCGCTGGACCGCCGCATATAAGTCAGTCATGATCCTTTGCGATGGTTACGTTTTGGGGGGTTCTCAAGCCGTAGGGGTACCCCCAGTTGTCATCCTTTATGTTAACCATTTATAGTAATACAGTAAACCAACCATAACTTTGGGGTCCTATATGACTTGAGATGGCTTGAGAAACCACCCATTGGCTGTGAGTGCCAAAATCAACGACCACGGTAATATTGTGTTTTTCGCTGGATGGTTGCAGGGGTAAAGGTGTTTCATCCATATCAGTCCACGGCAACCACGTGGTGGTTTCTCAAAATAAGGGTACTCCGAAAGAATCCTTCCCTAACCATATGGGTGTTTCTCAAGATAGGGGTACCCTCAAATCATCCCATATCAATCATCTATAGTAGCAAACCACCCATGGTTTGGGGGTTCCAAAGTAATAAGCCAACCATTTTCGGGGTTCCCTACGGCACCACCACAGGGCCCCCCGCGCGCCATGATTCCCAACCCCGGCGAATTTTGCCAGCTCGCACGGGTCCGTGTCCGTGAAGTCGCCGGGGGAAAAAACTACATGCGGTGGTGATCCAACATGTAGTAACAATGGCAATAATGGTTCATTAATTAGTAATGTAATGGTTAGTTAGTAATTAATGGCTAGTAATGGTTAGTATGGTTAACAATGCTAGTAACAATAACATTTATTAACAATAGTTAACCATTTAGTAATGGTTAGTAATGTGTGGAATGGTTAGTAATGGTGTGGAATGGTTAGTAATGGTGTGGAATGGTTTGTAATGGTTAGTAATGGTTGGTTTTGGATGGTAATGGCCAGTAATGGTAAGAATGGCAGAACCAAACAGGGAGCAACTCTTTCAAAGTTCTCGAACGTGGAATTGTTCATGACTAGCAATGATAGTTGCTGCACCACGGTTGGGAACAGATGAACATCTGCTAGTGCCTGCTCAAAGTGATGGAGAATGGTTGATAAGGGTGAAACATGACGAAGAACGGTTGCAATCGCTTTATGATGCTCATGGGGTTCAGTACCCCTCTGTAATTGCCCATTGGTCAAGAACATTTGACAATGCTAAGGTTTGTCGAGAATGTTCAATCATTCTTGACAATGAGATTTTTGAGTGGCTAAGAATGGTTCTTACAGGTTTCTTGGTGGCTTTAGATTCCTTGCAAAAAATGACTTTTAGTGGCCCAACAGAATTAGATTTCTTACAGGTTCCTTGGTGGCTCTAGATATCAGATATGGTAAATCAATATAAATCAATCATGTCCCAACAGCCTAAAAACTGTTCAGGTAGTAGCTGGGTTGGCCACCCAGGTGTAGATTTGCTACATGACAATGACGGGTAGAATTTGGGAACTTCTCCGACATGGCCACCACGGAAACGGAGTGACGAGAGGCTTCGTTTGGTTCATTCACGGAGAACCCTTTTAAATCAATCCACTAGTGGCAAAGATGCGTGTAACTCACTAGTAGAGAATGATGTGGTTCACTACATTCACGTAGAATGAGTTAACGATGATTGTAAAACTAGTGATTCACATTGAATATTATACTATTTTGGCAAGCAACAATTCACTGGAGAATGATGCGTGTAATTCGCTGTGACTGCAGCTTCCAAGCCGATGGCAAACGCACTGCAATGCATGGAGTTAGAAACCATCCAATTTGGGAAGTCCACATGATCCGTGGCCGCAAGCATCCCGGCTTCAAGAAGCAATCATTTAGAAATAGCAAAGTAAACACATATGATTGCTTCTTGAATTTACATATGATGTTGCAGAATCAAAACTAGACATATATGAATCATTCAGCTGCAAATGCTGGTGATTGCATACCACATCAGCGCAACCTGCAGGTTGGACACCGCTTCTGATTGCCGCCAGGTCCCTTCAGGATGCGGCCCCAAGTTGCAGCTGCTCTAGCCTCAGCGACCGAAAAAAATCAGGAAGCTGAGACCAGCCATTGCAACCAAAAGGCGTCCCTGAAACACCGATGGCTGCAGGATGCATATATAAATATATATATATATATGTGTGTATGTATATGTATATGTATATGTATATGTATATGTATATGTATATGTATATGTATATGTATATGTATATGTATATGTATATGTATATGTATATGTATATGTATATGTATATGTATATGTATATGTATATGTATATGTATATGTATATGTATATGTATATGTATATGTATATGTATATGTATATGTATATGTATATGTATATGTATATGTATATGTATATGTATATGTATATGTATATGTATATGTATATGTATATGTATATGTATATGTATATGTATATGTATATGTATATGTATATGTATATGTATATGTATATGTATATGTATATGTATATGTATATGTATATGTATATGTATGTATGTATGTATGTATGTATGTATGTATGTATGTATGTATGTATGTATGTATGTATGTATGTATGTATGTATGTATGTATGTATATACGTATATGATCTAATTATCATATATGATCCCTGTGAATGCTCATCATCGTGATCGCAAGATCGTGGCTTTGCCATCATGGACCAAATATATAGTTTGATCTTAAATGATGAATCCAACTATGCAAAGATGGGTTGCTTCTGCACCATCAGTCTGGGTAACGCCATGTATGGATGCTTCAGAAGGGTTGAGGTCGGGGGTGGTGACACCTACGAGCCAAGGAGAGGTTAACGCTAAGCAACAACTGAAGGTCAACGGTTGGTCAAACAAATTGAAATGTATAGTTAATGAATGATTATATATGCGTGGTTGTATGATAGTTGGTTAATGGTTGGCTAAGGGTTGTCTAGTGGAATGAATGTTAATGATTGGTTATATTGCAGTTGCTTGCTGGTTGGTTGCATGATGAAGGGTTAATAGCTGGCTAATGGTTGGCGCATGGTTGGCGAATGGTTGGTTGATGGACAGCCGCTGCTCGTGAACCGAACACTTCTTCTCCATGGCTACGATGTGCATCCCTAGTGCTTGTAACTGCTTACATTCGCCATGCTTATAGGGATTAGGTCACTTACCTTGTAGGGTTTATAGCCATGGTTGAAATCCACTGAACTAACCCCAGCTGCACATCCAAGCAGGCCGTGTCCAAACCTCTCTGATGAGCCCTCATATATTGCCGTTGGGCGTGGACAGCTGAGTTATCCGCAAATGCTGGGCACTGCCGAAATGATTTATCACATGAGTCTCAATCCAAAGCCCTCCTCAGAAATCCATGGTCGTGAATTCAGAAGTGGACCAAAGAAGTCTGACAACTCAGCTTGCTAGTGTTGGGTTCCCCGGTCAGCCAACCTAGATCAACCCGCAACATCGGATGATTTCCCACCGAGAAAATTACAATGAACAACTGACCAGTGGTCGTGGGATCCTCTTGCACAATTATAAACTATTTTGAGGGGTCAAAGCAACAATAACAAGGAGAAACAATCGCAACAAGTTTCAGGTGATCCGAAAATGGCGAAAGAAAAAACCTTTGGGAAAGGACTTGCAGACTGGAGATGTTGTTTTTTCAGAAACAATCAATCGAACATTGGCCATTGCTACACGTCACTCATAAACCCTCCCATGATAAACCAAACTGACCAACATCAAACAATTTCCGGTTTAGTGTACCTTCTTCGTTCTGCTTCCCATGACTTGATGCCGCGAAATTTTCGAGCCGTAGAACGCGTCGTTCGTGCCACCGCTGCAGTGTGGCAGCAGGTGATGACAAACGCAGCCAAACACTGCGTGAGATGTTCTTGACTAATGTTTAATGGCTATCATGAATTGATGGTTGGATACTGATGATATGAATGTTGGATGATGTGCTTGCAATGTGGCATAGAATGACACCTCTTAAGTTTGGATGATAACGATTATGTTTCTATACTTCCCCCTCGGATGGTTAGTCTTGAGAACCACGATCATGTATTGCAAGTCCAATGCATACTGTTAATATAATTTGGTTGGCCCGATTAGATCCGATTAGTGGGGCCATCTGGTTGTAAGTTGGATAAGACTAGCTATTGAACTACAGTTGTACTGTATCTACCACAACTGGTCGTTGCCCTAGTTGGCCCTAAAGTTGAAACTACTTCGCTAACAATTGGGGTTGGAGGATGAATCGTTCACTCCTTCAATCGTTCACACCATCTCATGGGTCGGCTGTGGGTTGGCCTTGGATGTGCAACCCGAGTGCTTGTAAATGGTAACATTCACTAGGGTTATAGGGGTTGGTTCGCCTACCTTATAGGGTTTATAACCATGGTTGTATCCCAGAGAACTAACTGGGTGCACATCCATGCAAATAGCCTCCGAAAACTTGTCCAACTGTTGGAATGTTCACCAGGGCATCTTTTTTTTCATATGTGGTCCTGATGATAGGGCTCGCCGGATGTATCTAAAAGTCATCCTTGATATGTCATCTATTACTTAACTACCCATGTTTCGGCCGATTGGTTCTGATTCATGGCCCATAGCCAATTCTTTTCAGAACATTTCTCCGGCGGTGTTAGGCTCGATGAGTACGCGGTAACTGTGCAATCTGGGACCTGCGATGAATTCGAAGCGGAGACAGCCCATCATGGAGCCCCTCGATTGTCGCACAAATCGAACATCAGTGGCATCATTGCATATCTATGACTTGGTACTTGGATGTGCACCCCCACTTAGTGACTGGTAACTAGCCATGGTGATGGGGGTGGTAAGCTGGCTTATAGGGTTAATAACCATGGTCATGACCCCAGCTGCACATGCAGCCGTACCAGAATGGCTGGACTCCCCAACATCTTGCCCCAGCTGTGCCAGGAGAAGGCATCATTCTGCTCTATGTGCATATTCAAAACATATCCATGGCAGAATGATGAGTAGAATGATGCCCACATAGAGCAGATGAGTTTCATATCTACTCATTCTGCTCATGGCTGGATGAGTCACATTTCCCATGGGAACCATGGTGAGCATAGCTGACTGACCCTGGGGAGTACCGAATGAACTTGCACCGGTCTCCATGGTTCCAGTTCTGCAGTGGTTCACCATCGAAGCGGAGCGCCAGTAGATGTGACTAGGACTGATATGATCTCAAAATGGGGGACCGCCAAAACTGGTGGCTTTATTTCTAAAAATGACTGCGAAACTGAATGATTTTTCAGGATATCGTCATTTTTAACTTGGTGGCTTATAGATCCCTTGCTAAAAATATATTTTTAGTGGTTATATGGTAAATCAATCATATCCCAACAACACTAAAAACCTAAGAATTCGTGGGTATAAGCCATCCAGTTAAGAAAGCATCAAACAGCTACGTGACGACATGACTCAACCATTTGACAAGTCTCCACTGCTCATACTGAGGCCACGAGCGGCGCGTCCGAATAAATTGGGGAGATCAACATCATCCAATCATCATGTGTCACATGGCTACGGGTCAATATTAACCAACCAACTAGTGGGGGATAATGACTAACAATAATAAGGGAAGCAATGGTTAATGATAGGGGAACCAGGGGTACGGGGTTTTGACCCACAGCCACATAGGCAAAGAATCATCCAAGGTGTTGATTCTTGGACCACTGTTGGATGAACCTCAAGGTTGCCAAATAATTCAAATAATTCATTCCAAATAGGTCAAATAGGCAAAGAATGATTCAACCATCGCTGTCAGCATGATTAACCACCACAAAAACCACCAAAGAAACCTTCGATAACCATAATCGATCATAGGGTTGAACCTCAAGGTGTTTGAGAAAATCATCAGGGAACAGTGGAAACACGGCTTCAAGTTGTGATACCTTGCAGTTTGGTAAATTGACGTGTGACTCGGAAAAGGCTATTGCATAAATTGTTTCGGTGCGACTGAGATGATGCTTTGCTTTTGTGATTACGGCGAGTTACTCTGTAGACTCCAGCTTGGAGAGAGCCGAACATGTGCGCAATAACCACAAATCATCGGATAAATATGGATACCAATTGGGTGTGGGTCAAAGCTGAGTGCACCCCTTGATCGGACATGAACAGCATTCGAGTAATGTTCTTGGGTTGTTCACCTACACCCATCCTGGTATGGTTATCGGCACCGATGTACAACAAATATATTCATGTACACCGTCTGATTTTGGGTGTTTTCCTGACAAGCCACAGAGGTGTACATCAGCAAAGACTCTCCAGAAAGCCATGTGTTTCTGGCTTTGGTTCAGCATGTGTGAGGATGGTTGATGGTTAAGCTGCTCACTGGGTCACAAGCAATGGTTATTGCTAATTGATCACTATGGATGGTTGGTGATGATTCATGATAAAGTGTGAGGGTGCCCCAATGTGGTCGACCTCTCCCACAGCGACTGTCCGCACAATCGAGAGTGATGATTCATGATGGTTGGAAATGATTCATGGTACTGTTGGTGATAGTTCATTGATGTTAATTGTGGTGTACGACAGGGGCCCGTGCGGAATGTCTGGGTAGCCTACCGCAAGAGATTGATCTAACTGTGACCTTTTTCCCAGGGTGGTGGGTGCACTTAGTGATGGCACCAGTTGGTCACCGTCAGTGATATATCCAACGATGCCCCATGGGTTGAGCAACGTGACATACTCGGCCGGGGACTCACCACTGGGATATCTCCACCGCTTCTGCTGGGGGCCTTTTGAAATGGCTATTCCTGCAAGGTGGTATCCCCCACTGCTAGCTGGAAGCTATGACTGAGATCGAACAGCTGATTCATCTGGCAAACTCCAACAAGATTCAGAATAAGTACATCAAATTGGTTAGGAATTAGCTGTTCTCAATCTATGATGTGAACGGACGTAGCCGTTGGCAGTCTTTCAACTGGGGGGTACCCCTATATGGCTAGTCAAACGAATTCGGCCAGACCAAGTTGACGACGCGACAAATGCGACAAATGCGACAAATGCTCTCAAGCTGACCAGTGTCCAAAAAAGAGGAACGCATCCAGTGGCTTATGATAAGAAAATAAGATGCTCCAAGTTCCATGATGTTCTTTTCTCTGGTCAATAGTGATCACGAACTCCAAGAACCTTTTTCTAGGAGACAATTGGATACAAGGGTCATTCTCCAATTATCTCCAAGGGTCATGTTTAATGAAGGATAGAATTTGTTGATCAGCAACCTCGCTGCCGTCTTGAAAATTCGCGGCTTAGAACTGGGCACCCGGGTTCGCTGAAAAATCACTATGGTCGTTTACAACTGCTTGGGTGGATGCATTTCCGAGGGGCTCGTTTCAAGCTGGACGAGTCGGAAGACAAGCTGAACGTCTAGCCACGATTCATCAACACCCACTAGCAGCATTAACATGCATTAACCATCACACGTTAAACTGGTAGACCGGCAAAAAATAAGCTCATTAAGTGCACTAGCGAACTCTCGCTTTGGACACTGGTCATTTGAGAAGTGGACGCGCAAATCATCCGATTTTCTCACCTTTGTTGCTGCCAAGAACAAAAACGAGTCCAACTCTCCCTCAGAAATTTCGTCTGCACGACCCTGCAAAACACAGAGCTGGAAATTGTTTTATTGTCAATTCACTGGACGAAATCCACTTGTAGTAAAATAATTCCACGAGTTTTTGATAACTTATAGTTTTTCCTTTTTTAGTCATGTTTTAAGTCACTTTCACTTTTTGTCAGTTTTTGGGTCAGTTTTTGATCACTCAGCCTAGTGTGTTTACTTTTCGAATGTTTATTTTCATTTGACTATGGGTATCTATGGTTCAGTTCACCCTATAATCCTAGTTCCTCCATTAACCATTAATTTCCCTTCTATTGTTGCTGTTCCCATCATCAACCATTGTTTTCCCTATAAAATGGTTGCTTCTCACTTGGATGTGCACCCCCCACTTAGTAAGTGGTCACAATTCCCATGGTTTCTTGGGGTTATAAACTACCTTCTAGGGCTTATGACTATGGTTATAACCCCAGCAGCACATCCAAGTATCCCTGATTATTGGTTGATTCACTGCTGGACCTAGCTCGCCATTTGCGAATCTGCGCATTGTCCAACGTCGAGGTCTTGACGGATGCGATCTGAAGTCTTGCCGGCGATCCGAACACCCGTGGCAGCTGAGATTCTCCATGTTGAACCTGCCGAAGAATAGACGGTTCATATGGTACAAATAAAAAGTTGAGAAAATAAGTTTTATAGTTGGCTATAAATAGTTCATATCTTATAGTTGAGACAATAGTTCATAGATTACAATAGTTTTGTAGTTTGCTGGTGTATGATTTGCATCATGCTGTTTCTGTAAGTTGGCTATATAATCAATGTTATAGTGTATGATACTGTATGATCATAAGCAAAGTGGGGCCAATACATCCTAATACTGTAGTACTATGGTAGTAAGCTGTTGTGAGTTATGTAGTATACAAATGCTCAAATTCAGTGTATGCTGCCTACTATTGGTCCCAACTATCAATCAATCAACTGCTACAAACATCTAGTAACTCCGAACTTTACATAGTCTCAGGTCTATACTGCATTTTTAGCCTCAGGTCTATAGAGCCCACTATTAGATTATTAGTCATTGCATATGCATTTTCGCTCTGACTTTGCCAGCAAATCTCCAAACACAAATCTCGCTGCGAGCAGGGCTCTGTAATTTCGAGCCGAGCACTTCGCAGCAGGAGTTTTCCAAGGTGGAGTTCCTGGTGATTTGATCCTCCTTGACTTCACACCAAGCACGGATGAACCATGAATTACCAGTAATTGTAAACCATGATCTTCTATGATTAAGTATGATTAACATGCAGTAACTATAAAATCCGTGGTCGATCCCGGAGCCCATGAATAGGAAAAGCAGCACTCAGATTTGGGTATGTGCCAAGCCATACCGTAACCGTTATGGGCCCCACCAGAGCTAATGATCACTTTACGGATGGCAACCAGTGGTTTTGGGGGTACCGCTGTGGGAGAACTGATGTGAGAAATCCGGCATTGCACCACCGATGGATGAAGGCCGGTTTATCGTGGACAATTTGCATTTCATGGAGTGAGAAATACCTCATGGGCAAACCACAACAATGGCACATGACACATGCACATTGATCAATCTAATCAGCAATGGGATGATTGGCAGCAGCTGCAACAAAATGTACCACAAATGTAATATTTGCAAACATATTCAAATGTAAATTTGACGTATCGCGCCAGAAATGTGGCACATACAGTAAATGAATATAACCTCAAGGGTTTTCATTTCTTTTGTGGGGAGCTACGGGCCAACACCTTGTCGCATGGTTGATAAATATCTGTTGTTTTGTCAGCAACCATATAATGTTTTGAATGATTAAAGATAAACAGATAATCATTATCAGTATTGTAAATCACCAAGATAAACATCATTAGGTATTATTAGATAAACTTTGGCATTAAGATCAACAACGATCATGTGGGAATATACCAACTATAAACCACTATGTATGCCATGCATGAAGCATGTAGCTTGAATGTACATAGACAAAGGCAGGGAATAACAATTCATGGGAGGCAATAGGATTGATCATGAGTAGATACCAGCTAGTTCATACCCACCTACATATGTATGTTATTCTTTCTCAGTCCTTTTGTGGATAACAATCCATCTCTATCTTGATATAGATAAACAAAAAAGAAACAAATAAATATGTAAATGAATGAACAAATAAATACATATATAAATAAATAAATAAATAATGAATAAATGAATAAATACAACAATAAATAAGTAAATAAATACTATATATACACGCCTGGTGGGCAGCATCAATCTGACCAGTCAGCATGCATATATCCATACAGAACATCTCTGGCCGTGGGTCGAATCCCTGATGAATGCAACAAAGCTCTCTATGTTCTTCCGCGCATCTATTTCTAATGAATTACGGGGGTTGGTGGTTTTAACCCATAGTTAAGTAGTGGTTAATAATGGTTAATGGTTGAGGATGGTTGATAGTGACCATCACTGGTTGGGAGTTTTAACCCCTATGAAAAAAAACAACCAACCATTTGTTAATAACTAATTACTAGGGAAATAACATGTAATTAAAACCACCAGCCAGTATGACTCACACTCAACAAACTGAAACAGTAAACCATTGGATGCTTCATTATTGGTGGTCCTCCACTATCCGTTGACCAGTGCGCCTGAAACATATTGGTCGACCAACGCATGTCATCACCAAAAAATCCACTTGTCATACGGCAAATTCCAGCGGCCACCGGCGGATGGTGTGGATGTGCGGATTGCATGTGATACATTATGAAGGTCAATAGCGTCATCAACCTTAGCAAGTCAGGGTTGATACTGAATAGTCATCATTGTTAATAAGGGTCCATCAAGAAGGGTAATAGTAATAGCCACCCGCGATAGCCGGGCACAACTTAGCCATCTGCTGAGGACAGGGAACCCTGATATCATGTGCAAATCACTGTGAAAATGAGTATCTTCATCGCTAGGAACCACAAGAATTACGGTGACATAACCATCCGATGCCGTGTAAACAGAAGGATCATGATAGTGATACATGATGCAAATCTAGATGTATATAGACATATGCATATGTCAATGCATGTATCCCCCTTGTTTCTTGCGGGCTATGCAGTTGAATGGACATATTCACGAAAAGTATCAGAGGTATGAAACCACAGTGGGGCAATAGAACTATGATCTTGATACAATCGCCAAAATTGGAAGTAAAGCGCACAAACCAAGGGGAAATATATATGGAATCTGAATAATGGTTAGTTACGCCATCTAAACATATCAGTCAATCCAAGCAACCCACATATTTGCCAACAATGACACACGTTCAAGACCGCCAAGCAGTAAAACGACCTATGACAGTCTGTTTGGACCAAAGGAGCTCTTGCTGGACCATTTTATCATGGCAGCTCATTTTTTTCAATGTGGGTATTTTTCAAAATTGGGATACCCCAAAATCATGCAATCTTAATCATTAATATTAAAATAAGCCAATCATTTTTAGAGGTTCCCTATTTTGAGAAACGACAACATCAATGGTAATTACCGGTAAGATCCATTTGCCCCAATGAGTAATCATGACAAGGAGAAAATGGACACCCAACAGGCTCAGAGCTTTCTTTTCCCTGGGGATGCAAAACAATATGAGGATCCTTATTACAACAGTTGATGATACAATACTGGCATACAATACAATTAGCAAACAATTGTCATGATCTGGTTGGTGGCAAGGTGGCTAGTTCCCTCATCCCAAAAAATCCCAAAAGTATGCTTGCCAATTTTAAGCCATCATCTCATTTAATTTGCACAGTCGCAAATCAATCAGTCATCTTCAAATCACCAACAGCCTAACTATCATTCATCATCATATACCATTTGTTTGGGTGCAATCCCCTATGATTAACCATTGTTCACCGACATTAACCATAAATAAACCACTTCGAACCCTGATTACCCATCATTCCCCAGATGAATCGACCATTAGTCAACCATCATTAACCACTACTTCCACACTACTCCCCAAATCATTAGCCATTATTAACCGCATGGGTTTCTCGAAAGCCATGGTGAACCCCCCAGATTGGGTATTGTCTAATTCATGACCATCATCAACCATCAAAAAACCAATCATTAACCATTAAAATCAACCATTTTCCGTTTATATATATATGTATATGTATAATACCCTGATCAATCATGATAACCATATAATCAACCATTCATTCACCATCATCATGAATTTGCTACTAATATGGTATCACTAATCTCGTACAATGAACCATCAGACTGTGGGTCAAAACCCTGTACCCCTGGTTCCCCTATCATTAACCATTAGTTTCCCTTTAAAATTGTTGGTTATTATCCCCCATCATTGTTGGTTAATATTGACCCATAGCCATCAAAAAAGTCGATCAGTCGTGATGTCAAGTCGTGGCCGACGCGCATCATCTCTAGCACCGTCTCGCGCATCGTGGCAGCACCCGTAACGAATCTTTACACGACGACCCTTCTGCGCGGCCGGCCGTGGCGGCCGTGTTCACGGCACCGTTGGTACGGGTTTCGGAACACCTCCAGGGCCCGGCTGCACCGGTGGCTGGTGGCTTCCCCTCAGCCCTGGAGGGCCCCTTGTTGTTACATGTCAACTCAGCTGGTTGCGTGGAAAATCCACTAGTTTAAGTTGGGTCACCGAACAAAAAGGAGATTTTCAGCTGGTGACTTTCAGCTTTCATGGGAGTTTACCATAGTTTATCAGAGGGAAGAAATCTATGCCAATGCCAGACATCAAGTTGCAAAGATCAAAGGAACGGTGCCAAAATAGGTCTGGTCGAAATCCTACTATGCCTGATGATCAAATATGTCCACACATGTTGCTACGGTGGGATTCCAAGAAACCCTGGCAGCGGTTCACCACCTGAGTGGGGACCCAATATGTGGAATGCTGAATAAAGTTTTTACCGGCAACTTGTGAACATCGAGTCTTGCTTGGAGCAGGAGAGGTACCAATCACTGCCAACCTTCAGCTCCTCAAATCTTCGTGAACTCATCATGAACCTCCAATATTGGCTTGCCGAAATTTGCCACTTCAAAGGATGGTTGGGTGTCCCCTTGATTTTGGCCACATGGCTGTGCCATTGTCAAATCATAGATTCCAAAGATCATGTGGACACAAGTTGCCGTTCGACCAAAGATGGTGGATTGAGGCTATTAAGGAGATGCAACAGCTAACCAGCTGTCAAGCAGGTCCATAAGCCCAATAATCGAATTCTTTGTTTAATCATTTATGAAATAATTGCAGTCCTGAGTCCTGATGAGCAATGAAGAGTATTGATCATTTTTCATTGATCTATGACGTAATTTTTGAAATGATCGTTTCCAACAATTTCAGTCATGATAAAGCACTAATCATTAGCTAATTTCCATGCTCATACAAAGGTTTCACGAAACTGATCCTGGACGAAATCAACCAACGACCACCGACCCCGATCGTTGTTTCTCAACGCCGGTGGCCTTCGCTGTGACTCCTTCCGCTTGAAACAGATCCAAGGATCCGTCAATTTCACATACCACGAACTGGGGATTGGTTACTTCAGCTCTGAGTTGCCTTTTCAGCAGGGGAATAACATGATCTTTCGCCATCCGCATGTACCATAGACTCATCAAATCTGGTTGCTGGTTGAACAACCCCTCGGCAAAAACTGTCCATCAACCATCCCAAAGTCATTGCTGAAAAGACAAAAATGACTATCAACCACCAGCCAACCTTTGTTTTCCATGCATTTTTTGAGCATTTTTCCCTTGTGTTCCATCTACCATCCATGCATTTTCCCTTTTCCAAGCCGCCTGAGGATTGGAGTTACCGGGCACCACAGGGCGCTCCCTTCCCCACCTTGTGCGACAAAAACTTAGTGTTTGTCTTTCATGACCTGGGCCCGTGATGTGTTTGGCAGCCTTATTGAATCCACCAGTTTTGAGCGTTAAATATGGTAAATCATGGTCAATAATGAGTACGAACAACGGAGAGCAAAGCAATGAATGAAGCTTATGCGATGGTTAATGAACATGTATTCATAAGAATTGGGACATGATTTAGATACCATGGTCCCGTGGTGATGAAAATGCTTGAGTCACCTCGGCTGACTAGTAAAGTTAAACGCTCACATGTCAATCATGTGAAGTGGCAGGCAGCCGACAGTAGGATATGATTGTTGCAAAGCAGCCTGGCAGTCAGTGTAATCATGTAAGATCCCATGGCCATTTTGATGCAAACACTGTATTCATACCTCATGTTTGATGCTGAATCACAAGCTATTTACTGATTAAATTGAGGGGTGGTCTATTACTGCTATGACGCAAATGGCTTGAATCATTGGTCTTTCTGAAGAATGCAGTGCAATCAAACAAAAACTAGTGATAGGGTTCTGTAATAAATTCCTACAACCAAACAACAAAAGACTTCTTTGGCAAATACTGTGCTCAAACACTGATGTGGGATTTTTGAATCAAACGATGCAGTTCCCATGCAAAAACTACAAGTACAAAAACAATGGACTTTCTTTGTAAACAAAAACATGCAGTTCGTAAATCCGCATCATCACCAAAATCAACCACTGGATACGCAACTCTGCATCAAACAGTTCGCAGCGGCGCGTGTGGTCTTTTGATGGCTGATGGTTGGACAAGAATTTTACTGCCATCAACCACTAACCATTAATCAATCCACCATATGGGGGTTTCTCAAAATAGGGGTACCCCTAAATCATCCATTAATAGTCATTTATAGTAACAAACCAAGCATTTTTGGGGGTCCCCCTATTTTGAGAAACCACCATATATGGAACTGTTCACTCTAAGCGACCATAAGTGACCAACTGACTACTACTCTACAGGTGGTTCAACAGCCCGTCAGATGGTACCAGAGCCGGTGCTCGTCTTGATTCCAAATGAGCAAACCCGTGCGCTGCTAGTATCACGTCCAAAGAATGACCGCAGTCCAATCAGAGTCCCTGTTTTAGTGGGACATCTTTTGGAATCCCAATAGTGGGACATCTGTTTTAGTGGGACTCAATTTAGTCCAATTTCGAACTTCTGAAAGTCTGAGGCTTTTTGGAATCCCAATCACTGGTGGTTTCTCAAAATCGGGGCCCATGAGGTCCCCCCAGCTATCATCCTTTGAATTCACCATCTTTGGTGATAAACCAACTATTTTTGGTGTCTCCCATTTTAGAAAACACCACATTGTTATTTTTTGTTTTGTTGTGTTTTGTTTCTTTCCCCCAAAAATCAGCGTGTTAATCACTAGTTTCACCACGATCAACCGTCATGAATCAACCATAGGTACCCCATCTCAATATGTTCACCACTAGCAGTACCAAGCCGTACCCGCCATGCAAAGACTAAAAACCACCTGGACCACTTGTACTAGTAGTTAACCATTGATCATCCGCAACAAGTATCAACCATTGAGGATCAGAAAAAAACAGTGTCAACCTTATGGCTATGGGTCAAAACCCTGTACCCCTGGTTCCCATCTTTAACCATTGTTTTCCCTATCATTGTTCCTTAATATTGTTGGTTAATATTGACCCATAGCCTTCTCAACAATTGGTGATGTCAACCAGCAAGGAGAATTTCTACAAGGTGGGAACCCAGCAGTTATGAGTTGTAGCCCCTACAATGGGTAGAAATCTCCCAATTCTTGCAAGTCGTAAACCAAAGGCTCAAAGTGGTTGTGGGCCCACCTTGAAACTAATGGCACTTTAATTAGCCATCATCCTTTATGAACCATTTATTAAAAACCCAACATGACTTGGGGAGACCCCCAGCTAGTGCGAAACCACCATATAACCACTCAACGCATCAACCCTCACTGAGATCGGTGAAACCTCAACTCCACTGAAAATGCGCGCGCGAGGAACAGTGATCACGCTGATGGGTTCCTCCGGCTGCTGGGCTCCCATGGTTGGAAGGTGTGACTCATCAGTGGAAGCTGTTCAAGATTCAAAGGGGTAATAACCAACGTTAACAAACAACTACAATAGTAGGTTAATACTATTGAGAATGGTTAAACAAACAACTGCAATTAACCATCGTTGTTCAAGATTGAGAATGGTCAAACAAACAACTACAATAGTAGGGGGATAATCATCAATAATACTGCTTAATACTGAGTAATTAGTAAGTGATAATCCCCAACAATGATGCTTAAATTGTTAAACAACTAGTACGCGGATGTAGGCGGTGCTTTCTCAAGCCATGGGAGAACCCATTGAAATGATTATGATGGTTGGTTTATTCCTATAAATGATTATATAACATCAAGGACGATAACTGGGGGTACCCCCATGACTTGAGAAACCATCAAAGAAAGGGAGGGGCCGGTGTGACCACCCTACCGTATGAGTGCAAGAAGCACCTGAACGATGAAATGACAATGACACCCTACAAGAAACCGCTCGTTTGATCCTTCCAAATGGCGACCAACGAGGAAACTAATCTGAACGCACAGCCAGAAGGGTCCATGATGCTTCATGTTCGTTACCAGGGTGGCGTCAACCGAAGTTTCATAGGTTGTACCCGTGAAAGGATGGATAGGAACAGCTAACTGCAACAGAATAGGCAAGTCTGACATGTCAAATCAGCAATAAAAAACTCCAAGTCTTTTGATATCACTGTGCGGCTGATGGGATTCTTGCAACAATAGTGACTTATCGTGGTTGACACCAGTAAATTATGTACCAAAAGGGGATGGTGTTATAAACAGGTGTAAGGACCCACCGCAAGCAAAACAGTCGCCGACAACCAACACTAAGCAAAAAAAGTATGACCAATCACATAATGAGCAACAAATGACAATTCTCAACGATGCTGGTCCTATGTCGATTGTCAACATCTGTGGACATGGATGGCAATGAGGATGACCTTCCCAACGACCAACACGCTCTTGCGGTTGGCAATCAAATTCATCCTCACCGATCCTCAGACCCCACATTGAGGTTGGGAGCGAGCAAAGGAGCCAGGGGTATCCTGCTAGCCCTTTAAAGGGGGGTGGGAGGAGCTACCAGCGCAGAACTGGGGGAGAGGGTCATCAACCTTGGTCCCAATCAACAACTAGCGGAGGGGCCCCCTCATGACTAGAAACCTGGCAGTCCTGAAGCAGCTGCTGGTGTTTGGGGTGTCTAAGTTGGCTTCGAAACCCACCCAAAAATAGCATGTGGGGTGTTTCTCAAAATAGGGGGACCCCCCAAATCATCCAACATTGACCATGAGTAGTACTTAACCACCCCTTTTATGGGGTCCCCTTATGGCTGGAGAAACACCCATATCTGGTACTTAGGTGATCTATGTTTAGCAACTTAGCAGTGCACCACCTTTCAGGAGAGACAACAGCTGACCCGCTGGGTCGTGCTGGCCGCACTGTTGCAGCATAGACTGCCACTAGTGAAGCGGATCCTTCCTGGCTGGTGGTTGAACCACCCCGAAAAATATGCGCAAGTCAAGCAACGAACTCTCCAGACTTCGTGGTTTCAACGCCCTTGAAAAAGATGAATCATCCAACCAACCAGCTCAGTTTTTGGAACAAAAAATGTCAATAAAATCACCGAGCAACCGCCTTCCCTTACACCAGCTGCAACCACTTGCGCGTTCAACTCACCAGCGGCGCTACGCCGCTGCGCCTCCACATCAGCGTCCTGGCAAGTCCGTTTCGGTGCGAAAGCCGAGGCACATCAAGACATGCCTTGATTGCCTTGATCCCCGAATGCATGCTGAACGGCTGGTGGTTTTTCGAACAGGGGATCCCCAAAAATTGGTTGTTTATTAGTAGAGATGGTTTATAAAGGGTTATAAAGGATTTTTTGGGGGCACCCCTTTTTTGAGAAATCACCCTGTCATGCAGCGACCTTCCCCAATAGGTAGATGGTTTCCGTATTGGAACATGGCATGGGAGATATTCAGCATATACACATACATATACATACACATATACACATCCGTCTGAAAGTGATGGTATCCATCTGCCAAGCTGGGCTTGGTTGCGTCATGGTACAACATGCGTCATAGACACATCACACAAATGAGCGAACGCTGCAGATCCCAAGCAAGACTCTAGACTGTCAACTTCTGGTTGTAAATGCATGAGGTCTGAGGCTTCATCCCGAATGCCATGTGAATAGCACCCAAAAACCAATCCTCTTCCCTGATAGGAAACCGATCTCACATGTAACTCCTGAAAACTCACCGAATCGTAAACAGGTGAACCCAACAAACTACTTTCTTTGCATTTCGTTTTGCATGGATAGATTCCCCCAAACAATATGCCTGAGGCCAGGTCCAAATAGGATCTAAAAGTGCAGTCAGAATCAGTCCTGGATGGCTATCCCCTCAACGAATTAAAACATGTTTTGGAATAACCCTTGTGCTGCTGAAACATGTTCAGTTGAGGCACCTTCTGTTCACGTTGCGAAACTGGCCAGACTAGCCTGTGATCGGATGTTCAATGAACTGGTTCTTGGAAAATAATAAACCGTGGATATTGATCGACATCATTCGCATGAGGCTTGCCTCATTGGATTCCAACAAGGCTCACCAAATCCATTTTCCGGTAGGGCAAAGGCAGGCAGCATGCCCTCTCCGCACTCGGATCATCTTCTAGGGTACATTCAATCTTATCTTCCGATTGCTGTTATCAGGCTGTTATCTTCATTGCTCCTATTCTTGTTCTAAAGCTGTTTCATTAGTTGAGATGCTGACTTAGGATCCTTGCTCTCACTATCACTAAAGGTTGATGCTGAGATCTACACTTACATCCCCCTACGATTGGGGACGACTTGGATGCTGTCTCCCCCTATGATTGCTGGAAAACAGCTACTGGATTCCTTGGACCGGCAAATGCCATCACGACAAATCACAACTCAGCAGCTGTCATCACTGTCAACCCAGGTCCCCATCAACCATCAGCTTGTTGAACAGTAATGGGTTTATAGATGTTTATGGTAGCAAATCATCCACTCAAGAACTCCAAGCTGATTATCAGCTGATGTGATACCATAAACATCCATAGACCCGTGGAATTTGTCCTCAACCCCTGGCCTTAATTAAGAATGACTCACATGATAAAGCAAGGATAGAAAACCATGGCAACCACCCGGAGCAGCGAGGAAAACGGCAGGAAACGACACCCGCTTTCAATGCGCCTGCTTGCTGATCTTCTGACGTGCAATTTGGGATAACCTCCAGCCCAAACTGGTGAGGTCGACCCAGCGGAATGGTGATATCTACTTGGTATAGCAAAGCTTCATGCTGATTATGATAATAGATAAATGATGGCTACCAACAGGGGATCACAACGAGAAATGATAGGCATACATATATATATATATATATATCATGTGTGTATATATACATATAAATATATATATATATATACATATATATATATATATACATATATATATATACTACGCTATAAAACAAGCCAAAGGAACAGGAACTCAACTGCATATGACTTACAATAAAAATGTGGGGGGATGTAAGTAAACATCAAAGGACATGACAAACCGTGCTAGGTAAGTTCGTCTGTCTAATGTTAGCGACCCGAAATGTTCGGTTTCCTGCTAGTCCTGGATGGATGGATCATCAATTCAAACCTGGGGAGGTAGCAACTTATGATTAACCTTGTGAATAGCAACTTGTCATGGCGATGACCACAATAGTACCACACCTTCGATATCAATTGCCATTCACTATTGGCACCTTTTGAATGCACATTTGGTTGGTGGCTAGTTGCGCCGTCCCCAAAAAATATGATCAGCAATTGAAACCATTAATCAGTTCCGTAGATACCATCCAGTACATTCACCAGGCAACTCCAGGCAGCCATTTCCACGAACCAGCTGTGAATCGGCATTGAAACCAGTTCTGCCCGGAGGTTGCTACGCCATGACCCCCAATTTGGTTGGTTCCCCACCTGCCATCAACCAGCCACCCCCTCTGCAACCACATATCCTGGACAGCCCTTGCGATTCACGACGATGACTCGTCTGTGGTTTCTCGTAGCCACACATGGGGTCATAAGTCTTGCCCTCCGTGGTGTACCCTCTGGAACGTGTTCGAGCAATCTACTTTAGTTGGATTTTTCTGAATTATCAAACCATTCATTGAATCTGGATCTATTGTTGGAATTAGGCACCAAACCTGTTGATGACTCGTTTGAACTGCTTGGTTATCTCCGATGGTCAAGGCCCCAAATTGGCCGGTTTTCGATACCGATCCAAAAACTATCGACTGGTTGATTTTTCCCTTCTTCCATACTACCATGTCGTTGGGGCAGTCCTGGTAGCTCTTTAGTTCCTCTTTGATAGGCTCATTGTGTCAAGGGCCAGAGCGCAACGGAGATAAACCGCCCAGGACGGCCTCTGTGTAGGTTCATCCTCCGGAAAGTCTTGTAACAGCACCTGGCGAGCCGCGCCGCCCAGGGCCGTGTCCAGCTAGGAGGGTCCAACTGGGTGCGTTTGACCATTGGTAGAGGGAACCAGTTGATGGTTCCTCTAGTTCCAACAAATTTGGTGAAACTCTGGAGTTGTTGATGATTGTGTTTGTTTCCTCCTCCATGATGAACAATACTATGGCTACCAATGTCCAAATAACTGATGAAAAACCAACGCATCACAATATACCTGAAAAACATGCAACTATGAACACAAGGTCTAATTCCCCCAAAAAATGAAGGTCTAAGTCAGGCTTCACGTCTGCAGCAGTTCCTTCGAAAGTAGGGACTGATCTTTAAGGAAAAAGGCGAAAGAAAATGACTGCAGGGAAATGCTAATTTGTTCAACAAACACGTGGCCGAGTGAAAGGGGCAAGGCGGATCCCCCCCGCCCAAAAAGGAAGGGAAAAAACAGGAAGGAGGAAAAAAGAACAAGTAAAAGGAAGAGAAAGAAAACAACACAATGTGTGAAATCCAAATTAGAAAGGAAATGAACCAAGGAGAAGACCCTGTGAGGCACGGCAGGTTTCTTGACCACTCGCCAAAAAGACGGATGGAAATCAAAAGCAAGGAGAGAACAAACGGGAAGAGTGGCCGTGGTCTCCGGGCATGCGTTTGGCCGTCCCCGCCAACTTCAGCTGCAAAATAGAATCTGGTCTTGCCAGGAAAAATATGCGTGGAGATTTTTTCAAATAAAATGCCAAAAGCTCAGTGCTTGAACGCGATGCTGTAGGAAAACCAAGAATGTAGGCTTTCATCGCAGAAGAGATTGCTCTTGGTGAAGCCCGTAAAGAGCCAGCCACGTAGCCACTAGGAACCACCCACTGAAATCCACCCGAGTACTACATCGCCAACCACCCAGCTGATCCGCTCAACCCCTTCGGTACACCTCGGCGAGGTCGTAAGCCTCTTGAAAGCGGGCGCCCTGAGCGGAGCGAGGCTTCTCGCAAGGCGGGGGGGATGGAACTGCAAATGATAGGGTCAATGGCGGGTATAGTGGTTGAGTAATGACTAATTAATGGCTGACTTAGTCAGTGGTTAATAGTTGATTAATGCTTGCATAATGATGCATAATGAATGATTAATGGTTGATGATGGCTGATCATGGTTGATCATGGTTGATCATGTAGGGATTAGTAGGGATAATCACCAACAATCATGGTTGAACAACTACTCTATGAAAAGTGGGTAAACTTCTAGTTTTATGGGGCTTTACCTATGAATTGTAGGGGAATATAGGGGTATGGATCACCACCAACAATAATGGGTACTAGAGGAAATTGTAGGGTTCCTGTAAGGATTCTAACCGTCAATAATGCTCAATAGTAGGGGAAAATGACCAATGGTAATGGTACAGGCAATTCCCACCCTCTGCCCGGAAACTTACAAGTGCACAATCCCTTGTCATACTGGACCCTCATATTCCTGCGCAAGCTCGCTGCTTGTTGCTTCTGAACCAAAAAACTTTCACCCTAAACCTGAAACCCTAAAACCAAACCCTAAAACCCTAAAAACCTAAACTCCAAACCCTAAAACCATAGACTCTAAACCACAAAGTCCTAAAGCACAAATCGCTGCGTATAGCCAGCGTTTTCGTAACTTCACCAAGTTGATGAGTGTTGGAATGTGGTACAATGTGTAAGAGTCCGGGCAAAGGGTGGGAATTGCGCGTAATGGTACCAACCAAAGGAGTTTCTCAAAATAGGGGAATCCCCAAGTTGTGGTTGCTTTATTCGTACTAGTAAGTTGTTAAACATATTTGATGATTTAGGGGACCCCTGTTGTGAGAAACCACCAAATGTGAAGAAACCGGGTTTGGTTGGAATATAGCCATGGCAAGTAGCCTTTTTTAGTGGGTTGGTCCCATGGTGAAGAGTTCCTGAAAGGTAGAGTGTTCATGTTGATAGAGGCTGAGTGGATCAAAGTTTCGTGGCTAGGAGTAACAATAAAAATCATCCCGACTTCGACAAAGAAGTCAAAATGAGAAAAAATGCAAGGGGTTACGCATTGGCAGTTCCCAACCTGCGTGAGGACAATCCACCATTTACATTGGCTTACCTTTAAAATGTGGTGGTGCTGAACTTCCAGGTTTAGTTTGCCAAGGAGAACTGTAGATGGTGATGAATAATTACATGTTTTCACATCGTGCTACATGAGGGTGCCACTGGGGGACCATGGCAGCCCCACTGGAAACTGGGTACCTATCAGGGTGCGCAGTGACAGTGACATGCACATCTTCCACTCTGCCAACCAAATTTGTTGAACAAATGCATCTGGACATCTAGGGGCATCTCCCACAGAGAAACTGTTTCATGTCGGACTAGGGAGTTCAGAAAAACATCTCACAACAAACAAAGGAATGGCAGCAACAACACCGACAACCACAACAACCACAACGACCACAACAACCACAACGACCACAAAGACTGCAAACATCACAGCAACCACAACATGTGTAATCATCTTCTTTGGATGAACCACTTCCCGCACCTGAAAGACTTCCAAAGCGGCTTCATAGCGCCTCAGCACTTTCCCACCAATCTGGGATGGAATCAATCGATGAATGGCTAACTGATGGTGAAGAACCGGTCCGTGGTTTCAATCTAGAGTATATTTGTTTTGTCAACCAACCAGCCATTAATACTAGGAACAGTAAAACAGGTTACAACCACCAGCCAAATACTATATAATTTATCCGCGTTCAAAAGGGTTCATGCAATCTTGCCAATGCTTAGCAAATGTGAATTCTGGTTCATTGGTAGTTTGTGAATGACTATAAAATTGATGCCAACTGCTGGATGATCGATACATTGAAATGGAAAAAAATATCGTTAACACCGGCTGGTTGAGTTGAAGTAATAAGGTGGTCACTAGGCTTCAAGTTGTTGAGGACTAGCGACTGTTTGTAACAGTTGTTATGAGTTGATTAAGGATTACGTAAAGGCTGTTTACTGGTTGGCAAAAGGCGCTGCGTGCGTGCAAGACCAGCAGCACTTCAACTACACTATCAACTACACTACTATCAAACTAGCCAGTAGCATTGCCGCGGAGAAAAACACGTGTATTGATTTTCCTCTACACCTGCAATGACATCTGAAGTAGAAACATGGAAGCATGTGGTTGGGCAATGTTAAAAAACAAAGTGAGGTTTAACCCAACGGAGATTGCTTTAATGGTTTCTGCGGATATTCAAAGAAACCTTCTGATCGGAAACCGGTAGATTTTTTCACAACTTGACCAGTCAATCATGATCACCCCTCTTGTCTTAGGTACATTGGCTGAAAAAGTTCCTGTGGCCCTGCAAATGGATGTTTCCCCTGCGTCGTTGTTTCCCATAAATGGGTGCTAATAGTCATTCATTGATGGTTGTTTCTGGTTCAGAAAGGCCGATTGATGATTGATCATCGTAAATTGATGGTTCATTGATGCTAATAGGTGGTTAGTTGACGCTGACTTTATTGTCACTGATGCTGACTTAATGCACACTTGGTTCAGAGAGTGTTACAAGGATCAACATTGGAACAGACTGCTGGCTTACACCATTTTCCAGGAGAATAAACGACCGATAGTGATGTCCAATGATACCCCGCACAATTGTATACACCCCTGTTCGGGACATACCACATGTTTTTGCGAGGTCCTTATTGTGCGGCCGTCATTGGCCACTGTTTAAATAACTGTTGGCCGCCACCATGTGTTAAGCATACTGAGACATAGCCATCTATTTTGGTTCTATTAGTATCTGCCGCTTGCTCTGCCGCTATCAACTACATACATTACTGTAGGCGTCGTCCGTTCATGAATCATTTTCCTGCAGGAGAAAAGAACAAAAAGTTATAAGGTGATTGACGTTAATTGACAATTAACATGTTATCTCTTCGAAAACATGTATTTTTTTCTCAACCAAAACATATTTTGCATGGTCAACTATCCCAACGTGTAAACGGTGGTGCTAGCCATGTCGGAACGGCACTAACAACTCAAACTGCACTGCCTGCAAATTTGGATCCTGAGCCATCTTCCACAGCGTCTCAGTGTATTTCAGTACAGCGGGTATGGCTGCGTTTGTCGATGCCCCCCGCTGGCTTTATCGTATTGTCGGTTGTGACTGCTTTGACGGTTGCGACCGACCCCAGATTGACCTTTTCACCTGGCACGACCAAAAGCAAAAAATGCCTTGTGTCAGCCATATTGGGCGCCAGAAAGATCAGTGGAGAACCAAAAGTTTTCATGTAAGCGACCCCTTCATGCTGACATGTCTGCGGTGACCATTGGTGCCCAAAACTGCCGCAGAAGCACCTCACATGGCCTGGAAGGCTTGTTTCACAGCAAGCTACAAAACAAACAATCTCGAAGCTGACATTGCGGCTGCCCCGTGGCATTTTGAATGAGCAGTGTCAAGTGCCATCTTGGCTCAGAAAGTGGGTTGAAGAAATCTGGCTTTCCGCTGCCGTGTGCTGCAACTGCTGAAGAGAATCACCAGAGGAGGTGTAAGACATGGCCTGACTAAATAAGCAAAGTGCCTCTTCCAAGAAACGAAATGGTTTCCACATCCACTACTGTAGCAGCTCATGCCAAACCATCTGCCGCCAAGGGAAGACAATTTGTGCAAAGTTTAACATGCCACCGTCCTGCAAAAACATGTAAGAACCGGTTGGTGGTTTCAACCACTTTGAAAACGATGAGTCAAGAAACCATGCGTTAATTATTTATTGGGTAAAATAAAGAATGCTTCAAACCGCCAAGTAATCAAATGGTATTAAACATGACTAAGCGTCAATCAACCATCAACCATCAAGCATCAACCATCAACCAACCATTCCAAGTCAGAGTTAGTTCTGATTAACTACTAGTTAACAATGGATCAACCCAAAGTTCCACAGGGTTTCAGTTCACCGTCACTTCACCACTTCATATGACCGTCACAAAGCAGCAATCGAGCATTGACCACTAACATTGGCAACAATATCCAATCATAGTCAAACATTGGTATCATTCAACCGTTTCGGACCAACCATTAGCAAGGATTTGCCATTGTACAATTAATAATCATTAGCCAATAGTATCTCACAGTATATGCAAACCAATGCACCAGTACATATCAGTAAGACATACCTGTAGTCATTCACTGGTCACTATGGAGCAGTAGTATATAACTGTATATTATATGCTAGCACTGCTAGCAATCTAAATCTAATACACCATGCTTCACTGTTTCCGCCAGTCTTAGCCATTATTAATTAACCACTATTAGCCATCATTAGCCATCAATTTGACCATTTTAAGCATTGCTATAAAATAATCAAACATCATTACCTTCATCTAAACATGGTTTACGATCAATAAGTGATTGTAGACCATCGGTATAGCAATAAATTTTGACAAACCATCAGTATCCTGTGTAGGATCGATATGGAGGGTTTACATATGTGTATATCATTAAAAATATATATATATATATAAATAATATAGATAGATCTATGTATGTATGTATATATATAAAATAGATGTATATATATATATACACACTATATACAACATGCATCAAGCATTCATGAATAATTCTAAATTAAAATATCATGTCTTAAAGGATGTTTAACCAACGGTTGATGAATGGTTGATAGTAAAACGCTTATACGCAAGCTTCTCCTATTCACTACGCCAAACATATATATCATATAGTTGAATATGAACAAACCAACCATTCGTGATCATTCATGAACATGAATCAAAAGGGTTACCTTACATTCAACCAACCTTACTCCTCAACCATTCGTTGCACAAACCTTAATGTTGTCTTAATTCATTTCTGAACTGACCTTATTCTTAGCCATCTTTCTTACTAACAAACTGTTCATATCAATCATGATGACATTCGTATAGAACACAATCCTTACTTTTAACATAAACAATTTTCACCAACCTATTATCACCTGTTATCAACCAGTAACCATTATCAAACACGTTTTAACCATTAACTATGAACCATCACCTATTATCAACGCATTATTCTGATTTATTGCATGTTTTACCCAGTAGTTTTTGACCATCACTTATAAGAAACTATTATTGATCTATTCACCATCCTGATTTTTGACGATAAATCACTACTAATTATTTCCAATAATTCAACCACTATGAGAATGAAGTACTATATTATTCCCTGATCAACATGATTAATCACTATTATCACTAATTAATCTATGAACCAGTATGAAACCTCCGTATTGTGTTCTCGGTCAACCCGATTGACGGTTGATCCATTGATTTCTCAATCATCCTGTTATCAGCCATAAACCAAGATTAACCATGAATTTATTCAAATAGATTAGACCATTAGTTAACCACTTGCTAATATTATTCAAATAGATTGACCATCCTTATTCTCAATAAATGTTAACCACTTGCTACTATTAACTCTCATTTGGCAGTGAGTCAGTTCACCCCGTACTTCTGGTTGCCCCATCATTCACAAGGCTGTGTTCCCCTTTACTAGTATTTTTTGTCCCCCATTATCCATGGTTCATATTCTCGCCATGTGTTAACCATTGGTGAACTAATCATTCTCAACTAATGACCATTGTCAACCAATTAGTTAACTATAAATTCATAAACCACTATTCACCATCGGTTTGTTTATCCCCAATCAACCATGTTTCAAACGTTAATAAACCACTTGTTAATGTTAACCACTTGTTAGTTATCCTGGTTAATAAACCATTTAAATCTTTAACACCACTATTAACCATCGGTTAGAATTGTTAAATGTTAATCATTTAGTTATCCTAAACTGTTATGAACCATGATCATCCAAGTCATCCAAGCACTATTCCTTCATAAAACCATCCAACTGCTCCTCACACTTCGCTTCGCGTCGCGTCGCTTGGCCAGGTCCATCAGTTTGTCCACATCGGGAGTCACCACGGACGCGGCCTACGACGATAACGTACTGTGACCGGTCACGAACCGTGACCCTGCCAGGGGACCCCCAACTGCCCAACTGGTGGTGCAACGGTAAGGCGTTCAGCGCCAGCATCATCCATTACCAGTTGGGCTTATCAACCGCAACAAGGGCTAATAGTTGGGGTAGGAGATAGGTTAATAGCTTAGGGGATACTAATAAGGGAAAATAATGTTTGATGATATAGGCTCATGATAGGGTCAATAGCTATGAACCTGAAGGGAAGAATGATGCTTCATGATGGGAGATAATGGCTAGCAATAGGGGAGAATGCTGATGAATAACAACTGATAGCTAATCATAGAAGAAAGTTGAAGGGGACACTAGTTAATAGGCTAAAGGGAACAACTCAGGTGGTTGAATAGTAGGGATTAACTATTTACCTCCGTGGTTTATATCAGAGGATGGTAGAGAACAAAGGTGGTTGATGAAGCTTCACCATAGGAAATAGCTATGGTTAATATCCTAGAGTATTAACTACTATGTCAATGATGGTTAGTAATTGAGGATAGTAATACATGTGGGAACTATTCTGTGGAAGTATGATGATTAATCAACCAAAGGATACGGGGTTCACGAAATATTCATGATAATCTGGGTGACATATCTAGGTATGTATACCTAACCATGAAAGCAAATTCTAATCAGAACCTTGGCTAGCACCAGTAGATGGAGTAGCTATTCACCTGGAAGATCCTTTATTGAATTTGCTTAATTGATAGTAATTTTCTGTGATTTTCTTGGCTCACTTAAACCAATTGTCTTATTGAAATAGTTGCTTCCCTTTTCATTGTCAGTTTTCGCAATGGACAATGCATGGATGGCTCCATCAACGGTCCAAACAATCATTAATCACCAAACGAACTATGAATGGTCAACTTTAATAATTCTAGGGTAATAATTCTAGGGGATGTTCACCAACAATACTAGGAGATATCATGATTCGTGATATTCCAAAAAATGCTGAAACCTAAGATGATCATCCAGCAATCGCAGCGTACTGAAAAAAATGATGTAAACCCTGGTTCCACTCCCCCCGGTTCGACTCGCTTTGGGGTAACCAAAAGGAAACTTCCGCGAATGATTGCCGTAGCGGACACGTAGATGGTTGATGGCTACTACTGTTTAATTCATTGTTGATGGCTACTAATGTTAAACTAATGGTTGATCGACTCTTAAGCAAAAAGCGTTGAATACCTGCTAGCTTCAGGCACGCCACAGCCAGCTTTACAACTCTGCACAGCACTCAATTCGGTAAAGTGCTACAACCAGCAATGCTTGTGTAACACCGACGCTATCCACTGCCATTCTATCTCTGCTACTCATGGAAGAACTGTGCATTGCACTGACAATGGGCGTTATGGGTCCATACTCACCATCCTGGAAAAGCGTAGGTGAACATCCCACCAAAGGGGTACAGGGTATTGACCCATGACCATATGAAAGCAGGCAGTAGTCGTGAAGGGCACCAGGTTGATTCACACATGCACCGATGGACAGCGGTGAAAGTCTTCACCATTCTTGCTGATATTTGCTTGTCCCAGTCCAGGAGTCAAACCGAGCACCTGGAAAAAAAATGAAAAACATATCATCAGGCAGTTCTCAACACTGGTCACGCAATGATTCCACATGGTAGATCTGGTAAGTAAAGGGACTTTTTGGTGATCAGGGCTTTGAACCGACCATACTTGGCCAATCCAAAAACATGGGTCAAATAAAAAACGCAATGATGGCACTTGCAAACTCCAGAGTGGTGAGCCAACAGGGACTTTGTTTAAATGGACATTTTCCAGATCTATCTTGCAGCAATGGAGTTTTCCGAATGGATATGTGTTAAGGAAAGCTATTGAGAACTAGAGTTGGCCGTTCAGAACTAGAGTTAGGTTGAGGTGGATCCCGGCTATCTTAAGATTTATTAAACTTTAATGGCATGGTTCCCATACTTCATATTTTGGTTTGACCAATCCGCTCGTTGGAAACAATGAACCTTTGGTCCATGCTGTCACGATCTCGACTCCGGCCGCTGGCACCTTGTTGACCGATGAGCAAGCTCGAGGTAAAGGAGAGGTCGGATTACCTGAAAAATGGCGATGTGATATGAAACTGGCTGTGTCTTACGCCATTTTTCAGGTTTACTAACAATGGTCTACTTGCCAAACATGGTTAATAAATCATTGTGAGTAAACCATTGTTGGTAGACCATCGATCATCCATAATTTTCTCGTGCTCACAATGGTAGCAACAATTGCTGTCACTATGAATGAACCATGAATAACACATATTCTGGATTGCTATTCTACTTTTCAGCCCTTGACCTTCAATGATGCCACGTACGAGCCCCTGCAATCGCCAGTGTCTGATCCCCTCTACCACCATCACACCCAGAAACTCAGAACAACAACTGATGACCGAAGCCTACCATCAAACGCGGGGAGCAGGGAGGGTGCATATTTAATATTTATATGAATACGCTCAAAATTTATATAGTGGTTCATAAGGGTAGCATGATTGTTCTAAAACAATGTTTTTTGGTGTTTCACAAATGTTAAAAAACATGGTTCACTGACATTGGTTGACAGTTAAGTGATGGTGACTTGATGGTTGATGGTTGACAACTTGATGTCTACTGTAACTGATCAGTGGCCAGTGGCGATGGTGGACAATGGCTCAATACAACTCAATAATCCACAACAGTAAGGCTATGCCAATTGCACACAGGGTACTGCACACGCACAAAAATTCATGGCTATGGCACAATCCAACATCAACCTGCACACTTTTTGCTTGTCCACAAAGGGAAAAATTGATCTGTGTGGTACCTCAAAAATCAAAAAGCACCCATCGTCACGGCGACCACAACTGTGCGGCGTTGATCTGTTTCTCGTCCACAAGAAACTTGTTCTTTTCGGCAAACCCTCCCAGATTCTTTCATGCGAAACCAAGCTCCTCTGCCACTTCTTCGCTGAGGTGTCCTGCGACTCGCCTTGACACGCCTTCGCTTGTGCCTCGAAAATGCATTCGCTGCAAATGGCCTTTCCTCTGAGCAGTGTCTTCGGGAGGTTACATCACAGCTGACACCTGCTCCCACGATTCGACTGGAGCTAACTGGGTGGCGCCCTTCCATTGGAAGTCCCTGGCAACTTTGAGGCCTGGGATCGTGACCGCGCAGGTGGGGGGGGGGTGTTGCGGCACCCCACCCAACCCGCCCACCGTCGCTGCCCTTACCGCCCGCGGCATGAATCCAGTTGATTCAGGCTGTTCAAACAGGTGAGCTGATCAGGACAGGATGAGTTCAGAACGTTCGTGGCCACGACGATCAATCGCCATCCGACCAACATGGCAAGGAAGCGCGTACCCTTCCAGGTGGGCTCATGTGTACAAGTACGATGCTCAAAAACACGGACCAATATGCATAACATACTGTACAAGGTGGGCCCCCAGGCACTTATAAGTTGGTTTATAACTAAGTTAACTAGGGTTAACTACCAGTTATAGGGTTTCTAGCCATACTTGTAACTGCTAGGGGCCCACCTTGTACCATACTGTACATCCATGGCCCTTTTCGGTGCCCCTTGGCCCATCCCCAGCTATGTTCAAAAATGCCCGAGCGAGAAGCAGTCATGAATGACGGGCCGGCCACAAAAACAATGTGCCACCCCAAAGTCAGTGGGGTTTCCCTACTGAAGTAATGGTTCGTGAACACAAACGAAAACGTATAAAATATATGAAAACCATCAATCATCAACGCCCACCCATCCACCACCACGGGAGTTGCAGCTCAAACATCAACCAGCGCCCTACTCAGCAACATGGGATTCGCAGCTTGAGCGCATCAACCCCTTGCGCCGCCGGTGCAGCTGCGCTACTCGGAGCTCCCCGGGAATGCTTCGTCACTGCGCGATCCTGGAGCTGCCCACAGATCTCATCGGAGGAGGGGTGCCATGGTAGGACGGGAGCCCCCTGTGCTGCTTGGTCCAAGGTCACCTGGTCCCCCAGTGCTGGTTGGTTGGTTCATGAGTTGCCAGGCCCCGGAAACCACTGATCACCGGTCACATTGGTTTTGCAACAAAGCTTGGCTCTGACTACGATCGTCCGATGTTCTCGACAGGGACACCTTTCTTTTGACAGCCATATAAGCACGCTTTTTCGGAATCACCCAAGACATATTGGAAGGACAACCCCACATGAAGCCACAACCACACCCCCAGTGACTGTCATCACTACCCGCAACTTTGCCTGCCCGAAGCATCATATCCGAAACTGCTTCTGAACTGATTGGTGGTTTCAACCCCTTCTGAAAAAGATCAGATAATCAAACAACCATCCCTAAACATGAGGGCCAATAAACTGGTTAAAACCATCAACTAGTGAACCAGGGGCCGGAAGGATCAAATCATGATACTGAGAAACCCATTGGAAATTCAACAACCTTGACCAGTATGGCTTAACAAATGGACCTTGGCCTTACTTACGGGAAATAATGTTAACCATTCGGGGACAACTTATTAAGTAATTGAGTAGCATGTTGATGTGTATGATGACAAGCGAAAAGTGACTCCTCCCCAGCACAACTCAAAAAGTACGTTCCACCCAACCCCCAGGGCCCGATGACAAGTGCTTATTTTGGTTCTTAAGCTAGCTGGTGAAAACATGATCTTGTTGTGACTTGTTATTTCATGGGTTGTAAACTGTGGATGCACATCCCCATGTCCTATCGTTTGATGTTTGTTCCCTTGTTCCCGTTGATGATTGGCTGATTCAAGAAAACCTGCTGACCTTGCAGCCTATTGGGTGGTGGAGCTTGCAGGTCAACCAGTGCGTACGGACCGTTGGCGTTTCCAAATTCGATAGGTGTAGATCCGCCTGCCATCACAACGTTGTACGAAGCCCCAGACATGTCACAGCGAATAGGGCTGTGGACGATGCGCCTGTCACAGCTGAATTTGTTATAGCCCCCGGTCGGATCGCCTACTAATCATCCATTGCAAACCAAATTAACAAATTGATGTTGCTCTAATGAAAATGGTCGTGTCAAAGCTTCTTTCCCCGAGGCTAAGCATGCAGTAACAGTCATACTGTGGTAGTAATTCGATCTTTTCCCTATGGCGCTCTCTCAAAATAGTATTTGGACAATTAAGCCACGAATCAACCACTACAACCATGTTTCCGTCCTAGATTTATATGGAAATACCTTGTTCAAAGGTTCCCAGGATTTTCTAGTGGAACCTTTGTCTTCATCACAACCCATCCCGTTGGTCCCGCGCCCCAGCGCCTTCCAGTTGAACCCCGACAGGTTGTTGAGGCCTTGCCTGTGAACTGGTCGCGTGTTGGCGGGTGAAGACACGGTGGCGAAGGAGGCTTGAAAATGATGAATCTCTGACTAATCTAACCTGGCAATGGAAAATCATTTCTTTTCGAAAGCCTGGGAAACCAGCTATAAATGGTGGATTGTCCATTGCCAGGTTAGTTTACTAGATGGTAGTTTGTTGTGAATGCTTGGTTCAAAATGGGCTGCACAAGGTGATCCTTGAAGTGATTGCCGTTCATTGGGATGGTTGAGAACCAATGGCTGATTACTTAACAAGCCATTTTTGTAACCAATGGTTATGGTAAGCGATGACCAAAAACAAGCTATATAATTGAATCGTCATTTATTTAACCATCATCAGCCAATAGCTGGTTAGACCAGGGCTGATGGCCACCAATGAGTGTTGCTTAATTGCTGATGATCGTAAGAATAATGGCTGGTGATCACTAAAAAGTGGCTGGTGATTGTTAAGCAATGCTTAAGTGATGGATACGTGTTAGTGATGGCTAGGTGATAGGCAGTGGCCAATAACGTGTGATAGATGATTCACTAAGCTGGTTAGGGTGGTACCACGTGGCGAATAATGATTCACGCTAGGTGACGACATCCAACTGTGATAGTGACATGCTTGCCAGTATTCCCCGAAAAGGCCCTCATTGGTAGCGTTGTTATATGTCACAATTACGTCCCTTGGTACAACTTCTCATCATGATGTGATAACAACATCATGACTGTGTTTATCAGAATCGTTCTGCAAAAAACTCTGAAGAATAATATAACTATTATGTCTATGCTACTTGACTATCAACCATCGCTAGCTGCTGTTTATATTCCCTGTGCTTGTTGGTGATAATTTGCAATACTTATCAATTAACAACCTGTCATTCACAACCATGAGGATGATGCACCAATCAAACCCAGCGTTCTGACATTCTGATATTCCGCCCCCGGGTGTTAGAAACACCTCGCTTGCGGTCATTGGAAAGGACCACCAACCACCCTGTGGAAGGAGATTATATAGCTGCGAGTCTCTATAAATCAACCAACTAGTGGGGGATGATCACCAACAACAATAGGCAAAACAGCCTGGTTAACAGTGGGGGAAGCAAGGGCACAGGGTGGACTGACCCATAGCCATATGCTTCAGGTGGCTATGTGCTGGGGTTGTTTTATGATCTCAAGGGTGGCCATGGAGCCCTTAGCCGTTGCCATCCCTCAGCTGCCTCGACTCCTCCAAGGCATCTAGAGCTGCTTGTGAGGGGCTCTTGGTGAAGAACACTTCCGACACTCGGGAAGCGTTGCTTCTCCTGGAAGTTTTCACATCATGTGACCATGAGTCTTGTGATGGAAACTGGGCAAACTAAGAGTGAACTGACCCACAAGCATATGGAAATCATGGAAATCTCTGTTTAGATCATATCATAAAACAGCTTAGGCATATGTATAGTTATATTTGTTATAGGGTTTTGAGGGGTGCCAAGTTCAAGCAAAAAACAAGAGAACATGTTCCAGGATAATAGTATAAATCAACCACTGAAATGATCTGATGCCACATTTGACACGGAGTGTAACTGCATCACTCCCATCAACAGGTGATCCTCGGATATTCCCACGTGATTCAAACTTCCTGCATGCAACTCATTCAGACCTGGGGTGCCACCAACAATGAATCTTCCTGAGCTTTTGGTGCTCCCTTTAGTGAAAACACAGCTGGCAAACCGCTGCAAGGTCGGCATCGCGTCCTGCTTTCTTTGCTGTCCCTGGTGCGGCACAAGACTGATCCAGGAGTCATTGAGAAACATCGCAGCCAGAAGCACCACTGAGGTGTGTGCCTGATAGCCATAGGAGATTTATCCAAGCTCATCCCTGAACATTCAATACATATATATATATATACATATATATATATATACATTTAAAAAATAAGCTAAGGTGGTATCCCCAACAGCAAGAGCCACAGATCTGAATGCTTCCGCGCGTATTTTTCTTTGCAGGAAATTGTTATGTAAAAAGAAATCTGAGGCATGATCACGATGGCATGTTGAATTTGTGTAAATTTCGCCTAGGCTGCTTCTGCGCAATCTCATGTTTCACTTCCAGAACGTTCCTGAACTTTCCAGAACCTTGCCTGGCAACTGCATCGGAACTCCCCACAACATTTCGGAACTTTCGGAACCTGAGACTGGAAGCTGCACCGCAACTTCCCGGAACCTTCCGGAACTTTGCCTTACATCTGCACGAACTTACCGGAACCCTCCAGAACCTCCCGGAACCTTCCCGGAACCTTCTGGAACCTTTGCGCCAGAA
>VSDK01022105.1:488555-506516 GCA_009767595.1 Symbiodinium kawagutii | reverse complement strand
GAAGTGTCGATATCTGATATGCTATGATTCCGTTTCGTCACTCGTTTGAAATAATTGCTTTCAAAGAGTGGTTTGCTGAATCCAGAAACTACATAATAAATCACCAGATCTATGCCATATGCTAGATAGGTATCGATAGTTGGTACTGTGCCATGATAACAGTCCCATAAAAGACTTCACTTAGTACCATTGCATCTGGAATACCCATTAAAGAAATGGAAGATCATAACGGCCTATAAATAACATTAAAAACATTCCCATGATCGGCCTACAATAACGGTTACTTCATAGATAGCAGGAAAATAGCGCATGTCCACCCGCCGCGTCAGCTTGCTACCCCTGACGCCAAAATTTCAGGCAGCCCTTGAAGTGCCGAAGCAATCCTAAACAGTAAACATCCCATTGTCAGCAACTATAGGTTGACGAACATTGCGAATAGCCTCAATCGTTCTGGGAGCCATAAATAACCATGATTTCCCAGGTCGAGTGCCACTAATAATCATTCACAACCATGATTTTCCACTCCACGACTCAAACCCCACCCGCGTTCTTCGACTCCATGGGAGACCGGACAGGAGGCGAGATCGCAACCCATCACCTGAGCATCAGGTGATGTTGTTGCTGATGCTTCATGATATGAAGCGATGTTTCAGCAGCTGACTGATGTACAGTATATAAAAATAATCAACTGCATATTCATATATAAATATAAATACAAATAGTAATACATTATATACACATGCAAATCAATTAAATCTTATCAATATATTGATCACCAACTGATATGCGGCTACAGATGTTTAGTACCGATTAGTATATGAAAAGCTCAAGAAACAAGGGCTAAACATGCATTAGCGGTTAATGAGTAATGAGTAGCTATATCTTATAACTTGGTTCAAGAACTGGTAGTGATGGTCAGAGCAGTAGTGGTCAGCTGCTCATATACTTGCTAAATGATCAAATCATGAAGTAGCAAATGAAGGATGCGCGGTCATAAGTAGAAATGGTGAGATACTCATAAAACAACTGGTCCATCGAAGCCATTGGGTGACACTTTCTTGCCCTTAGCTTTTACATGGAAAATATTGCCTCTCTGTTGTTTTACTGAGATATTTACTATCTTTTTCAATGGAACATGGCCAAATGTTGGCAAACCCTCATTCCAGATTTAGCGTAAAACTGATTCTAGGCTAGAAGTTTGCTCACAAAGTGGACTGAACCTAGTTTTACCAGCTAGCTACGAAAACATACAACTCACTAAATGGCTGTGGGTCAAAACCCCGTACCCCCTGTTCCCCTATCATTAACCATGGTTTCCCTTATTAGTGTTGAGCATGATCCCCCATCATTGGTTGGTTAACTGCTTGACCCATAGCCATATAAAGCTGGTACATCCCCTAGAATTCTTAGTTATCATCCCCTATTATTAACCACTATAACCAGCTATTGGTTGGTTAACTGCTTGACCCATAGCCAGCTAGCTACGAAGACATACAACTCACTAAATAAGCACAGAGTGGGAACCGCCGTTGGAACTCCAAGCTCCTCTGGACACCACGACAGTCGCCGGTGAACACACGACTAGTAGCTATGGCGGTCATATTTGATGGTTTATCAAAATAGGTGTTTCTCAAAATGGGGGTACCCCTAAATCATCCCATATTAATCATTTATAGCAATAAACCAACCATTTTTGGGCTACCCTATTCTGAGAAACCACCAAAGAAGGAATCCCAAAATGGTTGGGGTTTACTACTCTATCAAACACTAATATTGGATGATTTAGGGGTACCACTAATTTCGAGAAGCCACCAAATGTTCAAACCCCCCATATCATCCATTCTTAGTCAGGCTTTTTTAGATTAGCAATACGTGGTGGCTTATAGATCCCTTGCTATTTTTTTTTAAAGTGGTTATATGGTAAATCAATCATATCCCAAAAACACTAAAAACCTAAGAATTTGTGGCTATAAGCCATCCAGAATAAACCAACCATTTACCCCACCTGATCTAACACCTTGATCTACACCAGGCTCGACGCCGTGAACACAGTTCTCAACAGCTTCGCGCCTCGTAGACCATGACAGCTTCCTTTCTGCCCTTCACCTGCGATTTCGCTGAAGAGGTGATGGTGACATGTTTGGGGGGCGGTGGGGGGAGGGTGATTGGGTTTAGTTATTCAGTAATTTATTGGCCTAGTTGTTGGTGGAGTCATTTGGTTTATTGGTTGGGTTTAGTTGTTGATTTAGTTGATGATGTTACTAGGTGTTCAATGGCTGATGAGTAGTTGACATTGCAGCACTGGTATCAGGTGCGAAGCCATGGATCATCATTGTTGATCATGGGACTGATTGAAAGGTACTGTTATGGATCATCATTGTTTGGGGTTTCTCAAAACAAGGGACCAACGAAATGTTTGATTTCTTACTATAGAGGTTCATATGGTATGATTTGGGGAACCCCGATTGAATATTTTGAGATACCACCATATCACTATTTCTTGTTGATGATTATCACGGTTGACAATTATTGCAGTTCTGATGACAGCGCACCATGTACAGTTGGTGTTAAAGAATATGCCGCAATGCCTAAAAAGCAGGTGAGCTGAGCCCTGTAAAACACGGCAAACGCCACCAGCTCGAAAACGAGGGGACGCACATCTAAGTAGCGAACCCCTTTGACTGGCCATGCGTCATTGCTCGTCCATGCTGAATCCGTGGCCAAAGCATCACCTGCTGGGAACCCGAATCGTTGATTTCCGTTGCTCAAGTTACTCATGGTTGAGTTACTCATGGTTGATGGCTCATGGTTGATGGCTCCTAGTTCATCGCTCATGGTTCATTGCTAAAATCAATCTCAATCGTCAAAAGTTGATGGTTCCCATCGCTGCTGTTTCACTTTGGTATTTAGAAACTGTACGACTTTGGAATCAAAAATGTACAACTGTGGTATTTCAAACAAAATCAGTACTACCATTGATTGCTAAAGATCAATGTTCAACTTCGGTGTTGAACCAAAGGCAATCCAATGTATATAATCCATGCAAACTAGTGGTAAATCATCAATCAGGGCGCCGTATCAATTTGTGATAGCCACAAAAATGATTGCCTAAATCACAAATAATGCAATGAGTCCACTTTTGCATACTTGACATCAAGTCGTGCCACATCCCATCAACTGCTGGCAAATCAACCTGGTTGCGCGGAAAGTCCACCGTTTATAGCTGGTTTGCCAACCAAAAACTGGTGATTAACTTAGTGCAACCAGGTTATATAGCTTCCCAAAGGCTACAGCTTTCATCGACAGCACGACTTGGCGACTTACAGCTGATCATCCAGTTGAGCTTCGGCAGCATGGTGGATTTTAGAATCAACTGATCATTGATGACCCCCCAATCTTTTTGCTGGCCATGATACTAGTTAGACTACAATCACTTTTTGAATGGACAATAGTCGATATTTCACACAATCTTTATATTCAACCTAATCACTGGTACGGATAATCATGGTAAATATCCTACTCATGGTTGATAATCAATCAATGAAGCTGTTGAGCCTCGAATACAATCATTAAGCAACAAATAACTTTTCAAAATCAATCAAATCATTGATATTGTTTTTGAACATCAACCATTTCCAACCATCATGTACCACCAATCATGATATATTATGATCGACAAACCGCTATTGACCATCAAATAACCGTCAGCCACGAAAAAACAAATGTTGACCACAAGTCAACCATGATCATACCCACTTAGCAGTGAGCCTTGATGCAGCGTACTGTTGCTAATAAATAACACACCACAGAAGTCAACGGCAACATCTTTGACATCAACCAATCGGCGGAGCCTGCACCAGATCGAGTTTTCTGCAAATAAAGATGGAGTTGGAAATGTAGTCCTCAAGCAGTGACCATTGTGGCGGCAAGATTCAATTAGGTTCCGTGCCTGTATCATCGCCATGTGATGAAACTGAATAATCATGGCTATAATGAAAGCAAACTTGAAAGTGGTTGGTGATGATTGACCATACTTAGTGGTGGCATCTTTATCAATTCTTGATGACGGTTTGTGATAGCTTTTAAGAATGACCATAATGAATAGTAAGTGTTGATGAAGATCAATGCTGGTAATCGATAATGATTGATGCATGTTAATGGTGAAAAACGCTTGAACATGATGAAACAAAATAATTACCTCGGAAACACACAAAAACACAACTATGTTTTGCAACCGTTGGGTGATATCTATGTCTTCTCGGATTTTTGTTTGCACGGTTTTCTGTGTACCTTTTCTTAGTGCTTGTTTCTCCGAAATCTGCTTGAGCACCAAATAAAGAACAAGTAAGCACCTGCACAATTTTCCAAAGTGCGCCCGTGTACGTTTTTGTGCGCTTATTGAGCATTGTTAACCGCTATAAATGGTAGTTAGTAATATGAACCATATCATTAATCATAAATTGTTCCCACTATTAACCATATGGGTGTTTCTCAAAATTGGGAGCCCCAAAAATAGTTGGTTTATTATTGTAAATGGCTGATATAGGATGATTTAGGGGTACCCCTATTCTAAGAAACACCTATATTGTTAAGCACGAGGTTCACCCCACCAGGTTCACCAGTGCTATCACCATCCACCATCCACCTCCGCGATCCACCAGGCTACGAAGGTCGTACCGGACACGATGATGCCTGCGTCGTAGACCTGGAGGCGCCACGGGTGTCCCGCGCTGGTAGCAACCCATGAGATGTCGATGGTTGGTGATGGTTGATGGTAAAATGATGGCTAACTGATGATTGATTGGTGGTTAGTTGGTGGTTGATTGGTGGTGAATTGGTGGCCAACTGATGGCGAATCGTGGTAATTGGTGGCAAATTGCTGGTAAATCGATGGTTAATTGGTAGTAAAGTGGCGCTTAATTGGTGGTGAATTCATGGCTATGTTTATTGGATTAATAGTGATTATATAAATAATTGCTGCTAAATGATGGTTAATGAATGATGGTCAACAACTCTTGGTGCTTACTGGTGCTTTTTGGTGCTTACCTGGACTGACAAATACTAGTTGATGCTGAGTTAATAATGGCTAATAAGCAGTCAATCCTCAACCCGTAGTGGGTGATGTGGCTGCTTAATGGGCTAATTGAGACTATAATTGATGGTCGCTCAGAATGCTTGAGCCTTGAATTGAAACAAGGAATACCCCAAGAAAACAAGACTTGACTTTGGGTGATCCCATCTAACCATCCCCAACTACGACAGTTTCTGATGTCGTCTCCCGCAGCTCAGCCGCGCGCTCCAGCACCGCAGCAAAAATCCGCACCTTGCAGAGCCCTTCAAGGCGACTTGCGAGGTTCACAGGGTCACCCATGCAACCGAACTTCATCTTCCTTGGTGGACACGGTGCAGGCTAATGTAGGGGGTAAATGGTGGCACAAGGAGGGCCCCTTAAGGAGCTAAGTGGATTTAGAACCAGGGTTGACTAGGGCAATTGCCAGGCAAATGGGTAGATTTACCTGTAGTTAAATAACGAATATCAACCAACTTATAGGGTTTGGAGGCCCAAATTGGGCCCCCAACCACTTGTCAATTTGGCGTATAACTAAGTTCAGGTGGGTTAACTACCACTTATAGGGGCCATAACCCAACTTTTTCCAGCTTTGGAGGCCCCAGCTTGGACATATACAACAGCACCGTGCAGCATCTGGGTGACCTGGACCTGCTTGGCCCCGTTGTTTTCTAGGCAGCGCCGGTGCCACCTCGCATGTAGGCCAGGCTGGAACCCATGGATGAGATGTACAGGACCATATGGTCCTAACATGTCCTGACCAACCAACCTACCTACCTAACAACCAACCAGCAAGCCGGGTCCCAACGCCCAAGGATCAGGTCGCTCCCAAATGTTCCGGAGAGAACTTCTCCAGTGTTCACGCCGATTCGCACCTGAGGTCTGATGATGATGATGATCAACAGCTATGGCTTATTAATGGTTGCTTATAGGGGTTAATAAGCAACCATAGGGATGATGATGATGATGATGATGATGATGATGATGATGATGATGATGATGATGATGATGATGATGATGATGATGATGATGACGTCCATGACTAATCATCAGAAATGGATATCCGTCATTGAAATTATCCATGTTTATGGCCTGGTGAACATGGGAAACCAGCGAAAACATCACATCTCTATGGGACGCCGAAGATCATGGTTGGGCACGATTGTTACTGATGATGGTCACGGTGAGGATCTAAAGAAGCAGGTGGACCGTTTTGACGTCCTATCCAGCCGGAAATCCGTTTAGAAAATACATCTACACATGGGTATGTGCTAAAATATGGTACCCAATGATCCACCAAATAAAAAAAATGATCATTTTACAAGGAAACCAATGGTTTGGGGGTACCCCTCTATTTGCACATACCCACATCATGATTGCTGTTCGCTGCCAAAAGAGTCGGCAGCAGTACCGTATACCATTCCCCGGAGTGCTTAATCGCAAGCAAATAGCTGCTGACAACAATGTCATTGTTTGATTGCGTGTGTGTGTGTGTGTGTGTGTGTTTATATTTCTAACTGCAAGAAGCCATTATATGCGTAATTTGGTGCTACATGAGAAAAACAAACAACTTTCGTCCGCAAGGAAGTCATGCAGAAGTATTCCTACACCACTATGGCAAAGCAACATTTTTGGGGTGATGACTAGCCAAGAAACATGTGTTTCATACTATTCGGGCACCCTGCGGAAAGGTTGTGTCTATTTCGTAGCGTTGACCAGCAGTCTTTCCACATCTTCGCCGCTTGCATGGTCAGGTATGTCGGGGTCATGAAATTGCTGTGGGTTAAAACTTAAGACAGTGCACTTCTGGTCAACATCCCATAAGAGACCAAACCAGTCTTTTTTGGGATCTTCATCTGCACATCTGCTGGTTGGGAAGTATGGGCCCGTAGACAACTACTTGGAAGCATTGTCAGACCCAATGCCCAGCCCCACCCCCCCTTTCAGCAAGGTTGCAAGCCGCACTCCGTGATTTCGTAGTTCAAAGGACCCAATGCCTAGCGGATGACTCAGCTAAGTAGGGACTTGCTGATCTTGTTGCTAGATGTGGGTTTCTTAAAATAGGGGACCCCAAAAATGGTTGGTTTAGTACTACAAATGGTTGGCTTTTGAATGGTTTACGGTGGTTATTAGCAAGACTAACAAGGGGATCACAACCAATCTTGAATAGGGATGTACTGTGTATCAACCAGAATGGTTTGTTTATTACAATATATGATTAACGTTGGATGACTTGGGGGTACCCCCCATTGCAAGAAACCACCAAGTGTTACTACGCATGTCACAGGCATGTTGCGAGACATCTCTATGTCACAGCTCAGTTGCAATGCTCAAACTCCATCTGGCTGGTGGCAGGTTGGCACACCTCGACATCATCTCAATTCTGCTTAGCTTTACGACCATAATCTTGCTGAACCCAGCTCATTGCCTAAACCCTGAACTCCGATTTTCGCATTCAAAATTCATTTCAACACTTGAAACTTCTTGCATCTTCTCAAACTTAAACTTCAGATTACATGATCTTTGATCAGGAACACGGGGCGCTCCCCTGATCGAGACGACTGCGCAAGCCACATTGCAGATTGACGACTGTTGCATGGACAATGGAACACCAATCATTGGCCATTGGCGTATAGTACAGTTTATACATCATATAAGTGTTAAACATGTAATAGCTGGTGTTGTATATTGCAGATTATTATCATCATAAGCTATAAACATTGGTGGCTGATAACGAGGGACTTCAACTACAAGGGTTTGGGGGATCAGAACCACATCAGAAACCACTACTCCTCCTGCTACTACTATTACTACTGCTTCTTCTACTACTCCTGCTACCACTAGAACTACTCCTGCTACTACTCCTACTGCTATTACTACTACTACTACTACTACTACTACTACTACTACTACTACTACTACTACTACTACTACTACTATCAATCCACCACTAGTAGTAGTACCACTGATTTCAACTATCCATATCTACTCTGCAATAATAATATATAATATGATAATAGTACCACTACTACTATTTCAAATAATGATAATAATCCACCATTGATTTCACCAGGGGTAAATGATGTACCGACAAAAAACGGCGGGACAATGTGAACCTTCCGATGATCTCCCATCTGAGTTTCAGTCTCGGTCATGCTAGGAGTTTGCTCGGAATTATAAATGTGGTGTGCATCATTCTTGATCAATAGGTAAAAACCATCTACTTAAACGGTGGATGTTCCACTTCCAGGGTACTTTTGCCAAAAGGGAACTAACATGGCAATGGAGAATCCAACATTTATAGCTGGTTTATCAGGTTTCCTATCAACAAATGGTGATTTTCCTGTGCTAAGTTAGTTTACCAAAGAGGAATGTTCCCAGAGCTCGCTTCTGTCCTGGCGTTCCTAGACCGAGCTCACAGCGGAGTAACCCACCTACCCCGCCGGACGACCTGTTGCATGGCTACAGCGGCAGCGCAAGCTTTTACAGCATGGTCCTGCGACATGAGCGTCACTGGTTGACACCAGGTGGCACCAGCCTCAAATGAGGGCCGGTCATGTCTTGGGGTCAATCGTTCGATGATTCACGAGCAACGGCGGCAGGTTCCATCTGTATCCTCACTGCTTGGGATTGCCGAAGAACTATGACGAACCTAGGTATTTCCTCATCGTCTCACCTGGAAATGGAGCCTTCACACGACTTGTCTTTAAGGGGATCGACCTGGGACGGTGACTTTCCATGGCAAACTCACAGCAGGAAAAGTCACCGCTTACTATAGATGTAATGGCAAGTATCACTGGAAACCAGTTCAACCATTAACTCATAACCAGTTGCACTGCAATGAGCTTACTATAGATCTACTTAAGTTGCGTGAACAAGTATCATTGCAAGCCGCCAAAGATCAAAGCAGGAACCAACGCAGCCGGCTTTGTTTTACCTGCAAAATTTATGCCGGTTCTCTTAAGGTTGGTTGTTCCTATGGATAACCATTCTTTTCAAACTGGTTTCTGTTCACATCCTGTTTATACAAAGCCATAGAGTCTACGTATTCCACACTAGACTGGCTTATAAAACACCAATCGACAATAACTTTTTAAAAAGAAACGCAACTAAGCAATCAAAACCATTTTGGTTGAAACAATAAATCAAAAATGGCTTGCAAAAACAACATTCTAGAATGAAACTGAATTAGCAACCCCATCTCTACATCAACAAATCTACTCCTGGCGAAGCCCTTCTGGGAGCGCCTTCAGCAGGGCTACCTGCCCTCTCTGCTCCACCCTGGCCCACGGCCCGTTGTTGAAAGCCGGTGGCACCTGAGCTTGGACCCTCAGCTTCTGTAGCGGCGTTCCCCTATCATTAACCAGGCTGTTTTCCCTATGAACTTGTTGGTTAAACCCTCCTATTAATCGTAGGTTAATATTGACCCATGGCCATGTAACCACATTCGCTGCCTACCGATGTTCGCGTTCGGCAAACCGGACAGCTCCTCGACATCCAAGGGCGTGTTCCAGTAGACCAACAGGCCATCTCCAAGGATCTCAGCCACGACACCTGGCTGGGTGGGGACAGCAATGGGAATCCTTGCTGAACCACAAGACCGGTGGTAGTTGGGGTGAGCAATCATCTAGAATTCCATGATTCTAGAATCTGGATTATTGGAGTTATCTATGATTCCAATCATCTAGAATCTGGATTATCTAGATTAAAATTATCTAGAATCAAATTTTCAACATCAGAATCGAATTATCTAGATATTGATCTAATTGGATTCTGATCCCTAGGATACTACCACCTTGGCAATGCGAATCGTTGTGGCAATGTGGATCATGGGAAGTATCCACAAGAATGCTGGGGATATCTGATCTAATAGGGTCCTAAATGACTGGGGCTATCCCCATCCATCACCTGGAGATACCCCAAACACTTTTAAGTTACTCTATTTGCCCAAGGAGAGTTCTACCAGATATAGGGGGTGAACTAGGCCAACCTTAACTGCTGGGGGCCCTCCTTGTGACCATGACATATCATGACTACCTTCTGGTTGGAACCCTCTTGGTGGCTCCTTCACTCCCTGATAACCAACAGCCAGAACATATCTTCCAAGGCTTTAGCCAAAACGGTGCTAGGGCGTGGTGGGTCCCCGATGAAAAACTGGGTGGCGTAACTAGATCCGTCGCAAAAAGTTTAATTTTAAATTTCAGGGATGAATTCTAATCGGGTTGATTTACCATCAGCCATAAAATTTCATTGTTAGTCGTTTTATGCTAAATCAATCATATCCCAAAAAACCGGAAAAACATGATTGGTAGTAGCTGTAAGCTACCCAGAAAATATCGATCAATCAACCATCCCAAACATAGCAACAAAATAAAACATGTTTGACATCACCAGCTAGATGCTGGTTTCTATTGTGCCTTCAAATTCTTGGCAAAAGCCTTACAGTGATATGTTGTGCTTCCTCTGGCACATCATAAACGTTTTTCAAGTTCGCATGCTGTAGGTTGCCACTAAAAAAAAGGCTAAATCTTTGGGCATCGTTGGGCACAATTCTATAGGATACTTCCAAATAAGCGCAAATCATGAACCATCAAGAATCCACAACTTGGAGGAGAATGGTAATAACTTAAACTTTAGTTGTTGATTATTACCTGTTATGGACCATTAAAAATCCATAGCTTGGGGGAGAATGATCAACATTCACACTTCAGTTGTTGATTATTACCACCTAGAATGATTAGATAAATGTAAGCATCACTAAGTGTCATATAACGACTAGACTCTCTATTCTCAACCACTATCAGACATGTTTGACCATCGTTCACCTTATTAGATGTGAACACACTATCATCATTAGCATGCCTTAAAACTATGATCACAACTAACTAAAGCCATCAATGCAATGTAATTAATCATTATGTTTGACCATCATGATTAGTCAGTATTATGATTAATCATCATTATCCATGGTGGGTTGTATTATCACAACGCAAAGAATGATAAACTAATCATTTGTCTTGTCAACCATATTTTTTGGTTGTGACTAATCATTATAATCTCGTTGGGGTTAGTCACCACCCCCGGGGTCACACAGTGGCTGGTAGCCACCACAGAAGCGCAGCAGCTCCTTTTTTTCTTGAGCCAAACTTGAGCCAAAATGCCACGTCATGTGACACTTGAAGTCTTTGAGAAACTTGGTACACTTCTCGATTTATGCAATCGAATTTCACCGCACAAGCTCCCCCTCACCTTTCCGCTTCCGGGAAGAGTGAGCCAAGTGCGCCCCCGGGGTCACACAGTGGCTGGTAGCCACCACAGAAGCGCAGCAGCTCCTTTTTTTCTTGAGCCAAACTTGAGCCAAAATGCCACGTCATGTGACACTTGAAGTCTTTGAGAAACTTGGTACACTTCTCGATTTATGCAATCGAATTTCACCGCACAAGATAATAATGAAATGACCGACCACTATTGAGTAATCATTACTAACCATGAATCAACGACTAATTTGTATATAATAGGTAATGATAAGTAATCATCACTTAACTGACCAACCATTACTAGGTAATCACCACGAACCATGAATTAACGACTAATTTGTAACAAGTAATCATCAGTTAACTGACCAACCATTATTGGGTGATCACTACTAAAAATGAATCAACGACAAATTTGTAATAAGTAAGCATCACTTCACTGACCAACCATTATTGGTAATCATTACTAATCATGAATCAACGACTAATTTGAAATAAGTAAGCATCACTGAACTGACCAACCATTATTAGGCAATCATTATTAAAAATGAATCAACGACTAATTTGTGTATAATAAGTGATAATAAGTAATCATCACTTAACTGACCAACCATTATTGGTAATCATTATTAACCATGAATTAACGACTAATTTGTAATAAGTAATCATCACTTAACTTAACTGACCAACCATTAATAGGTGATCATTACTAATCATGAATCAACGACTAATTTGTATATAGTAAGAATTAATAAGTAATCATCACTTGACTGACCAACCATTATTAGGTAATCATTACTGACCATGAACTAACGAGTAATTGTATATAATCAGTAATAATAAGTATTCATCACTAAACTGACCAACCATTATTAGGTAATCATTACTAAAAATGAACCAACGACTAATTTGTATATAATAAGTAATGATAAGTAATCATCACTTAACTGACCAACCATTATTAGGTAATCATTACTAACCATGAACTAACGAGTAATTTGTAAAAAGTAAATCATCAGTTCACTGACCAACCATTATTAGGTAATCATTACTGACCATGAACTAACGACTAATTTGTATATATTGTAAAATGATAAGTAATCATCACTTAACTGACCAACCATGATTAGGTAACCAGTACTGACCATGAAATAACGACTAATTTGTATATAATAAGTAATGATAAGTAATCATCACTTAACTGACCAACCATTATGGTACTCATTACTGACCATGAACTAACGACTAATTTGTAACAAGTAATCATCACTTGACTGACCAACCATTATTAGGTGATCATTACTAATCATGAATCAACGACTAATTTGTATATAATAAGTAATCATCACTTATCTAACCAACCATTATTAGGTAATCATTACTGACCATGAACTAACGACTAATTTGTATATAATAAGTAATGATAAGTAATCATCACTTAACTGACCAACCATTATTAGGTAATCATTACTGACCATGAACTAACGACTAATTTGTATATAATAAGTAATGATAAGTAATCATCACTTAACTGACCAACCATTATTAGGTAATCATTACTGACCATAAATTGAATAGCCATTCTCTTGACATAGTCAACCTTTCTTCATGTTAAAATAGCCAACACATTTTGTCAACTATCATGACACTTAACTGTTATTGTGAACCATCATTATCAACTATTTTAATCGCTCTCATAGTTGTAGCATCCCTGATCATCACAGGAACCAGTCATCGCCAGCTGAACCCACCACAACGGCGGAGCAGCCCCACAACACTGGAGACGCTGTAACGCGCCTCCAAAGGTTTCAACGATACGCGACATGATGGACCTGGAACGCGTAGAAGCGAGGCCCCACTTGACAGATACATACTTGTAGATAGATAGATATATAGATAGATAGACAGACAGACAGACAGATAGTAAGACAGATAGATAGATAGATAGATAGATAGATAGACAAAATACAGAGTACAACCATCGCTTGTTCTATGATGTTCAATGCCATATCGCATCACCCGCAGATCGAGCTGCTTTTGGACTGGTGACCCAAAAATGATGGATGACACAACCGTCGCTGATTTTGCTCGAAATTTGGGATGACAATTTGATAAAGCCAGGCTGGTTCACACACACAATTGCTGGAAGTTGAAGCCATGGTGGTACCTACTTCAGCTTTTGCAATCATGAACCATGGTCTATGGGACTGTCCTTGTCGCTACCTACGAGCAGCATCCAATTTCATAGCCACAGAGAAACGACCGACGACTACACCAGGCTGTTGGACAATGCCATAGCTGATCTGTATGCAGTTATCCCCACTTATCAACCATATTAGGCCGCGTAATTGTGCAATCTGCTTGGGACAATGAATTGCAATTGTCCCGTGAACTTGACCACAATAAAGTTTTTCATGATCATGTTTAGCTAATTGACAATAAATTCAACTGAGCTGACAATAATAACCCACTGAAGTCAACAGAAAACACCATAGAATCCATAGAATTGACCCAGCCAAAATGATAAATTCAACATAACAAAGTCAACTCCAGAATCAAACAATCAAACAGTTTCCAAAACCCTTCCTGGGACCCGTGGTCTTCCGTTGAGTCTGAGAACATCCTGGCTTTGGTCAAATTTCCATTGAGAAAACTGTAACCTTGCCGAAACGTAAGGATGAACTTCTGATCATTCCCAGGCAAACACCAACTAGTTTGACTGGTATATAATCACTTGCAACCTAGACTCATCTAACAACCGGAATGATTCTTACAGAAAAATATTGACTTGCCTAGTTCATCAAGTAAATTATCCTCTTGAACAAATGCATATCGATGAATAAGGACGGACCATAATGCTGACCGATGCTTGAGTGAGAGCTGATCTGGTGAAACTGAAGTGGTTGGTGGGTTGGACCAACCCAAAACCATTCGCAAATTAATCAAAACACCGTCCCCAACTATCTGTAAATAACTGGGTGTTTCTCAAAATGAGAATACTATATCAGCCTTTATTAACCTTTAGTAGTAATAAACCAACACTGTTTGGGGTTCTATTTTGGGAAACCCCGGAACCTAAATCAATAATGATTAAATGATTAATTGAAACCACCAACTAGCTTGGAAGTGTCGAGATCCGTTTAAACAAGAAACTTTGACACATGGCGATTTGGATATCTACATCAATGGATGGCCAATCTTTGAGATCGCAACACAGAACTGCTTTGCACATATTTGCGTACGTATCTCTACGGCTGATAGCGGTTGATTTAAGTACCAAGTAGTCCTGCCTTGACAAAAAGAACAACATAGGATTAGGATTGGAACTTCAGATGTTTGGGCATGCCACACGGGATATGGTTCATAGTTTGACTGTTCCATCTTCCATTTCCAACGCCCCAACAGCTAAGCAGTGCTCGTGATGCGTTTCTGTCCAACAACGGCCCAGAATGTTTTCTATTATGTACTTGGATGCAACCCTGGCAAATAACCCTACAAGGAAGTATTCATTCCTGTAATTGATGTAACAACCTATTTTTCACGTAACCATGGTCATCCTACAAGGTGGGCCATAATCAACCCATGGTTGGCAAGTTGGCATTCAAATCCTCAATGAAGCGGGGCTGCTGATGGTGGCTGCATGACTGGATTTCACGGAATGGATGACGATGATGATGATGATGATGATGATGATGATGATGATGATGATGATGATGATGACGATGACGATGATGATGATGATGATGATGATGATGATGGTGGTGATGATGATGATGATGATGATGATGATGATGATGATGATGATGATGATGATGATGATGATGATGATGATGACGATGACGATGGTGATGAGTCACGATTAACCACTCACATTGCATCAGTAAGAACTGATACTGCAATCATCATCAACAACATCAGCATCACACATGTGATTGATGAATGATGGTGACAAATAATGATGATAAGGTTGAGGACACCTATGATTATGACGATCTTACAAGCAACAAGACAATGATGACAACTGTGAACAGCCCCTACTGCCAAACATTTTCTTCCACACGGATACAGAAGCTGACTTAATGCTTGCAAAGGAACAAATTTCAAGTAACTCCTAGTTAGTCATGCTAAATGAATGGTGGCTGATAATGGATAGCCAAATGGTTGATCAATTTTCCAATGGTTACTAATTAACGGCCATCGCTTGCCCAGGGACAAATATCGAGTCAAAAGGAAAATCAGATCGGTTTGCTTCATCGATTCAGACATGGTCGTAAAGTCCTGCAGGCAAAGGTCAAAACCCAAACGTGTAACCAGGTCTTGACGATCTGAATCTAGTTGGCCTATGTATAACCTGCTGGTTGTTCTAAAGCATTGGACCACACTCCATTCTGCAGCAAGATTTTGGCAGTGAGAAGGTTGTCCTGTCAGCCAACATGTAGTGCTTGAAAGCCGTACTGCAACCTTTCTCACCAGCGGAGTGACCAAGACCATACCGATCGAGGGGTGAGCAGCACATTTGGGGCACCTACATAACATCGTGTCACATCACACGAAACACCGTTGCAAGTGCATATTTCTCTGGAGCATGTAAAGGGTTGATTTCCCCATGATTTCCCCATGATTTCCCATAATCTCCCATAATTTCACATCATTTCCCATGATTTTCCTGCAAAAATGATGGATTGTTGGGATACTTCAGGAAGAAGCCAACAGGGAGATACATAGAGCGACCAGTGCAACCCCTTGCGGTCAGAAATCCTGAGCCTGGCTACATCTTATCAACCGTTGCTGCTTGGTTCGAAGCTAAGTTCCTGGCTGGAACCCCTACAAGGTGGGCCCCCAACCACTTATAAGTTGGTTTATAACTAATAAGTTAACTAGGGTTGACTACCAGTGATAGGGGTTATAACCCAACTTATAACTGCCAGGGGCCCACCTTGTAGCTGGAACATTCTGGTAATCAAACATGGCACTGGAAAATGGCCATCCGCAATAGGTAAACAGTCGTGAACGGCTAGATTCTCGGTCGCTTTGTCAGTATTATGTTAGATTACCAAAGGGTATATGATATATATATATATATTTATTTATTTATTTATTTATTTATCTATATAAATAAAAATATATATATATAAATAAATGTAGACATCACGCCAAACACGTTGTGCTTGGATATGCTTGGTTATCCTGCGACTGTCTGAATCACCACAGGAGGAGCCACCAGTACGGCCCTGGAGTCCTTGATGTCTGAGAACATGATGGTCACTTCCTCGCTGGAGACACTGGCAAGTCGACAGGGTACCACGGTAGATGTAAACCATGGTATCTCTGCTTGCGTGGTTTAAAACCAACAAATCTAACCAACGCCCCGTGATCATTATGCAATTTCATAGGTGAACAAAGAAGCAGGAGTGGTGTTGACCGATGAAGCTGACGGATTGGATGAATCAAATTGATGGCATTGGCCTCCGAACAGCACTCACAACCCACGGTTGTAAGACGATAGCATCTGATAGCGGGGTGCCCATTAGACAACTGTTGGTTGATAACCGCGTTTTGTAAGTAGCTATAGTCTGTTATCCCAACATCTGGATGCAGCAACTTGCAAGGGCAGCAATGTCCAACATCACAGCACGGACAGCCGCAAAACAATGACTTCCCGTGGCACGCTGGTGGCTGGTCTCCGACCTTCCCCGGTTGCCCCTTGTTTTGCTGAGCAACTCTTTTCGTCACATGGAGCCTGTGCGAACGACCAAGCTTAGCTGCAGCGCAGGGCTGCTGAGCAGTTAACATGGCAACGTCGCCAACACTGCCAGAGACAAGACATGTATGGTTGGAAATAACATGGTTGACAATGCTGCCAGCAACTATGGTCAACCATAATGATTCATTCTAATGATGAAGATTGACCATCGGAATTTTCAGCCATTGGCGTTGACCATGAATCATGCTTGGTTGACAATGGCGGATCAAATTGGCCTGTAAGACTAAGAGCATGAAAAGCAACAAATATCACGTCACTATTGCTTGGTCACTGTTGAGAATGGTAAGTTGACTCTCAACATGCCAACTGACCCCGGACCAACAAAGCATAGCTTTATAAACTGGGGGGCCCGGGGAGATCCCATTTGAACGCCGAACCAGTAGGTTATTAGTGCAGGATTTGCATTAAGCTGATTGATAGTTCTTTGTACTTGGCTGTGCAGTTGGAGCTCATGGCCATGGGAAATAGCACCATATGGTTGGCAAACAAACCTCGACCATAGTGAAAGGATGGTACCCATTGTTGCTCACAACCCTGAATTCACCCGACTAAACAATTAGTACCAATCAGTCCATTGGACAATCATCCCAAAGTATCCTCGAAAATGACAAACATTTATATATGGTTGGTTAAATGATGTTAAATGGTTGGTTAAATTGTTGATTGAATTGTTAGTTAAATTGTTGGTTTACTCTCTTACTTAGAAATTAGTTCGTGAAAAATAATCTTGGCATATGGCAGTGGGTCAAAACCCTTAGTCCCCCTGGTTCCCCTTCTATTAACCATTGTTTTCCCTATGAAATTGTTGGTAGAAATCCCCCATGAGCGTTGGTTGTTCAATATTGTCCCATAGCCATATATAGCTGGTATATCCT
>VSDK01022105.1:405002-488387 GCA_009767595.1 Symbiodinium kawagutii | reverse complement strand
AGTCACCTGGTCAGACGATCCCGCGGCCAGGCACGCGGCCAGGACAGTCACAAGCATGCGCCACGGAAGTGGATCAAAATGGGTGGTTTATGTTGGTTTGTGTTGGTTTATTGCTATAAATGGCTGGTTTATTGCTATAAATGGCGGGTCTATTGCTATAAATGGCTGGTTTATTGCTATAAGTGGCTGGTTTATTGCTATAAATGGCGGGTTTATTGCTATAAGTGGCGGGTCTATTGCTATAAATGGCTGGTTTATTGCTATAAATGGCGGGTCTATTGCTATAAATGGCTGGTTTATTGCTATAAGTGGCTGGTTTATTGCTATAAATGGCGGGTTTATTGCTATAAATGGCCACAAGCATGCGCCACGGAAGTGGATCAAAATGGGTGGTTTATGTTGGTTTGTGTTGGTTTATTGCTATAAATGGCTGGTTTATTGCTATAAATGGCGGGTCTATTGCTATAAATGGCTGGTTTATTGCTATAAGTGGCTGGTTTATTGCTATAAATGGCGGGTTTATTGCTATAAATGGCGGGTCTATTGCTATAAATGGCTGGTTTATTGCTATAAGTGGCTGGTTTATTGCTATAAATGGCTGGTTTATTGCTATAAGTGGCTGGTTTATTGCTATAAATGGCTGGTTTATTGCTACAAACGGTTGAAAAGGGGGATGATTTGAAGGATTGTCTGTTGTGCGACCTGCCTAGGCCTAGGTTGATGTTTCGTGAAGTCCTGGCTGTTCGACAGGTTGACGCATGGAAACATCACGCACGCATTCATAAGACTGCTCTAGATGGAATCTCATTTATTGGACTATCCCCCACCCAATCTGCAAATAATCAATGATTGAACATGAAGGATGTTCTATCAAATTATCAAGATACTGTTAGATGTATGCATGATTATGTTTGTGATGTATGAATGTGTCCAACTTGTGCAACAAATTCATCCATCTCCTCATGACTCATCCCCCGCGCCCGGAAACCAAACTCGCAAAGCCTTCACTGACCCGCGCCTTTGATGATATTCCGCACCACCGCCTCCGGGACGAAGCGAGCAAAGGTCTGTATGCCCATCGAAAGACGACAAAACCTGGAACGGGGACACGGCGACACGGCGGTGCCCTTCGCTCAGCTGGTGACTGCGCCATTGTCAGTGGTTCATGATGATCATCTCCAAAACTAGGTATCATCATTGAACAATCAGTGAGCCGCAATAATGCTAAACTTATATTCTTGAATGGCTACTCATGATAGTTGACCAAGAATATCAGAAGGGGTTGATACGGATACAGAATAATTAACCAACAATGATTGATGCTTAGTGGTTCAAAAACTAGGCCGGCTGTGGATATGGTGTGGTTGTGGTTGTGTGTGTGTGTGTGTGTGTGTGGGGGGGGAATTTCATCTATGATGAGGTCTGACTGGTTTCTTGCAAAAAGTGGAGTACCAGCTGTCCTACGAGTTGTCCCAATAAATGCGGCATGTCACCAACAGGATTGACTATATGGATGTTTCTCAAAATAGGGGAACCCCAAAAATGGTTCGTTTATTAGCATAAGTAGTTAAAAACACGATGATTTGGGGGGTCCCCTATTTTGAGAACCACCTTTCTTAATGAGCCAAGCAAAGCATTGTTTTCCTTAGAAGCACCAGCAAGAGCCGTCCAGGAACAGCCACAATCTCATTGAGCCGTGCATTGCAAATTGGTCAACGGTTTGGGGCCACGCCCACCTGTGCTGCGAGAAAAAATTCACTTGGGGAATCTCCGCGGCATTGAGGTCCTCCATGGATGGAAGTTTCTGCAAGTCATGTTTAGATGATGTAACAATCAATGAAGTAGTGATTTTCTAGCTATAGCTACTTGAGATTTACCTGAGTTTGTTTTGAGTTTTCCCTCCATTTCGATGGACCCAAGAAGAAGGGTGGTATCCATCCCAGCAGTTCCCTTGACCTATTTGCTTCAACAGCTAGGCAGAACCAGTTGCTAAGACCTGCCCAGATTTCTCCATGTTTGATGGTTACACTCCTGGAAACTCAAAGCAAGTGACTCTCCCAAAGGGGGGTTGGATGATGATGATGATGATGATGATGATGATGATGATGATGATGATGATGATGATGATGATGATGATGATGATGATGATGATGATGATGATGAGTTTCTGGGATACCTTCTTGTCGGAGCTGGTTGGAGGCGAATCTCCAGCAACCAGCGAGCGCAAAAACGGATCTATTCTACAACATGGGCCCCCGGCCCCGGGCTTTCTACGTTGGTAACCAAGTGAACTGAAGTCATTTCTACCAGTTCTAGCGGTGAACTCACCCAACTTATGCTGGGAGCCCTGTCCCTTGTAGAGGTACCACCCCAACAGCCACCAGTGATGTCCAGGGCCAACCAGCTGGCAGCCCAGAAACGCATCTTGAACTTCACAAATGTCGCGGATGCTGCTCCCAGCCTTGGCCTGGCTGGGCAAAGCCACGTGCGGAGTTCAGGGAGCTTCGTTGGTCCACTTGGTTGAGCTTCACCAACCTCTTAACTGGTTAAAATGGGCTATTGACTGGTTAACAGCTATTTCAAAGATATTTCTGATCAATCATAATTCAGACTGGTTCATTAATTGGCTACTAACAGTGGGATATTTTCCTGGGAAAATGAACAGACTCCAGGTGGAGGCCAGTTTGATCCATCTTTGGAGTAAGGAGAAATCTAAAGTCACAACAATGATGGCCCGTGTAATGTGAGGGTAACAATTCTCCAATAATTGTAATGCCAAATTTAAATTGTTGAGGGTAACAATCATGGGCATCATTTGTAATTTGTAATGTGAGGGTAAGAGACTATCAAGCATATTCACAAATTATGCCAATGTTGCGAACAATTTTCGTGAAAATTGTGATGCCACTGATAATGAAAGGACACCAACCGAACCGGTGCGATGGGCATCCTACAAGTCAGATATCCAGTATGATGACATCCGATGGCTTAAAACACTTAAAGCTATGAGATATCTTACAACTTCGGATCCAATTATCACGGAATGTCATTCCTGGACTGGTTGAACTGCTTGTCCTACAATTCCACCTGCCATCCTGCCTCGCCCAGCACGGGCTGCATCTTCAGCACCCCCTGACCCCACCCTGCCCCCACCCATGCCCCAGCAACACGGGATCCGCCTGAAGGCAGCAACCGAACTTCCCGAAATCCAAATGGCCCAGGCGACGCAGTAAAAAGGTGAGCTCCCTCAGAGGGCTCGACACCTCGACATAGGGATGCGCCCGCGTCACCCATGGTGGCATGGTGGAGTCATGGGATGAGGTGCAGCTAACAATGCTGGAGATTCCAACCAACAGTAGGGATGTAATGATCTAACTATAAGCAGAAGGATTTCCAACCATCAATTACCGTAGCAAAGGTATTTAAATTACCAAGGAAGAACAAATAGGGCAGGAAAACAACTGGCAAATTAGATATAACATCGAATCGTAGAACTTACCAACCATAGCAGGGGATATTAGGAATCAAACATTGTAAGGTACAACTAAGGTTGGATTGACGAATACAGTTACTATTACTTAACAATTGACTCACAAACAAACTTGGATCTATTCCAGTTTCACACCAAGGACTATTGACACTTGGGCGGTGAACAATAGTAGGGGGTATGACTCACGGACCGTAGGGCAAAATTGTGGAGATACAACAAACGATGTGGTCAAGCATAGTAGGGAGAACTAGTGCGATAGAACCGCCATATGACCAACCATAGAAGGGATATAACACAGTGCTTAACCAACAATTGTTCCACCGATTTGAGTGCCAATTAGCAGAAATGGTCGTGAGAAAAACTTGGGGATATCAATCTTCAGGACTCATTGAGGACTCCGGCAGCGAACCTGAGCACCATCTTTCTTAACATCGTTGCTTGTGATGTACCAAGGTTCAATCAAGGAGCACAAAACAGCCTGAGCAATGACTTAGTCAACGTCCCTTGCAATATTCTGGAGTGAACTAACAGAGCGCATGGTCAACTCTACGCAAGCTACATGCATAATTGTCCCGAGTTGTTGGGACCAAAAAGAATAGCTTTGGAATGGTCTTGGCATTAAATGCGCACTGGATTACCTGGCTTTAGATCAGGAAAAAAAGCAAAATCCCTTGTGTTCACTTCAGATCCCAAAAAAAGAATAGTATAGAATGGAATGGAACAGGTTGCAAGCTGCTGCAACGCATCTTGATTTTATTCGTTTATCGTTTGTGTGCTGTGCGGCAGCTTGATCCCGACGGCTCATCCGCTTGAATGCCTTGTGACATCTCCTGAAGCGTGTTTACCTCGTAACTTAATAGTGGTTCTGGGTGAGTCAGTACCGAATATTGCCAAAGTTGGGGAAATGCACATCCCAAAACAGACCGATCAGTCCATTTTGAGAAGGGTTGCATAGGTTTGCTAGGGTGTGCCAGAGTTTTGACCCGCCATATCATGAGATCCACATAGATTCAACAGAACAAATATACTGTCCTAATCCACAGATCCACAACCTGGCAATGCGCTCCATCAAAACACACCAGCCACATCAACAGCTACAACATAACAATCTAAATTGGAGGTAATTCATGTTTTGCATACAATGATTCAGCTTTAAGGTTTCATCCATCTTGTACCGGTCAGTTCGCAATTCAAACATGTGCTACTTCATCAACATAGTAACATGAACCAAACAGGTTTACAACCCAACAAACACTTAACCATGCAACATCGTGTTGTAACAACTATTGGAATACGACCAGTAATACTAGCCAGTGTCAACCACAATTCACCCAACTAGGGTACATAAAGCAATCACCAACCAACCATGATAAACCATGCTTACAAATGGTACTGACCACTATGGATCTTGCATACCGGCCACTCATAATGGTCACCCACCATTCATCGCACCATCACCCAGCAACCAATCCCCATTTTTCGTTCGCGTTCAAGTGACCGCTGTGCCCAAGCCGAAACCAATTCCCACCGTCAGCGCCGTGGTGACGAAAAAAGCCAAGGCGGCGGATTGCAAAATCGTCACACCCTGAGGTCTGGAAGGGTGGGTAGGGTGGGGAGGTCGGTCATAGTAAACCCACGGCTTTGCAAAAAGTGTAATGTGTCTACGTGAAATGATGTTGGGCAAATGGTCAAACATGGGATAGACATGGTTGAAGCATGGGTTTGATATGGGTTGAACATGGGTTTGACATGGGTTGAACATGGGTCAAAAATGGGTTTGACACTGCAAAACATGGATTCAGCAATGCTGAACATGGTTAATTTGTAGAAACTGGGGCATGTGGTTAAATGCATTTCCAAAGGCTAGGAAATGGCGCAGGACATCTCCAGCTGAATGGATGAAACCTACCGCAGCTTTGAGGCTATGATTGGAGAGGCATATGTGCAGGTGCTCAAGAACACCTTGGTGGTCAAACTATGGAAACTTGATTCCGATTTTTTGTCCCATCCCATAAAACACGCCATCATCAATTAGAAACCGCCATCCCCGAATATGGTGAAACAAACGCATAACCTTGAAACCACTAACCTGCTGCGTTGTTGACTAAACATGATTCCAAAGCAATGCCCCCGAGTGAAAACTGGTTACATTTACCAGACCGCATAGTTACTCCTATCATAAGCAACCGAAAATCACAAACTGGTGGCATCATTAGGTAGCAATGGCCATGGTATCACCACTCCAGCCAACTAGAAGACCATTGTCCCCAGGTATGGTTTCGCTATTCAAACATATTTCAAACCACCAACTTGCAAATTATGAGTTAAACAACATAAAAGCAATCATAAAAACAACATGTTCCAAAACCATATCTCTAGACCATCAGTAAACACATCAGTAAAAACACCAGTAAAAACATGATCCAACAAAAAAATCGACCGTCCCAGGTTGCTCAATCACTCCCCGGAAAGCGACCCCCCAAATGGTGCTGCACAAGCCTCATGCATGAAGTATAGACCCACATCATAGCAAACCAACAGGCAATTGTGAAAAGCTGCCAGCTGACCCATCATTAGACCCTCGAAAGGGCGGTGGGTGTCTTTGGTTGATCTATGAGGGCCTTGTTAAGGGCCTGGAAATTGATTAGACCATGTTAACCTCACATCAGACCATTGAAAGGGCCTGGTGTCTTTGATTGATGACTCGCTACTCGCCATAATGTGATTAACATGGACTAGTCAGGAGGCTTAAATACACTGGTCGATAAAACATACTCATGAAGAAAGAGCGATCATGGTGGACCACCATAAGTCATGGTTTGGTTCGCAAGCGACTGCTGGACAGTTCAATAGGTTGGACTGGCTCTTTCATCCCATGAAAACCGATCTAGCAACCATATATAAGCTTGCACTGACCAAGAAAAACACGTCTATGGTGACTCAGTCTTCAGGACCATACCCAACCCAAGTTTTAGGAACTCGTTTTTTCACAATGACATGGATATCCCCCTTCCACCCCTCAAGTAGGAATGCGACTGAATGAACCACCAACAATCTGTTCAAATGTTGCTCAGTCAACTGGAACCTCTGTGTGTTTCACCAAGTTGTGGAAGTGCAGCTCAAACCCTTCGAAGATCAAACTGCATTCCTTCTGTGTTTTGCCTCCAGTTGTTTTCCGTGCCGATTCCTGGCATTTCCTGGCCAAATTTGCAGGTCCAAAGCCTGATGCGGGCGTTCCGCGAGCAATTTCAGGTTGCGCACCACAAGCTTCCCACAGTGCTATCGCCTGCTTCATCCAAGTAGGCAGCAGTCATCCATTTGCCAAATTTTGCCACTCAAGATGGACAGCTGGCTGGTTTCGCAGACTTGGTGCTTGCACCGCTGTGTGTTGCGACGATCTTGGCATCTAGGACCAGGTTGTTGGGTCCTTGAGTTCTTGATACGAACCCAAAAGTGCGGCATTGTGCTGGGCCAAGCGCCCGTGATGGATCCTTGCCAGGAACATTTCCTGCAGGAACTCTGTGATAACGCTTGCAGCTGAACTGAGTTCCCCAGGTTGACTTCGCATCGGAGAAATCCGGACAGCTGTCCGTGTGTATGCAAGCAGGCGTGCGGGGGTATGTATCTGAAGCAATTTACATTTGCATACATTTGCACCACTGTCGTGGCAAAAGGTCTTCGACTGCATATTGAACCTGTCGTGGGCTCGCTACCACGGGCAAGGCCGAAGCGAGAATATTTTAGCGTCAAAACATCATCCCATCGAGCGCCAGTTACCCCTGAGCGCCAGCTAAAATTGCATCCCACTTTAGGCAAAAACATTCTGGTTGAAAACGTTGGAAACATGGTCAAATCGAGTATTTTCGAACATGTGCCTGCATGGTTTGGAATCTGACACCGATCATGAAAAGGTAAAAGGCAAAGTCATCCAGCACAGTGTTTTCAGCATTTAATTGCATAGCATCGGTGTGGGAAAATGATTGAAAACGCACGTTTTTGTGCGCAATAAAGTGTGTTGCTATGTGTACAATTTGAACCGATTTGTATGTTGTGCACATCTTGGCGACGAAACGTGTTTTTCTTACATTGTTTTCTCAGATGCGAAGAAACTGGTAAAACGTTTGCCGTGGTTGAGTTTGTTGCAAACAGAAATCAAATATCAATGGCATATCGGGATTCTCAGAAATGCATTATCGTAGTAATCATGCCCATCTATGGTATTGTTGAAATGGCACATTAAACTTGCGGATCTGGTGATCCACATTACTTCTACAATTCTTGAATACTCTTATGTACATATAGGGCTGAGATGGGCTGAGTTCATCCACCTTTGTTGGGGCTACCGAGCATTGATATTTCCTAGTCGGAACCCAAGCCGTGACTCAGTCGGCTGCCCCACCACCTTTGTGACCGCGAAAAATCCGAGCGACCATCATGTCCATGTTGGACTCGATGGCCTGGCGTGTCGGAAATTTCATGCAAGAAGTACCATCATCTATGGTTCATTTGGGCCAATATTAACCAACCAATAATAGCTGGTGAATGGTTATTAATAGGGTATGATAAGCAACAATACTAGGGGATATACCAACTATAGATGGCTATGGGTCAATATTAAGCATCAATATTAAGCAACTGTAATAGGGAAAGCAGTGGTTAATGATAGGAACCAGGGGTACAGGGTTTTGACCCATAGCCATTTGGGGATGGCTCATGGACCTGTCATCCTGAACGTCCTTGTCATATTTTTTTGTTCGTGCTGTGTTTTTCTCATTGTTGCTTTAGTCCTTGTAGTTGTCGTCGTCGTTTCTTGTTGCTCTTGACGTTCAGCAAGCAAACAAACACAATTGTCGTCGTTGGGTTTCGTGGATGATCACCTTCGTGTTTTGCCACACGCATTGGACAGGTAACCTCCAACAATCATTCATAGCAATGCCCAACCGGCATCCCACTGTAGATTTTCCATTGCCTTTAGATGACCGCAAAGTAACTGTCCAACTCAGGCGCATCGCATTTCCTAAGTACCTCCATTTGCGGGGCTGGAAAACTTCTTCCAAAAACTGTGATCATGCCCTTAATCCCCGAAGCATCGATCGGACCTTTTCCCCACCTACAGCTCAAGGTTACAAACAACCAAGTTTGGTAAATATATGCAACGATACATAATTGAAATCAGTAAGTGTTGCCTGTAAATACCTGTTCATGTCTTGACAAAAACACTGCTGCCGTGAGGGTATATTTCTACTCACTTACAAGCTGACACACACATAGCGACAGCAAGAATTGCTACAACCAAATGTTCAAGCCAATATTGCTAATGACATGACTGGCTGTTAGCCCAGTTATTCTCACCCCCTTGGCCGTGGCCTCACACCGCATGCGTGTACCATGAATGAACGACCGGTCAGGGCATCCATGAGCGCCAAGCCAACCCAATTCTGATAATGAGATGCCACCCATCTGCTCATGAGATGACACTAACAAACAAGAAATGGTGGCAGTGCTGGTTTTGAACACAAAGATTGGTATCATGTTGGTTGATCTTTTGACAACGGCAGCTGGTCGTAAGCAATAGTCATGGTGGCTCACAACACACCATGATTGACCGGTCAGTGGAATATGGTTGGCAATGATGGTTCCTAATTTTGGCAGTGCTCTATGAGCTCACAAATAAGGGGAAAGCATCTAACGCCAACATTTCAAGGAAATGGAATAGCAACAGTGACTATGGAAACGGTTCGTAGGTATATATAATCCTTTTGTTTGGGGCGCATTATCTTTTGTAGATGCTGTGCGGCACTGTACCGTTGCAAATCCAATGATGAACAATAAGCAACAAAAACAAACAAAAATGCAAACAAAAAACGCTACAGGCGAAAGTATCTCTCAGCGTCCCTTTCGTGCATTTCCTAATGGCAACGCTGTTTTCAAGAAGCCATCCCTAAGTCATCTCTGCTTAGTTTTTTCCGCATGTTACAAGCAGGCGTGAAGCGTTAAGCATTCAATGTTTTTGCTTTGGTTTCGTTGTCCGGCCTTCCAAACTGATCTAAAATATGAGTATCTGGGTTGCGTGGAGCATGTGAAAAAAAGGGTAAGCAAACAACTTATTAAAGAGGTCATTGCCCTATGTCAACGCCTAAAAACCTGGGATCTCACAACGTTTTCTTTTTTGACCTCTTGAATGGATGCCTGGCCAATCGCTTTGAGCGACTGTCTGTCCATGCTGAAACCTTTCTCTGCCAGCTTTGGTGTTGAGGATCTTTGATTTAATTTGACGACTCGCATCCGAATCAAATCCGACATGCGTTTTCCCTTCATCGGTGTTTCTCAAAATAGGGGTACCCCTAAAACATCCATTACTGGTCATTTATGGTACTAAACCAACCATTTTTGGGGTTCCCCTATTTTGAGAAACCACCTCATCACTTCCTTCTTGAACTCTGATAAATAGAAGCGGAGGATGGGTCTGACTTCTGGCCGCCAGTCACGACACCGTATATGCTCACCAAAAGACACAAGGTCTTCCCTCTTCCCAGTGGATGGTTTATAGCCGGGCTCAACTCAAGCCCTATAGCCTTTTTTCAGATACTTTTGGATGCAACAGGCAACCACGGGTTTTGACAATACTCCAGTGATGGTGCCCTGCAATCATATCCAAAGACTGAGTTGTTGACAGTCGCCATGTTGCAGGTATGTCATTTTTGGACGCCCACCTGGAGATTCGGGCATGATAGGTACTCCGGGCAATATATATATATATATATATATATATATATCTATATAGTTTCTATTGTCTCAAAAGGGCACCAAGTATTCTTTACGTGTCCGGTACGATTGACGGCTGTCTTGACAATTAGATAATCATCCCAATTCGCAACTATTGACGGTTGTATCCAACTATATGGTTCATTGATGCTCAATGGATGGCTGACCGTGACGGTGGAGGGTTACAGTGGCTCCGATGGTCACCATGCTTGGGAACCAGCACACAGTGGTTCCCAACCACCACTTCCACCACCTTCCCCAGTCTCGTGGCCTCCAGTTCCTCCTTGACGTTCCCCTCGATGTGCTTGGCCAAGGTGAAAAAAGCCACCGCGGGGGAGACGATCACCACTAACCAACGATCAGCCTGGCGTCCAAGGCGATGTGCCGATGGTTGGCTTTCCCAGGGGTAGGTAGTGGTTAATATGGTGGTTGACATTGGTGAAAGTGAAGCCATGGTGGTGAATAACTGCAAGTATGAAAGGCACTATCAAGCAGGGTTTGGGGTCATTTGCTATTGATGGTTGATATCTGCAACTTGATGATTCGTCGTTGATGGACACTGACTAGGCCATACCAAGCACTTACAATAGTGGCAAAAGGGACCTCAGGCACAAGTAATCTGTTGATATTTGTTCTACATCAACCGGTCAGCGTCAACCATCAGTACCTAGCGATGGTTGGTGACTGCTGATAGTGCTACACATGGCTGGCTTATTGCTGATGGTTTAGTTTAGTGTATGGGTCATGCCCCAGAAATTACCAAAACTGGTTGGTGGTTGAACCACCCCTAATATGAGTCAACCATTTGTCAACAATTACCAGGGAGCACAAAAAATGTCTAAAACCACCACCCAAATAAACACTTCCCACTTAGCTACACCTGCGATGAACCAACAACTGCCTCCCCAGCTGTTGCACTTCGCACTGCGAGGATAGTTGTTGGTAGTGGACGCCTGATTCGGCCTGAGCCTCCTGCAGATTGACTATGGAAAGTCGCCATGACTAATAGGTAAATCGATTTGGGGGTTTCTTAAACCTGTATTCTGAAGGTGTGAATTGATTTATGAAACAAAATTAGGGATTATCAGGAATCTACACGGTTTGCATTTCAGAAATGCATTTGAGGGTTTCTTGAAATTGGGAAGCCCTAGGAACCCCACAAATAGTTGGTTTAAATCTATAAATGTTGAACATACGATGATTTGGGGGTACCCCCATTTGAAGAAATCATCATTTTGGTGTAAGTCCAGGAACGTGCAGAGAACAAAAAATCTTCAATTCAATGTAGTGAATATTTATATATATATATATTAAAAAAAAATATATATATATATATATAATACAGTAATCATTTACTGAAATAGTATAAGATTCTGATAGTATGAATATTCAATATACATGTACCAATAAACTGTATATGATATACTTAACCCTACTTAAACCATTGACTTCAATAGCTCGTTGAGCGCCTCCTGTGGAGCCACTCCCTTGCCGTGCTCATTCAGCTGGACGGACATGGTGCCTACCTGGCAAGGGCAATGAATGGTTGGGCATGGTGAGTCATGACATGACGAGAGTGACCAAGTGGTGAATGGGACTAGCTGATTGGTGAAGACTTAAGGAATAATTGACGACTGTGAATGATTAAGATTGATTAGTTGGTCATGACGAATATGAAGTGAATGAAAGTCATGTTTAGTCATGCATAGTCACTAGTTATGACATGACGAGAGTGACTAAGTGGCGAACAGTAACCTCGTCAATTGCCATTCTGGACCACTATCATGAAACATGGTGATGCTTGATATCAGTTAGTCATGACGAATATGAATGATTAACATTGATTTGCCAGTCATGACTCATAGGCGAATGAAACAAATGTTTTGTCATAACGAATTGGTATCAATGATAAAAACATGAAACTGAATCCTGGTTGTCAAAAGTGACTAACCAATATTAATGATTCAGTAGTTAATTCTGATTAATGATTTTCATGGGGAAGAATATAAATTATCAACTATGGCTAATATTGGTGAAATTATACTGCATGAACGGTTGATATGAAGATGACATTAATGTGATTGTAGTGAATGAACGGCAGAAACTGTTATTCAGGACTGAACTGCTGTTAATAATCCACAATGAGAACAATGATTTGGGGCCATCATGGAAGATACATGAGTATACCCACATGGTGGTTTATTGAAATGCGGGTAGCCGAAAAATGATTGGTTTATTGATACCAGGAATGGTTGACTAATCTGGGATGATTTGGGGGGTCCCCTATGACTTCAGAAACACCCATATCGATCTCTTGCCATGCGTGTAGCTTTGAGCAAATGCACGCCATAAATCAAACACATCGTCTAATTGTCTGCGGGATGTAAACCAAGCGCTTTTCCTTGGGAAGTACCAGCGTGTAATCCCCTTCACCATGGTCCACCTCAAGCTCAACAAACCCTGGCCACCAGGTCCACCTGCAAACATCCGGGGTCCGTAAACTCCGAAAACTCTGCACCGCAATCCTCAGGTCAGGCGTGCGCACGAAGCTGAAGTGTTGCGTTTTTGCAAAGCTCCTCACCTGGGGGTAGCATTGGTGACCACCATCCGAAATGCCGGTGGAATCTCTGGTAAGTGTGGTAAATGACGCCCAGAATCCCTGGCCAATGATCACAGTTCCATCAAATTGGGCGAGAAACCCGGCAAGTGTGCGTGTGTGTGCAAGAGTGGAAATATCCGGCAATTCATCTTTGAAAGCACCCACCGCATCCACTAAGAAAATGTGAGAGTTATCGCCAGTTGGAATGATGCTTCATAGGCTGCAGTACAAATGCTCATTGATGACTATGATTATGATGGTTATAGATCCCAAATGGGGGTTTCTCAAGCCACAGGGAACCGAAAAAAAATGGTTGGTTTATCACTACAAATGGTAAACAAGGGATGATAACGGGGTACCAGTATTTTGAGATGCAAATGGTTTATGATATATAGTTGTTTAATTATCTACACATATTCTGTGATTTTGTATCAACAAATTGTCTATTCTGGTCAATCACAATGATGCAGTAATCATTGACAATACAGGATAATCATAGCAGTTCTCGGGTGATAATGTATGTTGCACATACAGGGTTTTGACCCACAGCCATGTCACCTTTCATAGCAAACCTCTGTAGTTGGTGCCCGTCCCACAGACGGACGCGTAACTTTCTTCACATTTGCACTTTCTCGGGGTTTTGCATGCTTCATGAAGTGGATGCTACGTCACGTCCAGGGTTGGGTCTGGGGTGGGGGGTGGGGTCATGTTAACGTTTGCTTGCACTTGCTTCATGAAGTGGATGCTACACTAACCCCTCATGATAACTCCTACCAGCAATGATAACTGGAGCGAAGCTGTATGTGTCTCAACCCATTCATGGCTTTCTCAGCCACCAGAAAGATTGGGCTTCCATCTGGAAAGGCAACTGATGGCCGCATCCTCAAAATCTGCTTGCAAAAAAGGCTTCATGCCATGAACGCAGCACTTGTGTCAAGAGATATCGAAGAATCGAAGAATCATCCTGATCTGCCGCTATCGCCAATGCGATGCGCAAACTTTAAGCTAAAGATGTCGGAGATAAAATCGCTAAATCTCGAGCACTAGGACCACGACGCTTCATCTCGCAGGCAACCAAACCAGAACCCACTAGATCAGTATCCTTTGAGATGATCTTCACTCCCAGCTCTTTGGCAATCGGTTCGCTTCCCGTTCACCAACCAAGGATCCAGACTTTATGATAGTTAAACGACTCGATTTCCGTTTTTATACCACTAGGGGCTTGATCCACATCCAGGTAATCACCAGTTGTGTCTGAAATCACATACATATATAATCCTTTCGGCACGACAAATGGCTCCCAAGAAGCTACAAAAGCTACAGCCGCTGGAATGGGGGTTCAAGCAGTGTCAACGGTTGAACCTGTAAAACCAAGCAAACCAAGGGGATTTTTATCGATGAAGCAGTTACTAACTTAGTAACACACTTCGGGCTGAGTTTGAAGATCCAAACCCTTCTCTGGAGGAATTTGGTGCACTAGGAATTGATAGCCAATCATCACTAAGTTTGTCAAACCACACTCTCTTGACGCCTGATGGTACGTCACCAACCCAAAGGCGGTTGCTGCTGGGCTATCCCACAGCTATAGGCTGCCGAACAAAATCCTTTACCGAACTATAGATACACAAAATACTTCACATATTTGACATCCACTGGATTGTCAAACTATAGATACACACAACTTGCCAAACTATAGATACACAACTCCCTGGCAGGGTGTTTGCTGCGGATTTCAAGAATTGTTGCGATTGTTGGTCGTTTGCCCGGTCGGATTTCCTGCTACAACAGCGCCGCAGTCTCCAAGGCACGGTCGTTCCACCATTGGTTCCCTTTTCGGGGCGAAAGCGGAAGAGCCGCTCCTCCTGTACCACGGAAGGGGTGCGTGCTGGTCTTGTGGCATCTGAAAAAAGTGAGCAGCTGAATGGTGGGTCACATTAATTAACCAACATTCATCAATATTCATAATTTTACATGGCGGTTTTAATGGCTAGTATTGGTGGTTGATATTCGTAATGTTGAAGAAAATGATGGCTAGGGCCGGGGAGAATCACCATCATCCCCATCACATGTGTGGCTAAGAATTTCACTGCTTGGTTGACGTTCACATCCTTGGAACTACTTCACCTACGAGTTGACCATGCTTATCCTCTTCACCATCTTCACGGAAAAGTATATAGTTCACCCACCTTTCAGCATGTTCACCATCATACCCTAGCGATCCAACCATCATCCCCTTGAAACATTGATCCAACCGACATTTTCTCAAGTCATCGGGGTACCCGCAGTTATCATCCCTCATTAACCATTCTAAATAAATAAACCAACCATTCTTGGTATATCCCATATTATTGCTAATAATCCCGCTATCATTGACCATTGTTAACCATAATAAACCAACCATAGCTTTGGGGTCCCCTATGACTTGATCAAGCAACATTAATCATTTATAAGCCATTTTTAGTAGTAAACATCCCTTATTAACCATTCTAAGTAATAAACCCACCATTTTGGGGGTCCCCTACTTGGATGTGCAGCTGTGGTTACAACCATGGTTTTAAGCTCTATAAGGTGGCTGAACTAACCCCTGGAAACCATGGGAATTGCGACCACTTAATAAGTGGGGGTGCGCATCCAAGTATGGCTTGAGACACCAACCCACATCCGTTCAAGCCATGCCCTGCCCTACGCAGTGCTCCTTGAGAGCAGAGGCGTTCCAGGCCCCAAAGCGTCGCAACAACTCCAGGGACGTGCTCGAAACCAAGGCCTTGAGCAATGTCGCAACGGTGCCATTGACGCGTTCGCGGTTGTGGAGCTGGGAGGAGTTACTCGGTTGATGGTTTCAACCCCGTGGTGATGATTTTTGGTTGGTGATTTTATGGTTGGTGATTTGGCTGTGGGTCAAAACCCTTAGTCCCCCTGGTTCCCCTATCATTAACCAGGCTGTTTTCCTTTGTTATTGGTTGGTCATCCCCCATAAAATTGCTTGGTTAATATTGACCCATAGCCATATAGTTGGTTTGTATCCCTTATTATTGTTAGTTATCATCCCCTGTTATTAATTAACCATTAACCAGCTATTATTGGTTGGTTAACTGCTGGACCCATATCAACAAGCTTCACCAAGCCGAGCCACCAACCAACCACCACCGCCCTCCCAGCCTCACTGGACTCCTCCGCCTTGGAGATCCGATCCAACTGGAGGTTGGAAGCACCCACGAGGACGCCCGGAGGCTGATGCCCTGCCGGTGGTGGGCTGGCCATGGCGGCTGGGACCTACGTTGGGACCACGTGGTCGCAGGTGCGGTTGGGTGGTGGTGAGTTGTGTTGTGGTTCATTGGTGATGGGGAAGAGTTGTTGGTGGTTCATTGGTGATGAATTGGTGGTTGATTGGTGGTGAGCTTGGTGGTTAGTTGATGGTTGGTGAACTGTTGGTTAACCAGTTGGTAGTTGATTAGTTGAATTTTTGTCGGTGGTTCATAGTGGTTACGTTGTCCAATAGTTGGTGAAGGGTTTGAATCTATTTTGCTCTTAGTGGTGGTTGCTATGTATGCTAAGTTACTGGTGAATGATACGAATAACGAGTGTGACAGTACTGGTTTCAAGTGTTGATGGATATGAATTGACAACCTTGGTGAGTCATGAATAGTATGGTGATAGCAATGATAAGTGATAACCCATTGGTATTACTGTACTGATAATAACATTATAATCGATAATGATAACTACAATGCTAGTGAGAATAAGACTCGTCGCAGTGAGCGATAGTGATCATCGGAAGCACGTTGATGGTGACCCACCGTTCATTCAGCTGGTTTACAGTATCCATTGAAAAACCATGGTTTTTGACTTACAGGTCGGTTGGCCAGCTATGTTGGTCAATACTTTTGAAAAGAAATCCGGAGCAGCCCAGAAGCGACTTGTAATGTGAAAATCTTCAGAAAACGATCCTCTGTCCCAACTGTCGGCGAACCCGTGCCCCCCCAGCATGATCTGGGCCTAACAACAGTGATCCCCTTTGAAAACCGCAGTTGCTTGAACCTATGATCTTGGTGGCTTTTAGATCCCTTGCTAAAAGTCTAACTTTTAGTGGTTGTATGATATGGTAAATCATTAAATCAATCATATCCCACAAAGCCTAAAAAGCTAAGTTCATAGCTGCAATCCACCCAGTGATGATAGTGAATATTCCCTAGAAAATGAGATCATCGTTCCGATGAAAGAAATCGTCGAGAAAGTGGCCTCATTCACCCACCAATGCCGTACCAGAGGACCCCAAAGCTTAGCCCAAACAGCGCACCTCGACTCAGTTGGCTGACCACAAAGACCACTGCATTGCCTCGACCGCGAAAACTGTCGACCACCAGGCTGATGCTTTTGACCACCTGTTGATGGCAATATACTGTTGCATGTGCATCAACAAAGAAATGCAATTTTATGCATATATAAATCTCCTGCGTGTGTACGTATATATGTATTTATACATGTGTATTTATACATTGGACATATAAATATTCATTTAAAATAGATAATTATGTGTATTAAAAATGCAGATATAACATGCACATAATGTACCGGTTGCTCCGTTCGATAGGTATTGAACGGGTTCTTGAGGAACATGTTCAGGAGTAACGTTTCAATATCCAAAGCTTTTGTGACACAGCAATTGAAATGTGATATACGGATGTACATATGTACATAACCCAAGGCGGTGGAATCAGAAAATTACCAGTCATTAGTGATTGATTACGAATTGCCATTGTTTGCTCTACCCTCTATGGATGGCCAAAATGCTCTGCATTATGAATGTAGATATGGATACTAACCATCCATGTGCGGTGACCATCCAAGCACAACACTCATCACTCCTCTGTTCATGCCCGTGATGCTCGCAGGAGCAAAGCGTGTTGACACAAAGGCATAGGGTCAGCTGGGGATTCCGTCTCAAACTGCTAAAACCCATAGACTTGCAAGTGAAACACCCATTACTTTCAATCATTTGAGTGTTTCTCAAAATAGGGGTACCCCCAAATCATCTTATATCAATCATGGTTTCTTAATAAACCAAACAGTTAGGGGGTCCCCTATTTTAATAAACCCCCATGTCAATCCCTTACTCCTCAGATTTCGGATGTGGCCAAGACATGCCGAGGCCAATCGCAGACCATCCGTTGATCGCCGGGGTGCTACGATTGATGGGAAACTGATAGGCCGAGGCCAAAAGTTCGTTCTGCAAGGTTTGGAAGGCCTGGAGGACGAGGAATGAAGCGCGGTGGCCCCACGGGTGGCCCCGCGACCCCCAGCCATGTGGGGTGAAGGCAACTTAGACAAGCAACAACCACGGTTAGATCGGATTTATATGGGTGTTTCTCAAATTGGGGAACCCAATATTACTGTAAATGATTTGTATTAAGGAGGTGGTATTGGAGGAGTTGGGGGGTACCACCATTTGAAAAAACCACCTGTGAACGGAGCCCATTTCACCTTGTCACCAGCATCATGTTGCATGGCCATCTTGGCCCAATACTAGGCACACGGATTCTTTGCTTCTCAGAAAACATGTCTCTCGCTCGCTTGCTCGTTGTGGTCCATTAGCAGCTGCTTCTCACGTGTTTGCATTGGTAGCGGAGCCACCCGGGGGGCTCGATAATACCCCGGGACAAGATCTAGGTCTTTGGCAAGTTCGTTGCAGTTGCAATGCCTGCGCCTACCGTCAACACTGCCCCGGATGGGGATGAGGGTGACCAGTCTAGTGCCACGGCTTCAGGGGAAGCCACTGAGGCTACTGCATCTGGTTATGGGGAACCTCATACGGGTAGACAGTATACTGATGAGGAATGGCGTACATGGTTTGCTTCGTGGAAGTCATGGTACACAGACACCTCCACGACACACACCCCTTCTGGACAATTTCCCAGAGGTGATCCATGGGCCCAACCACAACAAGAGCGTCGAGATGATGATAGGACAGGAGGTAGCGATAAGATCACGGTCCCCGAATTCTCTGGTGATGATGACAAGGATGGTTTGGTTACTCGAGGGTATCTTCGGAAAGTAGCTGCGTGGCAACGTATGACCAGGCTTCGTCCAGCCAAGCAGGCTTTAGCTCTGTACAACAACCTCACAGGTCGGGCCTGGCGTGACGCAGAGGAACTCGATCTGTCCCTTCTCGATTGTGAAAATGGTGTAGCTGTGTTTACCCAGTGGATCTCTGACAAGTATCTAGATCGTGAAGTGGTGAAGGTTGGCAAGTGCATGTTAGAGTTTTTCCGAGTGCTGAAGAAAGGACCGAACCAAGAGATCAGGGAGTTCAACCAGGAATTCGACCGACAGATCTCCAGACTCAAAGAGGTAGGCTGTTCCCTCCCCGACCTTTGCATGGCATGGCTCTATGTAGATAAGCTTCGTCTCGACAACAGTGCCGAACTCAACCTGCTCTCATCCACAGGCAATGTCTACTCGCTCGTCAAGCTGCAGGAGGCCGCCATCATCCAGGACAGGATGAGTCGCAGGCTGTGGGAGAATAGGAAGCCATCGGATCATCGTAGGCCACACCATGCACACGTAGCTGAGAATGCCGATGACGACATTTTTGATGATGAGAACCCTACTGACTTAGAGGATGACACGTTCCCCGAAGATGAGGACGATGACACACATGAAGCATTCGTGGCGTTCCAAAATGCCAAATCCCGGTATCAATCCATCCTTCGAGCTCGTGGCACCAACACTGGTTCTGCTTCTAGAGATGCCCAGAAAGATGAGAGGATTCGTATGGCTAAGGCAAGATCCTATTGCTCAGCATGTAAGAAACGTGGACACTGGCATAGAGATGCCGAATGTCCCCTCAACAAGAACAAGCACACCTCTCAGCCGGCCACTCAGGTATCGCATGTGTGCGAGATCTTCTTGGCCGGTGGAGCATCTCCGGACTTGTTGCAGGCCATCACCGACTGTGCTTGTAGCCGCAGCTTGGCAGGGGTGGCTTGGATTGGGAAGCTCAAAGAGAATGCCAAGGCGAAGGGTCACCGATTCGAGAAGGTGAACCAGTCCGAGACCTTCAAGTTCGGTGGTGACAAGCTGTTTCATTCTAGTACGGCATGGGTCTTTTGGCTGTCCATCAAGGGGAAGTGGTTCTTAGTCAAGGTGGCTGAGTTGGATACCGATGTCCCTCTCTTGCTGAGTAGGAACGTTTTGGCTGCACTTGGAATGAAGTATGACCTGCCATCTCACACGGCAGATTTCTCAGTGCTAGGTTTGCACCAAGTGCCATTGGCCACAACGGCCACCAGTTTGCCAGCGATCGGTGTCGCTGATGATGGAGGTTCCACCCCACCTTGGCCAAAAGCGGTCAGGTGGGAAGACACTGAGATCCATGTTCCGAGCATCGCAGCATACATGGTGTCCGCGAGTGCTGGCAGTTGCAGTGCCGTTGAGAAACCTTTGTTTTACCCCAAGAAATTGGAGCCCCACGTCTTCACGAAATTGACTGAGACACATCTTTGTGCTGAGTGGTTCAGGGGTTGGTGGAATGACAGTGCTCTTTTGAGAGATTTTTGGATTGAGGGTGAGATCTTCCTCGATCGCATTCATGTCACACCACGGCGAGATTTCTTTGATCCCAGCTCATGGAACACTTCTGATGTGCACATCAAAGAGAAGCTCCTCAACATGCTCGGTAGGAATCGTCACAGCTCTTGCATACCATGTACCACATCCAATCCCATGCTCGAAGTTTGTCATGAGTGGAAATCACTTGAGAAGAACACTGGCCAGATGTTGTGGATCGGTCGAAGCCGTTTTCTCAGACCTCAGGTATCTGAAGTACTCGCAAGCCCTCTTCCTACCTCTCCTGTGGTTGATGTCTCTGTCGGTATGGAAGATGCGCCGTGCCGATCTGATCGACGCCCTGAAGGAGATGGATGCAGAGTACGACCCAGCGATGACCGTGCCAGAACTCCGGTCTCTCTACATGGAACTTCGAGGCCCGGTGGGAAAGCAGGGCCTGGGATTGACCAGGTGCACTCTGGATCAATTGAAGGAGAGATGTCTGGAGGAAGGGATCGCCATCCCGGAGAAGGCGACTCGAGGTCTCCTTCTTCGCATGTTGCGATTCAGCACGAACGAGCTCAAGGACCAGCGTCGTGGTTATGGGGAAAGGTCTTCAGCAAGTTCACTGGCAGCCACGACACCCGCGACGCCAATGCCAAAGATGAAGGGTGCCGGAATCAAAGGAAGTCCCACGACCAAGAAGGAGATCACACCAACTACGACCCCGACTCCGGGAAGGAAGCAGAAAGTCCGGGCACACTCCGAGGAGGAGTTCTCCGTGGTGACGTCGGATGGAGCGATGGTGAGCACCGACGAGGAGATCCACGACTTGGAGGAGAGGTTGCAGATCCTCAAGGAAGTGAAGAAGGCGGAGGATGTGGCAGCGATCACCGCAGCCGCAAACAAGTCAAGCAGCGCAGGTTCCGCAACCATGTGAAGGAGCTCATACAGGCGAAGAAGGACAAGAAGTTGGACACTGAGGATGGCATCGGTGGATCTGGTGCTGAGATCGACCCCAAGGACGCCCAGGACTATAAGGCAGTGAACCATGCGATCATCGGGGATGGCGACAACTATGAGGCGGGCGGGGACCCGCACATTGAATATGAGGCGGTAAAGGAGGTTGAATCAGAGAATGAGACGATCACTGAGCCCAAGGTGAACCTGGTCTACGGTGATGACTATGAAGCAGTGCGCAATCTGCCGAAGCGTCGTGTCCGAAGAGTTCAAAGAAAGCGCTTGAAGGGCTGGGCCTCAAAAGCACTCGCTGCTCTATGTGTGGTGGTCTCAGCATGTACCGCACCGGTGTGTGCTCTTGCATCCCAATGCTCCTATGTCACTGAGAACACCGTGGACCTCTTGGAGCTGTTTGCAGGCACGGCCCACCTGACTCAGGCCTTTGCCAAAGCTGGTCTTACTGTGTTGGAGCCCCGGGATGTAAAGTTTGGACATGATCTCACCAAGAAGGAGGAGCAGGAGAAAGTCCTTGATGACATCTCGCAGCACCGTCCACGAGTGCTGTGGATTGCACTTCCCTGTACCAAGTGGAGCCCATGGCAACGCCTCAACTACTATGGTAAGGCCCAAGCACTACGACGAGCCCGAGCTCTTCAACGAAAGCTGGTACGCTTTGCGAAGCGCTGCGCCCAGCTCCAATTGGCCAATGGGGGGGAAGTGGTTTTCGAGCATCCTAAGTATAGCGATATGTGGGTCGACGAGTCCTTCCAGGAACTGGTATTGGATCCCAGGTTCCACTTTGTCGACCTCGACATGTGCCGCTTCAATCTTCGAGCTGTCTCTGATGGTGGACTTCTCAAGAAACCAACTTCGCTGCTCTGCACCCATGGAGGTTTTCAGGACTTGGGGAAACTATGTGATCATAGTCATGAGCACACTCCAACGGCAGGCCAGAACACCAAAGCTGCTGGAGCCTACTCCGAGAAGTTTTGCATGGCAGTGGTCAAGTGCTACCAGAAACATATCATCGGTTCAGGAGCTCCTTGGTTCTCTTACCCGACTCAGACCGTAGAACCCCCTGACTTCGACCAGGCTATGGCTGAAGCTGGATGGGAGGAGCCTCTTGATGATGGTATGGGAGACTATGAACCAACGACCCCAGCGAAGGCGCCACGCGGTCCCATGGATGATGATGGAGATGTTGACATGGGGGAAGGCATCGCAGTTCCTGATTCCGGTGGTGATGTACCTCCTGAAGATCCCAATCTCCAAGATGAAGCTACCGGGATCACATTTCCACCACATGTTGGTAAACACACCGCTCAGGCACTGCGGAGGCTTCACCAAAATTTGGGACACCCAAGACGCGCTGATTTAGCTCGTCACCTTCGACTCTCAGGAGCCAAAGAAGAAGTGGTCAAGGCAGCCCATCAACTTCGTTGTGGAGTATGTGAACGTCATCTGAATCCTGGGACCCGTCGTCCTGCTAAGGTGATGGTCTCGATGGACTTCGGACATGAACTGGGGATAGATACCATGGTGCTGCACACCCCAGCTAAGACCAAGCTGAATGTGATCTCCATCCTGGACATCGCCTCAGGATACCATGTGGTTCGACTACTACCTGGGAGAAAGTCCAGTGATCTGGCCAAAGCCTTCTTGGATGGTTGGCTTGCTTGGGCAGGTGCCCCACATCGCGTCTTAGTGGATCAAGAACGCGGTTTGATGAAAGAGTTCACTGATGAGCTGGAACAGAGGGGCATCCGTGTAGAGTATGTTGCAGGACAAGCTCACTGGAAGAATGGCCCAGTCGAACGTCAAAACGCTTGGTTCAGAAATATCTGGGAGAAGGTGATAGACCAGTGTGCCATCACTGATGACGATGTGGAGTGGACGCTCCAACAGGTTTGCCACTCCAAGAACACCATGCGACGTAAGCACGGATACTCACCGTCTAAGTGGGTATTCGGTGCTGAGCCTAGGATTGGTGATGGCTTACTTGATGAGGATGCCCAACTCATGGAAAGAGAACTTCTAGCCACTCCTGATGAAGCTCGCGCTCGGCAACTCAACATACGTCAAGTGGCTCGCGAGGCTTTCATCAAGTCGCAGGCTGAAGCAGCACTACGACGAGCTCTACTTGGACGACCAAGAACCCTGAAGTCCAACTTCGAGCCGGGCGATTGGGTCTATGTTTACCGGAAGTCCAAGAACGCAGGTGGAGCTGCTCGTCTGAAGCCTGGTGCTGGAGAATGGGTTGGGCCTGGAACCATTGTGGGCGTCGAGGGCGATTCTTTCTGGGTGTCCAGAGGTGGTAGGTGCATGCTCTGTGCAAGAGAACATCTGCGGCATGCAGAGTCCGAAGAACTTGGCATGCTGATGCAGGCCAAGGCTATGAAAGAAGACCTCATGAAGTTAGTCAACCAATTGGATGAGGATGAAGAGAATGAAGAGATCTTCGCTGACGCCACAGGTGATGGCCTGGTACCAGCCAAAAGAGCCAGGACTAAGATGTCAGTTCCTATGATCTCACCACCACAGGCTGCTGATCAACAAGGTGGAGAACAAGATGCGTTGATGGCCACCGCCCTCGAAGCCATCGAGGAGGATGTCAGGATGCCGAAAGCATTTCAGAAACAGCTTGACAAAGAAGTGAGATGGAACGAGATTCCAGAGCACGAGAAAGAGTACTATGTTGCTGCCGAGACCAAGCAGTGGAATGAACATGTCAAGTACCAAGCAGTGAGGGTGTTGTCCAAAGAAGAAAGCGATCACATCCGAGCCACTGTCCCGAAGGAGAGGATCCTCACTTCACGGTATGCCTACCGTGATAAGCACGTGGCCAAGCGGAGGGTGGATCCGAACTTGCCTCCCAAAGCTAAGGCCAGGCTGTGCATTGGTGGACATCGAGATCCAGATCTTCGTGCAGGCTTGCTGCAAACCGAAGCTCCTACTGGAACTCGACTCGCTTTCAGTACTATGATGTTCGTGGCTGGCCAGAAGGGATGGAAGTTGTCAGCAGGAGACATCGAAGCTGCATTCCTGAATGGCGACGAAGCAAGACGCAACCTGTATTTCTCTCAACCAGTTAGAGGACTACCTGGGGTGGAGGAAGGCGCTCTCATCGAAGTAATCAAAGGGGTGTTCGGCTTGTGTACCAGCCCTCGGCTTTGGTGGGAACGTCTTTCAAGGGATCTCACTGAGCTCGACATCGTCGTCAACGGGGTTAAGCTTAAGCTGGTGCAGCATGAGTTGGATGCATGCTACTTCCTGCTTCGAGACGGTCAAGGGGAATTACATGGTGCCTTGTTGACTCATGTTGACGACCTGCTGCTTGCTGCCGCGCCGGAGACGCTGCAACAGCTGAAGCAGAACTTGGCTGCTATCTTCCCTATCTCTGAGTGGGAAGAGGACGACTTCGAATATGTGGGGAGTCAAATCACTCAGGATGAACATGGGATTCATGTGAGCCAGGAGTCCTATGTCAACTCTCGTCTCGAGACCGTCGATATCCCGAAGGGCATCGACATCGCCAGCCCTGCCGATGTTGTGAGCAAGATCGACAACCAGTCTACGATCGGAGCTCTGTCTTGGCTGGCTAGTCAAAGTCGACCAGATCTTCAGGCAGGAGTGTCATTGGCCCAAAGAAAGCAGAAACAACCCTGTTTTAGCGATGTTCGGGAGACCAATAAAGTGGTTAAGATGGCTCAAGTGGGTAAGGAGAATAAGCTGTCTTTCACTCAGTCCGGACCTTTTGATGACCTGGTGATTTTGGTTTTCCACGATGCTGCATGGGCAAATGCACCGGCCGATGCCGAAGATATCGAGTATGTGGACGGCATGAATGGCTTGTACTCTCAGCTGGGTCATCTGGTGTTGGTATGTCATCGGAACGTCTTGCGGGGAGAACAGGTACAACCAGTCGTCATCTCTTGGAAGTCACACGCATGTCCAAGGGTGTGTAGAAGCACTTTTGCAGCAGAGACTATGGCCTCTCTGGAGGGTTGGGAAGATGCCATCGCTTTTCGTGCAATGCTTGCTGGCACTTTGCGAGGCATCCCACTCAGTGAAGCCAATGCTCGAGAAGTTCTTCCGGTGGTGTCATGTACAGATTGTAAATCGTTGTTCGACTCAGTGCATCGAATCAGTGGGCCCAAAGCCCCTGCAGAGAAGAGGCTCATGGTAGACCTAGCTGCCCTGAGACAACTTTTACATGCTGAAGCTCAGGTATGGGGTCACAAACTAGGCAATTCCAAGATGATGCGGTGGGTTCCCACCACATGTCAGCTGGCTGACGTACTCACGAAAGTACACACCGATGTAAAGAAATGGTGGACCAGTCTGACTCAGTTGATGCTTCCTTTCAAGTGACAAGGTGAACATAGAACGTTGGGTGTGTGAACGGAGCCCATTTCACCTTGTCACCAGCATCATGTTGCATGGCCATCTTGGCCCAATACTAGGCACACGGATTCTTTGCTTCTCAGAAAACATGTCTCTCGCTCGCTTGCTCGTTGTGGTCCATTAGCAGCTGCTTCTCACGTGTTTGCACCACCATATTGGACTTGTCAACCATCCTTACTCAGTTTACTTGCTTGAATTCACCAATAGATTTCGAGTGGCTGGGTGATGGTTTCTCGCTGCTCAGCTACCGTATAAGTTGACAATATTCAATTCTCCTGACCATCATCTAGACGCTGCCCGCTGCGTGGGTTCCTGATACATCTTGTCGCACTGTGCATTTCAGCAGGCCACTATTTTGTCACACCCCGTTGATGAGATGAGCAGACTTGCTGGACCGGAGCTCTAAGCCTTTCCCTGTAGCCATGACGATGCTTCTGTCGAACTTCCCAAATTCGACGTAGTTTGCCCTGTCCACATGTGCAATCTCGGGCTCTTCAGCTAAGGACCTTCCACAGCAACGACATTCTTAATTTTCCAACGCGCAGTAGATGGAAATTCGCGGCTCTTGTGTATGATCTTTTTTGGACCATCATCATTGGTAGTTGTTGACCTCGCTGATGGTAAGTGTTGTTGATGGCCAATTGGTTGGTGGTTGAACCACCCCTATGAAAAATACTAGTCAAGCAACCATTTGTTGATAACTACAAGCAAGTAACACATGTCTTCAACCACCTACCAACAAATAAGAAACATTGCGGTAGTAATGGCTATGTCAAATCATCGTGGATAATAGTGGATAAGAAAACCAAGATACACAATATTATCATTCATCACTGCTAATCAACCACCTTATAAAACATCATGTCAACCAACATGGCTGTTTCTCAAGTCATAGGGACCCCCAGAATATCCAGCTTATTGACCATTTATAGTAATAAACCGACCATTCTAGTTGGTATATCCCATATTATTGCTTATAATCCTGCCATCATTGACCATGGTTACCCACCTATAAACCGACCATGTTTGGGGTCCCCTAGGACTTGAAAAACCAACAGTTTAAGGGAACCCAACCGGTGTTGAGTCCATGTTCAAGCCATATACCTTCCCATTCTGCATGACAACCAGCAGGGGGTATCCCTCAAGAGCCAACAGGTTTCCCACTAACTCGGTACCCCCTCAATTAAATGATTAACTTGTGGTCGAGTAATCTGGGCTTCAGATTCTCATGATCAGTTTATTCTGTCATTATCATTATCGAACCTGATTCACCATCATTGATTATCGCTGTCATTGACCATGATTGAGCTGTACCCCCCCATCGATAAACCTATGGAATTGATTAATCCAAGGTCAACAGTACCGGGTTGGATTGATCAATGGATCTTGTTCATAACCTAACGTAATAGATAAACCTAACAAATAAATCCAATAGTATGACCTATCCCATTACCACTAGTACCTGTCAAGCTCATACAACGTTGGATCTTGTCGACCTCCCCCTGTGGTATCGCCTCATCACAGCTCTGCCCGACCACTTTCAGAGTGATATCTGCAGCAATCACGCCCTGCACGCGTGGCGAGCTGCGCAGCTGGATCATGGCTGGAGCGAAATCATGGGCCGATCGCCATGGCGATTTCTGTCCGGTGCTAGCTATGCCATGTATGGACGAAGCTATTTGGTGGTTTCTCAAGTCATAGGGAGCCCAAAAAATGGCTGGTTTATTACTAGAGATGGTCAATAGCTAGATGATTTGGGGGTACCCCTATTTTGAGAAACACCCATTTAGCACTATCACTAGAAATTGGGGGAGATCACGTCCCGATCCTCCAGAGTTCAAAGCTGCCTCTTCTGGCATAGTCCAGGGCGGTATGGTTGAGTGCGTTGACGCAACCTGTGGTTTGGTCGTAATTGGCTGATATATGTTGATATCCTGTATCTTCGACTGTTTGTTGATTCCTGAACATTCTCGTGCAAGTCAAGCATCGTCAACAATCATCAAGCATGGTTGTTGTGTTTGTGCCCCATAGTTTCATAACCCAGCAAACCATTACCATCCATTTGTCCTTGTAAATATCACGCGCAGATACTTGCTGGATGATATGAGACCTTCATCATATTGTTATCCTTCATTTACCTATGTCATGCTATTCTTAACCCAGCAACACTACACGCGGGGAACTTAACCTGGCAATGGAAAATCACCCCTTGTTGCGGGAAACTCTAGGAAATCAGGTAAAAATCATCGGCTTTACGTTGCCGGGTTGGGGGCTACCAGAGCGTACCATCCATGATCAAGTTCTGCCAGCCATCCTCTGCAGCCTGGGGATTGCCCATCCTCGCCTGGAAACAGGAATAGTCACCGCAGTACGCCACAGGCGCAGTCTTAGTCAGGCCGATGGTGTGGCCGTCCACATAAACGTAAAGCCCCGACCACCTCAGCACTGGGCGGTGGTAGGAGTTCTGGCAGGGGGGCACTGCTGGCCCTAGGGCTTGGTGGTGTCCTTGATGGCTTTTCTATGGTTTCCTACGGTTTCCACTGCTTTCCTGGTGAGGGAGAACAAGCAACAAGAACCCACTAGTTCGATCTCCGGGACGTTGTGGCTCTGCTTGGAGCTCGACGCTACCAAGGCGCAAGCGTTTCAGGGGCCCGTTGGTCTTGGCCATCTCGGCTTGCAACGTGTACCAAGGCCGTTGCAAGGGAAACTGCTGGTTGCACCCGGGCTCCTGGGGGCGGGCCAGCTCCAGAAAAATTTGGATCCAAACTGCTTGGGAATCAAGTGGAATTTGAAGGGGCTTAATTGATAACTAAACACCAAGCCATGGTAACTAGTTCAATTGATAACTGGTTTGATAACAATTGATAACTAAACACCATGATTAAACCATGGTTAGCATGTGGTTACTAGTGCTTAGATCGATTCGAAGGGGACGTTAACCAACAATGACAATAACGGTGTTTGATGGTAAGTGGAAAATCCATCAGTTTAAAATGGCCCTCGCTCTGGGTCAAGCACCCCGTTCCCTGTTCACAGCCCCCAAATGCCCCTTCACTAGTCGAGCTGTGGTTGGTTTTGACTCAAATCTCCAATGATCAGGGCATGGTGACCCAGTCATAGAGTTGCGTATAAGGAAGAACCATCTGGAGAGTGATATCCTGTCTGTCTGTCTGTCTGTCTGTCTGTCTGTCTGTCTGTCTGTCTGTCTGTCTGTCTGTCTGTCTGTCTGTCTGTCTGTCTGTCTGTCTGTCTGTCTGTCTGTCTGTGTGTGTGTGTCTGTCTGTCTGTGTGTCTGTCTGTGTGTCTGTCTGTGTGTCTGTTTGTCTGTTTGTCTGTTTGTCTGTTCGTTTGTTTGTTTGTTTGTCTGTTTGTATGTTTGTTTGTTTGTTTGTTTGTTTGTTTGTTTGTGTGTTTTGTCTGGGAGATAGGGTATGAGGCATGCAACTTTTCAGGGAAGACCATGCGATAAAATACATGTGAATTCTCGTTCTAGACACAACCACATGCAATGACAACCTACATCTACCCACTTCTAGCCCGGACCGCGCTGATTTGTACTTACCCTCCGCGTTGCTATTGCCATCAATTAGTGAACCCCTCTTGTGAATGCTCAAGAGCTTCCAGGACACATTCGAAGCTCGTTTGGCAGTGGGCTGTGACCTTCTATTTGATGGTTTCTCAAAATAGCGGTATCCCCAAATCATCCTTTGTCAACTATTTGAAGTAATTAACAAACCATTTTGGGAATCTCCCTATTGTGAGAAACCACCATTTGAGTAAGAGCATTTGTCCATGCTCAGAGCTTCACTGGCCAAATTCTGGCTTGGTTGGGTCATTTCAGGAGAGTCAGTAAGGACATCACAGAAATTCCTGCAATGCTTAGAAAACATGAACCTATGTCCAGTGTTGCAAATTCTCAGTGCAAGTCAACAAATGTTTCAAATCCCCAGGGGTTCCGGCTGGCCAAGGCTGTTCCTGGATACTACAAGCCCAGGTACTACAGTCTCTCTAAATTGTTGGACTTTCATCTGGTTCTGACTCAGCTATCCTCTTGCAGCTGAAGTAAGCTGGCAGGCAAATCACCAGTTTGCTCATAGCTAAGTTCAACAAGCAAATGGTAAATTTGGAAGTAGGCAAACAAACCACTGGAGTTGCAAACGATACAGGTCGGCGGTAGGGTAAATCCATTGACCAGGGGTGCCACCCATGTTACAAGCACAACATAATCCTCTGACACAGAAAACCTCAGCCATGTTGGGGGTAGCTTCATGTAGCTGCAGCCATCGACTTCCTCAGTCCCCAGAGCAGATCACGTGGAGGTTATCAAGCAGGGGAAGAAACATCATTCGTGTTGGGGAAGCTGGGCACCCATACATGGAACACCACACAAGGTTACACAATGTGAGCCTCCAACCAGCGATACGTTGGTTTATTAGCCCAACTTTGCCGGGGCGATTCCTGCGAGTTGTAAGGGGGTGACCTAGCCCAATGGAAAACTTCTGGAAGCCCTTATGTCCCCTCTCCGATACTTATCTCTGTCCTTCTTTGCCACTTGAAGGCGGGAGAATGTGGCTTCAGCCGTGCTGTCATGGAGCGGACAATCAAACCATTTGGCCTCACAGGTTGGTCTTGGAAGCTCTGTCTTCGTAGGGTCAGCCCTGGGTCAAGGATGACCAAACCAGTCCAGCTGCTGGGAGATGAACTATAGCAATTTATCATTGGATGGTCAGTCATCAACTCATCCCATACGTGGGGTGGTGAACACCTTCATTGTCGATGCTAAACTTATGTTAATGGTGGGAATGATTTCGGATAATTTAACTAGTGGGACTAAAACACAATGACCTGGGGGTCTGTGTGGCTGATTTCGCTGGGTGTGGATATCTTGCTAGTTGTTTGACGTCCAAGTTAAATATTTATAGCGTGATATGAAACCGGAGATGACCGGTGATGCAACAAAATGAAGTGTAGTGATACTAGGAACGGAAGTCATCACTAATCAGTGATGGTGATTATCTGCCAACAGCAGTCATCAATTTGGCATCATTTCAACCATTCCATGATCAGTTTTGTCAATGAACATAATTGTGAACCATAGTTCATGAACATGAGTGTCGATCCATGATTAAGAACTAGCAGTGACCATCACCATCATGAAACCTTACTAATCATCATCAGAAACTAATGCTAATGCAAATAATCTACCATTATCAACCAGTGTCAATCATTGGTAATCATCAGTAGCCAAAGCCTCAGTCACCATCACTAGCCCCCTATAGTTTCGTATTGAGTTGGATTTGACTGGCCCCATCAATACGTTTCAGGAAGGGCCAGGGGTTGATACTAGGCGGATGGTCGTAACATTCCATTGGCTTCCGCACTGACTTGCTAAGCTACGCGGAGGCGGTGCGTCATCCGCTGAAGCTCATGGGATGCCGAGGTGAGCAACAAGCATCATAAAGAAACATTTGTGACAATCTTGCACACCCAGATCTGTCTGGAGATATGCGCTTCACTTCTACAAATCCAAATCTAATGTGCTCTGTAAAAAATAGAGTGAAACGTTTTTACGCAAACTCCAGGTATAGTTGGATAATTGTCAAACATTTCCAACGAATTGAGAAGTGTACCCAAAGTCGATTGTTGTTTAATCTGGTGGGGGAACCACCCCCTTATGAAAAATATGTGTCAACCGACCATTCGATTTTTCTATTTAGGAAAAATGAAACATATTCAAAACCACCAGCCAGTACAGTAATAATCCAGCTCAGCCCAGCACTACAATAGCACTTCCACTATATCACTATTATATCACCATCCCATTTCTAAATAACCACCATGACCAGATAAATAACTATTATATCCCCATGATATCACTATAATATCACCATGATATATAACCATCCCATGCAACTACTTGTGCTTCCATCCCTTCATCCCATAACGGTGAGGCACCTGGTACCCTCGGTCACTCTCGTTCAATCTGAAGGAAGTGCCGGAGAAATCGCCACCTGGCATCGGAAGACACATATGACTGGTTGGGTCAGGTGCTTAACCAACCAAGCAATGGTCAATTGGCTGGTTAATGGTGGTCATTAGCTGGTTAATGGTTATACATGGCTATAATGAGCTGATGAATTAGCTGGTTATATATGGTCAATTGCCTGGTTAAGCCAATGGATAATTGGGCTGGTGGACGGTTTCATTTTTCAGCCATGGATCATCTACACCAAACCATGTAGGGATGATTTGAGGGTCCCCTGTTTTTGAGAAATGCCCATATATCTTAGACGGTTTATTGCTCAAGAAGCCACCGACTTCTCTTGACATTGGACCAAGAAACCATAGAGCACTGCTTGCAACCAACACAACATTTGCCAATGAGACTCGCCCACTAGCAGCATCAGCTTCCTGATGAAGTCAGTGAAAACCAAGCTGCGAAGTCAGAAGCCGGGTGGCTTCGTAGGGTTCAGCGAAATGGGCAGATCCGAGGTAATTTGGCGATCAAGGTCCCTGATTTTCATCCAACCACATCTGCGCAATGGAAGTTCAACATGTTCAGCTGTGAAACTGGCCGGGGCTTCTTTACATGGATCCCTCATGGGTCAAGATCGTAGATTGACATAGATTGACCCCATTCAACAGCCAGTTTGCGGAGCTACATCTTCGCGGCCTGCTGCAAGTCTGCAACATGGTGAAGTTACACTTCCGTGAGGCCATCCAAAGTCCAAACCAATGGGCTCCTGAGAAAGGATGCTCATATTGAATTCCGGAAATGTTTTATACAGTAGAGAGTTTGCCACATTGCAGACTACATCTTCCATTGTTTCATCCTACATCTTATGGTATTAAAATATACATCAGTTTCTTTATAACTATACGCATTCCATACTGCATCTAAAGCTACTACTGTAATACATTGTAATACTTAACCAAATCAACTTTCCAGTCCCCCGCTTACCCTTCTTACAAACAACCATTTGAAAATACCCACTTTGGTAAGGCTATCAAAAATTGCTCGGCCTAGCAAGTTAGCAGCATTCTAGTTACCAATTAATCCCTTCACTGCGAACCATGTCTAGTTACCAGCATTCTAGTTGCCAGTTGGCAGTGGGTCAAACCCTTATTCCCCCTGGTTCCCCTATCATTAACCATTGTTTTCCCTATAGTTGGCTGGGTAATAACCACCATAAACTTGGTTGGTTAACTGCTTGACCCAGCTCGCCATATATAGCTGGTATATCCCCTATTATTGTTGGTTGTTATCCCCTATATTATGGTTGGTTATCATCCTCCATTATTGCTGGTAAATATTGACCCAGTTGTAAGTGGGGTTATAACACCTATAAGTGGTAGTTAACCCTAGTTAACTTAGTTATAAACCAACTTCTAAGTGATTGGGGGCCTACCTTGTGGGTACCAGTTGATCCCTTCACCGAAAAAATGGTTCACCCTTTCTTTCCGTCGCCTTTACCCAGCTGGTGCCAGCCATCCGCGCCTTCAAAGGCCACGTAGAGGAAGTCTGCTGCGCCCGATTCTCAGCGGTGAGAAGATGGGAGCCGGTGACGAGAGATCAATGGCTAAGTGATGGTTAATTTATGGTTGTAATTTGTTGATTTATGGTTGTAATTTGTTAATTTATGGTTGTAATTAGTTAATGAATGGTTGTAATTAGCGATACAATGGTTCGTAATTGATGACCATTGAATATGGTTCGTAATGGTATACTAATGGATAATCAATGGTTGCATATATGGTTGATTCATGGTTGTAATCCCTAGTCATGCTTAGTAATGGAATACTAATGGTTGAAATGTTGGTACTCATGTTTTCCAAGGATGACGCATGGCTGTCGAATGATCGAGCATGATTGCTAAGAAAGGTTGATTTCTCAAAGTGATAATGCATACTGGTCAGTGATGGTCACCAAGGGTTTATACTGGATGATCATGATAATTCATGGTGAATTAAAAATGATGGTTGACCGCAAACTTGCAGAGTCTTGGCGAAGTTACTGAAACAACATGAAAGCATCGCTGCTGTGCAAAATGGTTGGTGGACAAAATTATGCCTCTTCCTTGTTTCCTCTGCAATCCTGTTGCACTTTTTCACAATGCTTGGCAACCATGGACATTTATCAACCATTAAAACCACTAATTAATCCATCTGGTTACTGTAATCAACCATGGAATGACATGGACAACGATGGTGAATCAAGGTGAATTCCAGAAGTTGATGATGTCGAATGGAATCAGTTGGGATGACCTTTTGCCATGCTGGGGGATACTTGTGCATGTCGACCACATTTACCTGTAAATTTAGGTACACGCATGCAAGCGTAAATGTTTATAATTACATATTAATTGCTTTTTATTACTACTACATGTGCATACAAACATGCATGTACATCCACGTATGCGACATATGCAGGTATACATGTATATACAAATGAACATTTAAATAAATATGTATATATGTATATATAAACATTCTTAATGTTATATATCTTTATGTGTGTGAATGTACACGAAGTTGTTCTTTTTTCATTTGCGAAGCACATGTGTGTAAATATCCGTAGGCATACATATGCATCTATGATAATCTATGGATGCCATACACACCTATCTGCTACGGTATGTATAAATATAAACCCATACATTTTAATCGAACATTATGTGTTTGCATGTACATATATGCAAGTCAAATCTGGGTATAAACATCTAAATATATATATATAGATATAGAAATAGATATAGAAATAGAGATATTTATATATATATATACATCCTAGCCCCCCTGAGATCCACGTCTCTTGGTCTTTGGATGTATGGCAGTGACATTGTCATTATGTAAGCCAAATTTCAACTGATATTTGCCACTGAAAAGGCCATCTATATATATATATAATATTTGAATAAATAGATATACACATATGTACATATCTAAATCTAAATATATATATATAGAGAGATATATGTGTGGGGTGCTAAAATATATTTATACATGTATATATATATATAAATATAAAGATATACAAATGTATATACTGTCTACATGTATCTTTATACTATAAGGATGAATACCACTACATCTATATCTGGCCAAGTGTCGACGATGGTTGTCACTGGCCTCCAGCTGCCTGACCCGGTTCTTGCGGGTGGCGATCTAACATTGGCTGGTCCATCAAATGGCGGTTATAATGGTGATGACGGTAGTTATGAGGGTTGACATGGTGGTTACAATGGTTAATAATGGTAGATAATAAGTTCACTAGAGTTAATAGTGGTAAATTTGGGGAAAATATTGGTTTGTCCATCAATATGTGGTTATAATGGTGTATGATAGGGATTAGGAAGGGACAATCACCAACAATGATGCTTCAACGACTATATTACCTGCTTTTTCAAAACAGGTAATTAGCCCAAAAGATATGGGCATATGCTGGTTTATTACTATAAATGAGTAGTATAAAGGATGATTTGAGGGGTCCCCCATTTTAAGAAACCACCAAATAGTCGACACCCAAACTTCGTGTCCAGCTAACAGTGGTGGTGGTCATATCCCGTCATAGATGAACCTGATACTGGAGAATCCACCAATTACTGATGGTTTCCCAGAGTCTCTCTACAAAATATGAGGATTTTCCCTTGAGACGTGTTGGATCACTGAAGTGTAGCCCTGATAACCACCGTGAATGTAACCAGCGACCAAGTCGCAAAGGGGACGGACCTCCCAAGGGGGGCTTACAAGTACATGTTTCAAGATCTGTATATCCTTCTGCAAGTCAGACAAGCTGCGGAAATCAGAACTTATTTGATACAACATGATACAACCAGTGAATACTTCGCTTTGAAAAAGTCATGGCCATATAACTTCCATGGTTATGTAAAATGATGATCTGTTGAATCATGGTGGATTTCGCTTCCATGCCTGAGTTCTGAGACAGGGACAGTTTAACTAGTACCGCAATGTCATGACAAAGTAAGCTATTGCAAGGCATCTCCCAAGCAATCAAAAGACCTCAAGGGCTTCTAGGGTCTTTATATCAAGTTTAAGACGGTGAACAGTTGATAATGATTTATATAATGGTAGTGGCCGACATTGAAAAAAAACAAAGGATCTTCTTTTTCACATGTAAAGACTTGCTGATGGATGAAAAATGTTGGAACATGTTGAAAATGCCTCAGCCGGGCTTCGTGTCTAGACACTCATCCCCTGTGATCAAGCCTGCTCCAACCTCTTTAAACAGCATCCATGGAGGTTGCCCCAGTCATTGTGTGTCCCTGCCAAAACCCGACCAAATCTCTGGGATTGGAAAGTTGTTTGCTCGTCACCTTGAATTCACGAAGACAATGACATGACACACACACCAACACAGATGTGAGAGTTTAAAAGTCCAAACAAAAAATATGCTGTATCAATGCATCGAAAATCCCACGGGCTTATCACCAGCACCTACATCCCAGAATGGAACAACGCATCTCTTGTCGTTGCTTTTTGATAGTGGTTGATCAAACGAAACTTGCAATGGCTAAGAACGGTATGGTTGACGACCATGGTGAATATCATGAACGTCAACGATCAACAACGGATTTTCCCGCAGGTATGTTGGATGTTCGAACTCTCTATGGCCATGGGTAGAGGGTGCCGTTCACATCGAAAACGAATGGCCCCTGGCGCTGGACGTTGAGTCGTGGGGATGGTCACCGAGGTCTGGGATGGTCCCTGGTTCGTACCGTCACGTAGCCTCCAGTCATCTTCACGGCCGTGCGGCCAAATGTGGCATCACCCGGTCGTTCTTTGGCTCAAAAGTCATAGCAGACTTCTAAGCAGCGATGGTTTCTATTGCACCACTTGGCCGTGGGTCAAAACCCTTAGTCTCCCTGGTTCCCCCATCATTAACCATCATTAAGCAGTGATTCCTACACTAATGTTGGTTTCTGATTAGTGTAACCCCCCCTAAAGTAATGAAAATAGATGAAACCAACAGGTAGATACTAATCAGAAACCAACATTACACCACTCATCACTCTGGTCAATGAGTACAATGGTCACAGTATGCTCGTGATTATCGAAGAGCATTGAACTGACCCACATCGCCAAGTTGCTGTTCCTCCAGCTCCAGAAACGCCCGATATGCAATGGCTGCCCTTTGGTTAGCCTGAACGCTGTGACAGCTGTGGTCCTGAAAAAGGTGAACCCTGCCACAAAGAAACAGTACCCCGTTTCTGCGCCAAGATGTGAACAAGCAGAGTTGAAACCACCAATAATACAGAATACTATAGAGTTACAATTGATAATAATAACAATAATAATAGAGAGCATTAGAGAGAGAGAGAGAGAGACAGAGACAAAAATAGAGAGAAAGAGTCAAACCTGCCCTTGGACGATATTGCTAACTTCTCAACCAACCTCGGTGGGCATTCCATGTCTAGGCCGTTCTTTTCTCCTGAATCAAAACCTGTCCACAGCTTTGGATGCTTCCAACCAGGTATTTTGTTGGACACATGTGAATATGTGTGTATGTTGAACAAACACGTAATGCACAAGTACTTACAGTATATCATATTCACATTTAACACACATGAACAAAAAAGGATGTAAAAGTTTATTCTGGAATTGCATGCAAATACATGCATGTAGACTTCATATGAATACATATAGTGTGTGTATGTATTGATCTCAAATCACGAGAGTACTGTATTTGTGCATCATACACATCGCTTATGCCCACGAACCAACAGTAATTGACATCAAGCGGTGGGTCTATCCAACATGAGCCACGGATCGCAGAAAACCCACAGCACGGTGGACCCTGTTCCCATGTTGATACCGGCTAGCAGGCTGAGGGTCAATCCCCGCTGCTGAACAGTTTCAAAGACACATGTGGTGGTTTCTGAAAATAGGTGACACTAATGGTGTGTCTATCATAAATACATAGTAGCTCCCAAGCCCCTAGTCACGTAGGGGGTTTTTCAAATTTCAACTAACAAACTCCATCCAAGCATCAGGCAGTCTGTAATTCAAGAACTCAAGATTGTTTTTTCAATTGGGATACCCCAAGCAAGCCATGTCTGCATTGCAAGATCGAAAGCGCGATATTAGACAATTACTTGAATCCTCTGAATGTCAATCTTTCTATAGTGGTGTTACCTCAGGATTCCGTACTTAAGCCATTCTCACCCAGGAACATGTGAAGTGAGCGGCATTCATGAAACTTTCGCGGTCAACACCCGGTCCTTCACTTAATAGGTTGAACTAGGCAGTGGTAGCCATACTGGTAAGACATTCTAGCCTAAGTACGCCGTACTTCAGGAGGTTGTACCCCCCCCGTAGAAATCACAGCAGCCCATTTACTTTTTCTTTTTTTTTTGAAAAAACGAGCGAGGAGGTGGCACATGCACATCTCCGGGGTCCAACTGCACCAAGCACGCCGTACTTAAGGAATTCCAATTTTCCAGCTTACATGTTCCAGCTTGAAACGGCTTAAGTACGCCGTACTTAAGGAATTCCAATTTTCCAGCTTACATTTTCCAGCTTGAAATGACTTAAATACGCCGTGCTTAAGGAATTCCAATTTTCCAGCTTACATGTTCCAGCTTGAAACGGCTTAAGTACGCCGTACTTAAGGAAATCCCATTTTCCAGCTTACATTGTCCAGCTTGAAATGGCTTAAGTACGCCGTACTTAAGGAGGTTGGACCCCCCCCCGTCAAAGTCACAGCAGCACATCTACATTTTCAATGATTTGTTTCTTGGAAAAAACGAGCAAGGAGGTGGCACATGGACGTCCCCGGGGGTCCAACTGCATTAAGTACGCCGTACTTAAGGACTTCCCATTTTCCAGCTTACATTTTCCGGCTTGAAACGGCTTAAGTACGCCGTACTTAAGGAATTCCAATTTTCCAGCTTACATTTTCCAGCTTGAAATGACTTAAATACGCCGTGCTTAAGGAATTCCAATTTTCCAGCTTACATGTTCCAGCTTGAAACGGCTTAAGTACGCCGTACTTAAGGAATCTCCATTTTCCAGCTTACATGTTCCAGCTTGAAACGGCTTAAGTACGCCGTACTTAAGGAATTCCAATTTTCCAGCTTACATTGTCCAGCTTGAAATGGCTTAAGTACGCCGTGCTTAAGGACTTCCCATTTTCCAGCTTGAAATGGCGTAAGTACGCAGTACTTAAGGATCCTTCTACACCAGCTCAAAAAAACGGATCATTGCATAGAAGGCTCGCCAAAGTTTCACGAACACGGTTCACTTTACTTTTTGGAATGGCTGAAGCAAGCCGTACTTAAGGATTACCCATACACGAGCTTACAGCACAGGATAATTGCATAGCACGAACGCCAAGGTGTCATGAACGCCGCTCACTTCACACCTTTTTTGGGTGGAAATGGGTTAAGTACGCCGTACTTAAGGATCCCCCCTCTGTACTCTCCCCCTCTGAATATAGAACTTAAAAAAACCCCTATGTGACTCTATTTTTACCCGAGTGCACTAATGGTGGATTCTGAAACCGGTCTGTCTGGTTCATAGCTTTGTGTGGGTCAGGAGTTAGCTGGGTAGCGTCAACCAGAAGGACCAATCATTTGTTGGTTGTCGTTGGTTGAACGCATGATCAACCATCGTTAACCATGGAGACCGTCAACAAGCAAGCAACCATGATGCTGACGGCCCAGGGCACTTCAGCTGTCCACATCCCAAAGATGACCAAGCTAGGTACGTTTGCTGGGTTTATCATTGATAATTGACATCCATCTATTTTGGGGTTTATTTGATTATGCCAGCTACAAGGTGGGCCCCAAACCACTTCGAGCTGGTGCTTTATGTGCCTGACTTCAGCAGGATTAACTATCAGTTACAGGGCTGAACTCACCCAACTCACATCTGTTGAGGGCCCACCTTGTACCCATATACCTCGGCTCATTGGCTGTAGCACAACCCCAAACCCCGCAACGCGGGGTCAACCTACAGCCGGTGCCGAGGGCTGCCAAGGTTCCGTTTTGCCGGTCCAAGCAGGATCAAAGGTGTGGGACATCTGCCTCGTTGCAGCCGCTGTAACGATGCGGTGTTTATGTTGGTGAACTGCTTGCGTGGTTGAACCACCCCTATGAAATTGTGAGTCAACCAACTAATCATTTGTAATTAATTGCTGGGGAAAATAGAAAATGATTAAAACCACCAAACAGTAGTGAACCATCATTATCCATCATTAACCACCATGAAAATGGCTGATAATGGATGATAATTGATGGTGGCTATGATGGTTCATTGATGCTCAAGGTGGTTGAGAATGATGGATGCCGACCGTTCAATGAAACTGCTCTGTAGGAAATCTCCGATTACGATTTCTACAACTAGGGTTGTTTTTTTCATGCAACGGATAGATCTAGCCCACGAAGATAAGGCAATGAGCCAGGGTCAAACATTTGAGCGAAGCCCCAACTATGATAACAATAGGGGCTCGCAAATGTGACTACATCCATTTCCATTTATGGCGTCATGAAGCGTTTTCTACTGATGGCAAACAAGTAACATTGTTCTGCATTATGCTATTTTTCATGGGTCAGTTGTGAATCCATTGTTGGAATATGTAAATGCGCCGTGCCGCCATAGCGACGACCAATTGCCCCAGCTAATAGCCAACCATGATTCAAAACCCTCATACCCACAACGAATGGCAATAAATTATCATACAGTTTTTTTCATATTATTAATTACCACGTTAATGATTATTCAGAATGTCATTACATTGAGTGGACCATGGTCATCTTTTATACCATGAAAACATATTCAAGTGCCAAGTTCAAACCGTGCTATAAAACATTTTACCATCGTAATCCACAAACACAAACACAATCATCTAGGTCTCAAAACAGAATCAATACGGCCTATTTATGGACGAGCATTAAAGCGATGCTGAACATTGTAAGGTGTTTGCGACATCCACTAAAAATCAAGTTTGTTTGACATGTAAAAAACTACTGGCGCATAGTCAATCATGAGTGTCGAATTAAGTAATCACAAAGCACAACTAAAACCATACTTTAAGAAACAATATGCAAAACAAACATGTATAAATACACGATTTGTTTAAAGCCCTAGATATAAATAGCTTGATATCTATTCTATACTGATGGCTATTTATATAATATACCATATCCATCCCACTAAAAGACTGATAACCGCTAGTATACTACATGTTGAATATAGACTGATATAGATTTGTTAAACAATATATATTACATCTATGAACAATTCTATATCTATATATGTTTGCTTCCTATCTATATCTATCTATCCATCTAGATATGCCACCACTCGCCGGGTGGTCGCCATGGCCACGCCGCGTGGTCACGTCGTGCAATGTTCAACGACTGCGTTGCGCCGTGGCGCATGGTGCCCCACAAGGCATCGATGGCTCGGTCCGGAGGCTCCATGACCTGAGCCCGAGATGAACGTATGCCCAGTCATCAACCATTTGGTTGGAATTAATAACCTTGACTATTATTGACCATTGGTTAATTAATGACTATTGGTAATTTTCCATTCATTATCCATTAATCATTATTGATGGATTAATTAATTGTCAATGACTACTTTTGTTAATAATGGTTAACGACTAATTAACTGGTTACAATTGTTAACAATTAACTACTATGATGGTTAAAAAAATATTATTGATATTGTTAAAAGTGGTTAACAATGTTGTATGACAACATTGTTAACTACTCTCTAATTAACCAGTTGGAAATTAACCAAGTGTTAATAAGTGTAATCATTGTCAAGTAATAATGGTTAACCATTATTCATAATTAACAATCATTAACAATAGTAACCATTGTTAATGGATTATTAACAATAGTAATCATCAACCAGTTGATTAATTCATCCATTCATAATGGTTACTATTGGTAATAATCCATTAATAGTAATTCATGGTTGACAATGATTAACCATAATAAACCTGATATGATAGTAATCATTGGTTAATAATGGTCATTAATAGTGGTTAATAATAGTCAAGGTTATTAATCATAGTGGTTGTTTATGGTTCATAATGGTTTATTATGTTCATAAATTGTTAATAATGGCTTGATAGTTATTAATGGTTATCATCCACTATTAATGATTATCTATGGTGGATACTTGTAAATAATAATGACTGGTCCATTAATAGTCGTTAATAAAGGTAATAGTCATTCATAGTCATTAATAATGGTTAATAGTAGATATCTATGGTTAATAGTTGATAGTAGATATGAACCAATGTTTGATAATAATGATGGTAATTGATAGATTATCTAGATTTAACCATTGGTTATAGTGCTAATGGTAGATATCACCCACTATGAATAATGGTTAATAGTAGATATCTATGAGTAATAGTAATAGATATACATTAATAGTCATAAATACTGGTTAATTAATTATAGATAGATTAGATCTGATAATAGTAGATTTATCGTCAAACAATGGGATGATAACCAACAATCATAGGGGATATATATATATATTTTTGTAGTAGAGATCTATATCTTTATAGTAGAGATCCATATCTTCATAGTAGAGATCTATTGGTTGATGTGTTTGTTTTTTGGCCAAGGTATGGGTACAAACAAAATTAACTGCCGGTGAACTAGCTGGTTAATGGATAATAATAGGGTAGCAACAATAATTGGCCTGGTATGTATGATTAAAGGTGGTAAATGATGATTCCTAAGTTGGTCAATCGTTGATAACAGTTGATAATCACCAACAACAATGCTCAAACTATGCTTAAACAACTATTACATATCTATATAGTCGCTAAGTAGTTAACCAACCAACCAATGGTCAATAGTTAATAAGCACCAACAGTAGGGGATATACCAACATACATTTTGTGCATATAATAAACATGTGTAAGTGTATACATGTGTATGTATGGAAATATATGTAAGTACATATCTCTACTCATATTTACATGTAAGCTTGTAAATGTATATGGTGGTTTTTCAAGTCATAGGGGACCCGCAGTTATCATCTAGTTTTTTCAACCATTTAATAAACCAACTTGTTTTTTGGCTACCAATTTTGAAAAACTCCCATGTATATGTATCAAAAGACATATACATATATAATTTCATCTCCTCATTCACCTGTCTGCCATGCCCAAAACGAAAGGGAATTCCTGAGAGTTGGACAGTGCGGGCACGTCCAAGCCACTCCAAGGAATTACACAAGTCTCGCAGCTATAACATGTGTATATCCAATGTATATACAAATTTAAAGGACTAAATATGATATATTCATGTATATCTAAATGATAAATGCATAATTCTGTATATGTATGTCGAAAAAACAAAAGAACAAAGATGTATGGCTTAACATATTCAAAGATGTAGATAAATCCTGACGTATATATATATATATATACATATACGTTGATAAATATAGATATATACATATACATATACGTTGACAAATATCACCTGATTAATAACACCAACGGTTGTGAATGATAATGATTCCAAAAGAAGACTCGAGATCCAGAACAAGAACCCAAGCAATGGCAATCAAGAAATCAGCTGTTGAATTTCGAGACTCCTGGTGGTTCCTTGCCCAAAAAAAACGTTTTTGGCAACTCCGTACCCACAAGGACTCATTCACCAACAGGCACCAAGATGACCAATCTTATGACCAGTTAAGGGTCAACAGTTGTGAACCATTCAGAGTAGCCACTTTGATCACCAATCCCTGTGCTTAAGCAGCTGAGCCTTCCTTGGCTCACGTGTGGTGTGTCCCAGGGTCGTTCAGGCAGGGCTCGACCCTCGGGTTGATCCAATCGACCGCATAGAATCAGCCGTACGTCCCATTGATCTCGTTGGAATTGCGACTGATTGCTGGTTGGTCAACAATATCAATGTTGAAATTATAGTCTTGACATTCTTGATGGTCATGACATCTCGCAATAGCCTTGATAGTCATGCTTGTCATTTCTTTTGGTGTGGTTGTATGACCCGTGTCTTTGACACCAATTCCTTATCGCCCGAGGCTTCACACTCCTGGATAGCCAAGGGACTGTTTCCCATAGCAAGTTGCGAATTCGGCTAAGAATGCTGCCTGCAGTGAGTGAGCGAGAGAATCGGTGGCTAATGATTGGATGATGATGGTTGATTGACGGTCAATAATTGGTGGTGAAAGATTAATGAATTGTACGATCACTTAATGGCTGACAGTTGTGAACAATGGCTAGCTTGTTACATGGCGTAAGTTTAGATAGTTTAGGGACCAACAGTTGTCCAAGTGAGGGCCTAAAAACGGTTGCACAGAGCACCACCCTCCGGGTGTCGGAGCAAAGTAATTGTGTAAGAAAACATAAAGGGGCAGGGGTTCATACCATCATCAATCATAGCTACTTATCATTGACCATCAATTAACTGAGAATTCACCATGATTAAAACTGTTTTAAGTTTGAAGCAATTATTCAACCTGTTATTGTTTCAACACGGATGTGTTTCTACCAACAACATATTTGCATCATAATACAACCTGTTTGAAACAGGTATATACGCCCAATAAATGGAACATACCAACATTTCACTAGTCATCAACGTCAAACCAATTAGTACTATCTTTCTTGGTGAGCCACCAAGAACAACAACCATAATCTTTCTCAATGATCATGAACCATCTTTGATCCTGGTGAATCCCATACATTCGCCATCATTTACTCATCACCAACCATCATTAATCATATCAACCATTGCTTGATCAACCATCAGCCACTGCATTAGCTCATGAATCCCAGATTTTCACCATGTATTATATGATCCTATATTCACCATAGATCAGCCATCATTCACCACGTGGGTATGTGCCAAAATAGGGCAACCAATAACCCACGAAACCACAATGATTTTACCAGGAGACCATTGGTTTTGGGGGTACCTCTATTTTGGCACATATCACTAATCGCTCATAGATCCTCATGAGTCCCATATATTCATGATTAACCACCACATGAATCCTATCTATTCACCATATATTCAACATAATTCAACCATCACTAGCCATCATTAATCAACCAATCAACCATGTAGTCACCATATATTAACCATGTACTCAACATATATTCACCATAGATCCACCATGTCACCACGTCTTCCAGTCGTCCATCGCATCGCCGTCACGTCGCGGCGCGCCGTTTCACCCGAGGCACGGTGGCTTGCCAGCGCGGCGCGACTGGTGAGCTGCTCGATGAGACCGAACTGACGATGCAAACTGCGACCGAAGCTCCTCACAGTCGCGTCAGCGCGGCGCACCGCACGGGGGATGTGACCAGCTGGGTCCAGCAGTTAACCAACCAATGTTATAGCTGGTCAATGGTTAGGGGATGATAATTGAGAATTAGAGTGGATATATGAAGGGGATGAAAATATGGGTTGTGTAGTGGTTAAAAGTGGTTTGCCATGGGTATAAAGAGGGGAGATTGTAGATTTAAAACCTGTGGGATAACACTCGGAGATTATAGTGGTCAATTTGGCTGATTCACTGAGAGGATGAGGTCATGAAGAAGTGGTGAATTTGGGGATTCATGGGGATTGATCATGGTTAATTGAAAGGATGCGGTTGACTTGGGGGCTAAACATGTGGTCAGCCATGGGTATATGGGATGAACGTGTGGTTACCAAGCGGCCAATAATGGAGATATATAGTAGTTAAATGTGAGGATGTGATTTGGTTGATAAAGGGGATTTATAGTGATGAATAAGTGATTGCATGTGTTTGCTAAAGAGGATTCATAGTGGTTGATTTAGGGACTTATACTGATTAATAGGGGACCAACAATGGTGAAGTATATTTAATGTGTATTATAATCAGTAGTTAGGATACAAGAATTATAGATATTCATAGTGGTTGATTCAGGAGATCGGATCTACAGTGGTTGGCCATAGGTATATAATGGTGAATTTTGGAGAGTGAATTTTGGAGATTTTATAATGGTTTATCTGGAGGATTTGTAGTGTTGATTCATAATGGTAAATTTGGGGAATCTATGGTGCTTGATTTAAAGTGGTGAATGTAGGAGATTTATAGCCGTTAATAAGTGAGCAACAATGGTGGAGAATAAGTGGATGATAAGTGGATAATGATGGTGGCTAGTGCCTTTATAAAAGTTAATAAGAGGACATCAATGGTGGATTATACTTAATTCTCTAATTTGTTATAGTGGTTCAGTTAGGGAATTCATAATGGTTAAGCATGGTATATAGAGTTACTAAGTGCTTAACTAGAGGGGATTATGATTAAGTAGTGGTATCAATATTGACTATTGTTAGCAAAAAAGGGATTGTGGTGGGGAACAAGTGGACAGGAAGGTGATCAAACATTGAAATCAGAGTTATTACCCACGTTTTACTGGAATGATTTGCAACAATTCTCTGTCCTGATTTGTAACCATGGCCAGCCCAGTTGTATCCCGTTGTTGATCCCTAGCCATGGCCCCAAATCGCCCCATTGTTAACTGAAGCAATGTCAGTGCCGAGCAACTCAGCCGTCTTGGTCTGCAACTGCGTGGTGAATTCGTACAAGGGCAAAAACCTCAGCTAGGGCTGGACACCTGTGGATGTCGTGGCCGCCTTGCAGCAGAACTTCGAAGTTCCTCACTTCGTAGTTCCCAACAGCCCCTGTCCCCCTGCCCGGTAGTTGTTTGTATTCCGTGGGTGTGTTGCTCGCCGTCCAAGCAGTGTAGCTGGTGAACGCACCCAACATCGCCAAGCTTGGTAGGTTTCACAACCAATCATTTACCGTTTACCATTAAAACCACTAATTTAGCCATCAATAAGACATTTATCAACTTTAAGGTCGAATTATATCCACTAATCATTTAAAATTTATCATTATAGTGATCATTTACAATTTCCACTACTATTTTTCAACAACTTCCAAGAACGACCGTGACCAGGTCACATCAGAATGCAGGTAAGTAGAGCTCCGAAGGCGACTGTCATGATGATGGCCGGTCGAAAGGGTATCTTGGCGCCACAACGTTGGGACTGCATCCGCGGGACAGTTGGAACACATGGGTGTGGGTCAATATTACTCACTGACCAACCAACCAACCAACCAACCAACCAACCAAGCAACCAAGCAACCAACCCATGGTTAACTACCTGGTTAATGGCTAATACTAGGGGACAATAGCCAACAAGAAAAGGGGATATGCCAGATATCTGGTAGTGATACGAATGTCAACCACTAGTGATCGTAAACAATGGAAACCAACAATCCTATAGGATTTACTAAGTACATATGACCACACCAATGGTGAATTCTAGTTGGTTCATGGTTGATAATGGATGAGCCTCCCAATCATCCCGATTACGATGATGGGTCATGTTTCATCCATGATGTATGATGGCCAATAACCGCTTGATGATTGAACATGTTTAATCAACTGACGGTTGTATATTCATGTTCAATAACTCAACAACTGATGGATGAACAATGAAATGGCCACTGACTCCCAACGATGTATATATCTATTAATGTCTAGTGAATGGTCGATCATTGGCTAGCGCGGGGTGAGCCAATTTCATCGCAAGATAGGCGACCAAGAGATCTACAGCATGGCATGGGTTTCCCACAGCTGTGACACATCCAAGCACTGGGATTGCTTCGTGGCGGCTAGTATGACCCAGCATTTACGACCGATTCTCACTGAACAAAAGAGTTGGAAGTTGGAACTTGTGATGGCTCGTGATCAAATGTTGCATCATGTGATAGGTAAGCCATCTACACGTTTACCAGGACGTGGAAACTAGCAAGGAAGTGTAGGTCCAACCACATTCCAGCTGGGTGGAAATCCAGCTAAATGCCCAAGGAATGGCCAACGTGGATCCCGTGGGGATTCCTTGACGCTCATGGGCAACGAGTTCGGGCCCCTCAACATCCCTCAAACCATTCACAAATTGCTTGGGCTTACCAAGCACCAATATGTTTGTGTCTGAGGAATATCTTTTTACGAAGAGCGGATGAAGACATGCGCATGTCGCTGATCTATTGAGTCAAAAAGGGAAACCTAAACTCCACACATTTGAAACTGACATCATCAGCCATGGGGTACTGTACCCTTAAACGATCCCAACCATCAACCATGTACCAGTCTTACCAGTACCCTCGCTGCCATCGCGAAATTACTCACTCCATAGCGGTGGCGGGTGGGGCGTCCGCGTGCTCGCCCCTTGTTATGATGAACCCAGCTATAAACAATTTTAAATTCAAGTGTCTAACATGGCAATGGAGAATCCAACATTTATGGCGGTTTTCCCAGGGTTTCCTAAAAACAAATGGTGATTGTCCGTTACCGAGTAGTTAATTGACCAGAGGGTATCTGTTCCCACCTAACTGGTGTCATGACCCATGGTGAACTTCAATAAACAAGGGCTGAAGTTCAATTTGTCATGATCAATCAAAATAAAAGATCATGAAAAAAAACAAACGCACAAAATTTAACAGTCATCGAGGTGTTTTGTGTTGTAGAGACGCTGTTGTCCTTCAGTATTAGCAATCATCGCAACACCGACCAACTATCAATGAAATCAACTAGTTTGTAAAAATTAAGAACATTTCCGAACTATAATCATCACCACCCACCTAATGAAACCATCATTTTTAATTCCATCATTTCACCATCACCAGCCACCAAATCATCATTTCCAAACATCATTCACTCTATCCACTACCATTTGGTGAACGGCCACGCCTGCTAGCTCCTGGCACCTTTCCTTTTTTAAGGGGCCAGTGGCCAGGATACCGCGTGGCCGGCTCCTAGCCTCGCTCCCACCCAACCACCAACCGTCCAAGACGCTCGGCAACGCCGTTGCTGAAGTTTTTTCAACTCTTCACCTGAGCGGTGAACAGCTGGGGGAGACCGGAGACGGGCGAGTAGCAGAGCCGGGTACTGTAACTGAACTCATACAGACAATGGTTTTGGAAATTCTTTTAGAAAATAGGTTTTACAAGATTTTAGTGGTCTTAAAAAAATAATGGCTACATAGGGGATTCTAATGGTCTCTTAATTTGGGAACCCCCAAGTTATGGTTGGAGTTTCTTGGTGTCAATGGTTCATTACCTGGGTGATTTAAGGGTGCCCCTTTTTCGAGAAACGCCCATACGGGGCAAGACCTGGAACAAAGGTCCAATTCAATCGACATCCAAGGTTTTGTCTCGCAAACAATTTTACATGGGTAGAAGCCCTGTGCAAGCTGTGCTGGTCGTATTGGCCACACAGTGCCCAATAAAGATTGACAACCAAACCTCTCCGAGCTTCCACCTTGATTTGTTGGGATGTTCATCGTCAACAACAGCAACAGCAACCGCAACGGCGACAGCGACAGCAACGGCCATGGAAACGACAACGACCGCGGCGTCGGCGGCGACAGCAGCAACGGCAACAGCGTGGGCGCTAACTCTGCTCCACGGAATGTTGCATGTTTCGCGCAGGGCCATGAAGCCGAAGCCGAAGTGCCGCGGAACGTGGCGGTGCAGCCGAAATCCTCGTGTCGTTGCTGCTGTTGGCGTTGAGTTTGCTGCCGTTGTGTTCCTTGTGGTCGCTGTTGTCGGCACGACGTGTTTGACAATGTAGCGCCTATTGTGCACGTTACGCAGGTCGCTATACAAAAAAAAACAAAAAAAAGCAAAAGCAGCCGCGGGGACCTGGCACGCGGCCAAGCATAGTGGCAACAGTGATGGGTAGATGGTTAACAATAACCCAAACCACATTCCATGAATGGCATCTTCACCTATATCACTGGATCATTTTGTAGGCAAATATGCCATACATGGAGCATCTGGGTAATGGTTGAAAAATAGTGCGCCGTGATGGTTGGTGACAGTGATTAATTTGTGTTGCGAATGATGATGATTTAGTAAGGATGACTCACACTGGTTGAGGATGGTCAATGGATATGCAACAACAGAATCAGCAATACTGCTAACAGAGGGCTAATTAATGGATGAGTAACGGCAAGTGGGTCAATACAGTACAGTCAGGTCTTTGTTTTATAATTTGTCATTACATAATGTCACTACGTTTGATAATTAGTGATAATAATCGTTGAACACGGTTGACAGTTGACAATGGCAATGATGGATGATATAGTAGTACCAGCGTTAGTTATGCTGAGCGATGACGAAGAACACATCATTATATTGATGACGGATGATCGATGAATGCGATTCGGCATACTTAAGAGCGCCAAATAATCGCTGGACATCTGGTTTCTGCTGATTCAATAACAATTGGTGCTGTTCCGTGATGGTTGGCTTAGTGATGTGGGATGATTTGGGCTTCAGAATGTAGTTGGCAGTGGTAAAATGATGGTTTAAGCATGGTTATTGATGTTTTGACAACGGAGAAGCCATTCCCATGGTTTGTATGATGAAGCAGCTGGGTATGATGTACCAGCTGCTAGGTGGAATTCAGCTCGATGGTGGCCGGCTGGATTACGGAACCATTAGAAGCCATCGCTGGAAGTTCATCGTAGTATGTCACAGTCATCACAGTTCGCTATCTACACACACACACATATATATATATATATCGTATATATATCATGCAGTTTAGTGTTTTTTCAAGTAGGTTTTCGAGCTCAGCTATCTACTGTTGGTGTTGATTTTTCGGCACGTGCTTGGTGGATTTTCTGGCATGTATGAGATCTAGCTCATATCAGATCTAGCTGGCTGTTGGGTAAACATTCCAGGGCATATATTGACTGTTCTGCAGTCTTGGTTGCGATGTGGTTGCGGCAAAGGGTGCATGGTCAGTGGGATGCAATCAATGTCGGAAAACTCACTGGTGAAGCATGGGAATCTAATAGCTTTGTCGGTTTGACGCACCGGGTAATCTAACTAAAAAATGGGAAATCACCATTACCAATACGGAAATAATCTACAAATGATAAATGGTGGATTATCGCTACCTTAGATTACCGGAGGGTATTATGTCCGAAGTTCTGTTGGGTTTGTCTTACAACCAACAGTGTTGAAATTACATTGCCCAGAGCTGGACTGATCACTGGGAAAAAGTGCGAAATGAGACAACTCTGACATGTGGTATGCTTCCACATGAGTATCCTTTGGATCAATTATCGTCTAAAAGTAGTGGCGCTTCATCGATGGTCAACCAATTGTCAATACTCAACACATTATTCATTGACAATCAATTGCCATTTGAATCATTTAAAATAAGTGATTGACAAATCAACAGGTGTCAACCCCAAATAGTAGTATTGGCAGTAGTAGCAGTAATAGTAGTAGTGGTGGTAGTGGTGGTGGTGGTAGTGGTGGTGGTGGTGGGGTGGTGGTAGTGGTAGTGGTAGTAGTAGTAGCAGCAGCGGCAGCAGCAGCAGGTAACCAACCCCAAACAACGAGCTGGTAGAAACCAGCTGGTTACCTACTACAACGGTACTACAGTGGTAACTGGCAGCATGCAGCAAGAATAGTGCAAATGGCTTAGACAAACCGGTCCAGCGTGTAGCTGCAACAAGGATGGCTGCGGCTATGGGTCAATATTGACCAACCTATTTTCTAGGGATAATAATCAACAATCATATGGCTATGGGTCAAAACCCCGTACCCCTGGTTCCCCTGTCATTAACCATTGTTTTCCCTACTATTGTTGGGGAATATCCCCCATTAGTTGGTTGATTAATATTGACCCATAGCCATATGGAAAACAATGGCAAATGACGAGGGAACCACGGGGTACAGGCCTTTGACCCATAGCCATAGTGACCATTTGCAAAAACGACGAACCGTGGTCTTGTGGCAACCATTACTAAACGCTGAGTAACACTATTGGCCATAAACCACTATATTAAAGGCTAATAGTGTTAATCATGGTTACAAACTGTGCTCTATCAGAAAATGATGAAACAAGGAAAATCATGATACTTCACGGCCACTACAACCATGTTTTGCCATGATGAACACTATTAACCACTAATGGTTTATGACTTTGAAATCTAAATAAAGACGGCAATTCTTAGTCGGTCCCCTTCTGAACCTCAGTAAAAATCTTTGAATCAATGTCTGCCTGTTCAGGGTACCGCGCTTCAAACACAGGCGTGGGTGAGACGATACTCGGGATTTCAGGTGAATGTCCCTGTCAATTTTAGAGCTTCCCACGAATTGCCAATCGAACTCGTGTCAAGAATGGTGCCTGCTCAGTAGCTGAGTTATCCAAGCATGGACTTCCCCACCGTTGATGTTGTTTTGCTGCACACGGTGCATGTAGATAATAACTGATTACCATAAAACTCCACGGAGATTCATTTCGACAGGATACGCTCATGAAAACTGTGGACATGTTGTAAAGGTCCCGTCTTGAACATTGGTCGCAGGGGTCCGATCACTTTGATTGGATTGCTTGGACCTCGTGTTTTTTCCTCTGCCACACTTGAAATATAAGAAGCATGAATCATTCTTGCATAGGTGGGGTACCCACTAGCTTGTGCAGCTGTCATCAATGGCACGGCATCCTTTCTAGTCACGCCGTAACTTACAATGACCATTGCTAGATTCTAGGTCTTGATGATCAAACAATTTAAAGCATCATTAAGCTTGTGGGTCAAAATTGGGTACCCAAGAAAACATGTGTTTATCATAGATTCCCATTATGAATGGCCATATACCAAATATTATCATGGTTGTGCTTGAAAGCACTATCAAATGGAAGATTGCAGGAGGATTTTCTGTTTGTTCTATCTTTTGTTTGGCCACATGCGAGATGAATTGCAATGACTTCTGTCGAGAACCCCACCCATCGAACCAGAAAGTATAATTGAGCACGGCCTGGAACCAAAGATGGAGTAATGTTGTCCCAGTGATGGTGAAGGCTCTCACAGGTTTCTTGAAAAATGGCTAACAGAATAAGCATGAAAATAGCTTACGCTTGTACTAGAAATAACAACATGGCATTGAAATCAATCATTTTGAACCCACCAAGAATTGATTTTAATGCTTCATGATGGTTCATGCTGGCTCAGCTACATGCACCGTCGATTGCTGTAACAATGGTTGCTGGTTGATTCACGATGAACAAGTGATTACTGGGTTGTTCACAATTTGTTTACAAACGATTGGCATTCAACCCATGCTTTGCGGTATGCCATTGCTTGGTTCATCAGTTGATGGATACTGATTGGTCAATGATGCTTGCTAAATCGACTGCCAGTTCGATGGAACTTCGAGGCGGCGGAGCGGTGTGGACCCAGGGATACCCCCAGTAGACCCCCGACACCAGTGGATAGAAAACACAACCTCCAAGTTGCTTGTTAGCCATCATTAACATCCATTCACTATCATTTTCGACTGCCTATTCTCGCATACTAATGTTACTAATCTATGTCGTACCCTAGATGTAGTATTCCCATCTTCATACTTGAAATTCCCATACTACATCATGCTACCCTACAACGTGGGCACCAGTCATGAGTTCGGTTACCCCCTGGAACTGGTAGAAATCACCTCACTTCACTCATAAAATCTTATAAACCATCAAAGTGGTTGGGTGCCCAGCTTGTAAGATTTTATGAGTAAGCCATCTTAGGTATGCTATCTTATAAACCATCTAAGCGGTTGCCACTGGAAGTAGGGTTATAAGCCCCTAAAACTGGTAGTTAACCCTAGTTACCTTAGTTATAAAGCAACTTAGAAGTGGTTGGGTGCCGACTTTATATACGTGGTAGATGGCTTACCCAAGATTCGTATCAACCCTTCACAACTCAACAGGCCCGGCGCATTGCCTTGGCTGTCTTCGGTCGGAGCGATGCCCGTGACGCCTCAAGGGACAACCGGATCTGTTGGGATCAACCGGTGGCGCAGCATGATACAGGAAGGGTACCCATTGGTTAAACTAACATGGCCATGGAAAATCCATGATTTATGGCTGGTGGCCATGGAAAATACATGATTTATGGCTGGTGGCCATGGAAAATCCATGATTTATGGCTGGTGGCCATGGAAAATCCATGATTTATGGCTGGTGGCCATGGAAAATCCATGATTTATGGCTGGTGGCAATGGAAAATCCATGATTTATAGCTGGTGGCAATGGAAAATCCATGATCTATAGCTGGTTTCCTACAGATGATTTTCCATTGCCATGTTATAACTTAACAGAGGGTAAATGGTCAGCCATGGAAAACCATTGATTAATGGCGGGTGGCCATGGAAAATCCATGATTTATGGCTGGTGGCCATGGAAAATCCATGATTTATGGCTGGTGGCAATGGAAAATCCATGATTTATAGCTGGTGTCAATGGAAAATCCATGATCTATAGCTGGTTTCCTACAGATGATTTTCCATTGCCATGTTATAACTTAACAGAGGGTAAATGGTCAGTAAATGGTAAACGGTGCATACAAATGGTAAATAAGTTGTGTATACAAATGGTGTCATGGTATATGGAGTGATATGAAGTGGTAAATATATACATATGTACATGTAAATGGTGTGGAAATGGTAAATGGCATGGTGCAGAATGTATATGAATGGCAAATAATTGGTTCATCATGATATCGAGTGCTTGTTTAGACTTCATGGTAACTCAATAAGTGATACAAACGACGATGCAAGATGGGCCCCCAAACACTTCTAAGTTGGTTTATAACTAACTTAAATAGGGTTAACTACCAGTTTTAGGGGCTTATAACGCTACCTGCAACTGCTTGGGGGCCCATCTTGTAGGTCTTAACATGACATGTCGATCCTGTTTCTACAGCAGTGCCTCCCGTGCTTCCGATGTTTAGATGTTTCGATCACCAAAAACGATGCCATTTTTGCCTCCATGTCGCCTTCCCTATCTCGTGCGAAATGTTCTGATGATTGATATGGCTATGGGTCAATATTAACCAACATAATGGTGGATGATAACCAGCAAAACTATGTGGAAACAATGGTTAACTATGGGGAACTAGGTTTACGTTGTTTTGACCCACGGCCATATACCATGTTTATATCATTCAAGCTGATGGATATAATATATGAAATATCATGTTTTTTTCTATGGATTTCATCATTGTATGTTCTTGCATGGTTTTATATCTATTATATATTGGAATTGTACACCGACATGCTCTTGATATACAGGTATGCATGATATGCAGGTGTCCAAATCTAGACCCTGAAATGAGTCTCCAGATTGGTAAAACTATAATGAGACACTTTTTGTTCCACCAATCTATATCCCCCTAACCCTGTTAGATCACCTGACACAAACCTCCAAGTTTTTCCTTTGTGTATGATAAATTTGCTTGGCATAAAAGGTCTTCAAGTCGATGTGTATCTATACATTTGTGTTCAACATGTTATCCTTGAAAAGCCGTCGACTTTGCTCAAACCTGCATGCCGCAGCTCCAAAAATTGGTATCCATGTCATGGCATTCGTTTACAAGAGAATTATCATAGATGCAAGTGGGACAGGCTATGAAATGATGTACAGTATCCCCATTAGCCATCATTCAGGATAATTTTCAGTATCATGAGACAACTCGCTCTCCAATCTGATCAATACTTGAGATCTTTGGTGGTTGCTAAGTGTTGGATCGTCTTTGGGCATGATTGTCCATAATTATCCACCAGGAACCATCATTAACCAGCACCAACCATCATTAACCAGTACAGTACTAACTATCATTAACCAAAATATGCACCAGCATCAACGATCATTAATCAGCACTAACCACCCTGAATCAACATTAACCAACCTGATTCAAAAATCACCATGTGGCTGTGGGTCAAAACCTGGTACCTACCTGCTAGCCCTGGTGAACATTCCATAAATGGGTGTTTCTCAAAATAGGGGTACCCCCCAAGTCATCCTTTTTGAATCATTTGTAGTAGTAACCAACCATTTTTGGGTCCCCTATTTTGAGAAACCACCAAATGACCAAACTAGTCCAGCCATGAAAAAAACTACCCATGGCTGTTGGTTGCGTCTGGTCATGACCCATTTCTGAGCGGCTGCGACTGGTATGACCACTACTGGTTGGTGGTTGAACCATCCATGGTTAACTAGTGGTGAATAATGGTTAATGGTTGAGAATGGTTGATAATGATCATTACCTGGTTGGTGGTTTCAACAACCCCCAACTGAAAAATATGCTCGTCAACCAACCAATCATTTGTTAATACAAGTTAGAAAATAAACAAAATGTTAAGCAAAGCACCAACAATTCTAGTTGGTTAACCAATCTTCTTGGTCATTATCGGCTATTATCAAGCATTATTAACCATTCTTAACCATTAAACATATCAAACCGTTGGTTATGATCCACTATTAAAAACCATTATTAATATTGATATCCATTAATATTCATATAATAACCATTCTTAAGCATTATGATCCACTATTATACATTATTATTCCCTATTTACCGCGAAAACCGCCATGAACTTCGCCGAGCAGAAGCCACCAGACTCCACCAGCTGTTTGCAGCCTGATGGATTCGTTCGGTTCGTGCGGTTGGTTCGTACGCTGGCCATGATCCTCAGCGAGGAGCAGGATCAGCCGACCCCGGGGCCCCAGACCCCGGCCGGTCATGAATGCGCTATAGCAACCGGTTGCCCACTGGTGGTTTCTCAATCCATAGGGGACCTCCAAAGTTCTGGTTGGTTTATTACTAATGGCTAGTATTGGATGATTTGGGGGTACCCCTATTTTGAGAAACACCCGCTATAGCCCACTAGGATCATAGTGAAAACTGATCTGCGCAATGCAATTTTCAGCACTAGTTTACATTGACACTTCAATGACTTACGACTTACTATGACTTACTACTCTGATTTAGCCTATATGGTGGGGGTACCCCCAAATCATCCAATATTAGCCTTTTTTTACTAGTAAACCAACCATTTTTGGGGTACCCCGATTTTAAGAAACCACCAAAAATCGAACTAACGGAACCATTTATTGGTTAAGAAACCACCATGGTACAACCATTTTGAGAAACCACCATATAATACTTGTTTACTTCGTTGCTTTCGATCATTTGGCAGTGGGTCAAAACCCCTAGTCCCCCGGTTTCCCATCATGAACCATTGTTTTCCCTATAGTTTTGTTGGTCATTAACCCCCACTAATGGTTGGTTAATATTGACCCAGCTCGCCATTTCGGAAGCCGCGGCCTTGACTGGTTGGACTTGCGACGGCACATGCCGGTCGTGATGGCTGGCTTGCTGGGCAGGTGCTGGCTCTACATGTGACTTGCAACTATTGTCTGACAGTTGTTAGCGATCCTTGGTGATTGTTGGTATCATAATATTGAAAAAATATACGTCTAGCTCTTAGTGATTATATGTGAATATTGTTTGTCATGAATCTGCTAATTCGTATTGGTTTACATTATATAAAGCAACAAAAACCAACAAATCCAACCGTGCGTTGCCCCAAGCATTCATCGCGGAGCCGTGGTGGCGACCGCTGGCAGCCGCTGGAGGAGTTCTAGGAATCGATTTTCGCGCAGCGAAACACAGTGGTTTTCAAGCGGGTTGACTCTGGCTACTTCGCTGGTTAGCTATGATTAATAAATTGCTTAGCTATGGTTATAAGAATGAATGGTAGTGGTAACTGTGGTTGAGAATGGCTAATAGCGGCTCATACTGCTTGATGATGGTTAGTAGTGATTTATAGTATTGTTGTCTTGGAATCACAGTCATTGACAACATCGACGCGGTCAAGAAGCTGGCCGTCGTGTATGGTGTCGCTCTCCACATCTAGTGCTATCATGCGAGCCTCCATCTCACGAATTCGGTCCTGGCCCCGACATCTGTTCAGCAGCGGGATCAGGGCCCCTGGTTGTTGTTGTTAGGTGGTTAAGCTCACCCAACAGTACCGGTATAGTTGGATGCAATTGAGCCCTTGATAATGGTTGCTATTCTCTGTTTACTAGGGTTGATGGAAGATCCGTTTCGACGTGGCCCACATTGTTGATGGCATATCATCCGCCGTATCTTGGAAAACTAGAAAAGAGGAGGCATTATTCGTATATATATATATATATATATTGATGGTAGGATCTACTAGTGAGATTGGCTCTTGTGCTAATTGATATCATGATCCACTATTGGTGCTAGTTGTTGTATGTCATTGGTAGTGATCGCGCCTAAACCATCATTAGCAAGCATATTGAACTAAATACTTTTTACCAACTGTTGTTAGTCACCATTGTTAGTAATTAACCATTGTTAGGAAACATTATTAACCACTAACAATTATAACCCTATTGACCATTGTTAGTAACCCCATCATAATTGTTAACAGTAAACCCCTACAAGGTGGGCCCCCAACCACCTATAAGTTGGGTTAGTTATAAACCCCTATAACTGGTACTTAGCCCTAGTTAAGTTAGTTAGAACCCGACAAACCAAAGTCATTGGGGGCCCACCTTGTAGGGGAAGAGAAGAAATGCTTGAAACCTATAATACTAAACCCTATAATCGTTAATTGGTTAACCATTGTTAGTAACCCCTATTAATTAACCACTATTATCATGACCGCCTCCCCAAGGCTATCATGAACCATAAGATATTAACCTTCATGCCATATCGATCAGCACAGGTCTTCACCACAACACATCAGCAGTGGTGCACATTGCTCTGATTAGCAGTGCGTGTATATGGGTTGACCACTATCTTAATCAGTATTAGTAATTTGATTAACTAATGGGTTAACTGGTGGAATAATTAGTGGCATAATTCATGGGTTCATTGATTAGTGAACAGATTAATATGCCATTAGCATTTCTTAGTTCATGGGTTGACAACTATTTTCAATAACCAGATCAACCAATGGGATTACTAACCAGATTAACGAATTAGGTTGACAACCCTAATATGTTATAATGCTATTACTATGTTATATGGGTATTACTAACCAGATTAACTAATGGGTCAACTAGTGGATTAAAGTAATTAATGGCTTTATTAATGGGTGCATTGATGACTTACAGTATTTCATGGTGAACAAAAATGGTTAATAATTGGTGTAATCAGTATGATTGAGTCTTACTAGCCATTATTAGCTATTACTCAAATGACCATTAACTAGCCACAAAGATTATAAACAGGAAAGCCAGCAATGATATTCACTGAGTGACCCTTGGAATCACCAAGTCTACTATGCAATCATCATCGGCTTAACCATAAACCAACCATTGAGAATGTTCATGTTTCATGATGGCTACCAGGAGGTCACAACTTCCATGATTAGTACTGCAGCTCCGGCCTGTACTTCACCCATGATGGAATCTCCATCGCTACCTCAGCCGCTGCGAGGCTGCGAGGCTAAGAAAACCTTGAGGAGTGGACTTCTGAAGTGAAGCATAGCGGTAAATGCCCACCATTAACCATTGATGACCATGGTTTAACCATAGTGAATTGCCATACGTAGTTACAGTGCCATGGTCACACAATCTTCGTCGTTTCTTAAACGTACTACCAATTACCACCCATCTCTCATAAAGTCCACCGGCTTCATCAAGGTTAAAAAATGATGGGTTTCATCATGGAAACCTAGACCGAAAAAGTTTGATCATGTCGTGGCGGACCACAGAGGTAACGTGCCCGCCAAGGCTAGCCCTTTCCGGTAAGGTGCTACTGTTTGTCGGTGTTGACCACCTCTAGTGGCCGGAGCAACCCAACTGCAATGATTCTCGATCCATACCCATTTAACCATCATCAGCCATCATTATCCCTCCTACATGAATCCCATCATGAACCAATCAATGAACCATCTTCTCTTCAGGTTAATGATGGAATTGGTTAATGACTAAGCTGAATCTTCCATCAATTCCACAAGCTTAGTCATCTTCTCTTCAGCTTGTGGAGATTCCAGTCGTGAATCATTTTCGGTCCACGGCCTGGGCTTGTGTCTGCAAAGACCCTGTTTCTCAGGCCAGGATTCCTAAACTGGTTGGTGGGATCAACCCCGTCATGAAAAATATGCTTGTCAACCAACCATTTGTCAATAACCACTAGGGAAAATAAAACATGTTTGAAACATCAACCAGTGATGGATCGAACATTGTTCTATCGTCAGAACATGTCAGAACACCAACCCCGGGCACGTGATGAGTCTGTTGATGATACATTACGTGTGTGCCTGTGGACTACAACCTTTTATATACTTTTCTGTACACATCAAACTATGAGTAGAACATGTGCCCTTGATGGGATGTTCTTCGACATGACGTATCCTGCATGGACATGACGTATCCTGCATTGTTGGTACCACCCTCCACCTACAATTGGTTCCACTCATAAAATTTGATGGAAGCATTTACCCCCAAAACTCTGAGAATGAAAGGTCATCAGCAAACATCTCAACAAAAACTGCTAAGGATGATACAAATATAACCAGCCTTAAATCCATACCTCTAAGATGCTAACATCGACTGAACACAAACTCTCCAGCTAAAAACTGCTTCCGCCGGCGAGGCGCGCAAGTAGTCGCCCTCTCGGCGGCGCGAATTGGCGCGGTGCGAATTCGCCTGCACGGAGGCCACGCTGGAGACATGGCAGTAGCCATACCCTTGAGGTGGTAGACTCGTCAATCTGGCTGGCTGGAAAATTCCACCATAGAAATCGATGATTTCCAGCCATTTTCCTGGAAAATGCTTGGTTTGCAGGGTCAGTGTACCATGGTCATTAACCACTAGAAACCACTATTAAGATCTATCTACCCTATGATTCACCGCTATAAAGCATTATTAATGATTGGTCATGGTTGATAGTCGGGCTGGATGCCCGCAGTGCGGCTGGAACAGAATGTCCACTTCCAGGTCAGCCAGGTCACCGCGGTTTGGAGGCGCAGTGATATGCATCACTTTGTGCTCGTAATAGGTGAGATGAAAACCATGGCTTTATGGAGCTCAGTTCCCCCGCCATAGTCATATATTGGTACTTGAATGTGCAAATGTGGGGTTATTTCCCTGGGATAGCTTCATGAGAGATAGCCTAAAAGAACTGGTTGCACTACCTGCGTGCGGATGCACGTCCAAGTATCATCATTAATCTTAATTGGCAACTAAAACTCAACCAGTTTTGACCCACTAGAACTCACTGGTAATGAATCAAGCAGTATCAGTACCACCATGAACAGTTCCTAATCATGCTCAACCACCAAATAGCCAATAGTTGACCATTCATGAATCATCAATAAAGAATCCATTCACCGTGCTTTGAACCGTGGAACCATCGCCCTTATTAACCCTGTCTGATTAACCTCAAGTTTAGGGTTAACCATTATTGGTCATTGTAAACCCACTATCAACCCTATGATTATCTATTAGCCATCACAAACCACTATCAATCATATGATCAGCCACTACTAACCACTATAAACCACTTTTGACCCTATGATTATCCACTGTTAACCATTCTAAACCATTCTGAGCTATTCTGAACCACAAGTTTATCATGATTATGAACCATTATTACCCACTATCAACCATTATTGACCATTGTGAATCATGATTATGAACCACAAGTTCATCATGATTAATTATGAACCATTATTACCCACTATCAACCATTATGAACCACAAGTTTATCATGATCAACCAGCAACTGTTACAACGATTCACAACGGCACCCATGCGGACCGTGCACCCGGCTGGTTTGAGGGCCCGGGCGGGCGAACAGGATCGACTGATATCTCTCTGTGCATCCCCTGGAGGGGAGCGACAAGTGAGGTGTTGGAAACCCAACAATCTACATACATATGGTGGTTTCTCAAAATAGGGAACCCCAAAAATGGTTGGTTTATTACTATAAATGGTTAATAATGGATGATTTGGGGGTACCCCTATTTTGGGAAACCACCATATCAATTGATCTATTTATCTATCTATTTAGGTATCTGTTTGTTTATTCATTCACTTATGTATTTGCTTATCTACATATTTATGATATATTTATGTATGTATGTATTATGTATTTGTAAATTTAATATGCAATATATCTAAATATATATATCTACGCAAGTATTTTTGTATCTATGTAGTTATCGATTGATCTACTTATTTGTTTATCTATTTAGTTACTTGTTTATGAATCTATTTACTTGTTCTTTGATCTATAATTTATCTATGTATTCACTTATTTCTATATCTATTTATGTATCTGTTTATGTAGTTGGATATATAAGGTAGATATATATATATATATACATTTACAAATACATATAAACAACAAGTCATGGTTGGTTTATTACTATAAAAGGTCAATATTAGATGATTTTGGGGTACCTATATGACTTGAGAAGCCACTGCTTTGCTATAGGGTAGCTAGCTAACAAGATTGCAGAGCAAATTTGGAGCAACATGGTCATCTGTGTGTCTGCAAACAATCAAAGAGAACTAGTTAGAGGACTAAGAGGACACCCAACAACTTATACAAAAAAGAAACAACTACTAGAATACCATTCAGATAGAACTAGGATAGCCATCATAGAGAACTATGACTACGACATCATAGTTGTTGGGTGCCCAACAATAATCGTAGAGAACCACTAGTATATTTCTACTTCTCATTGGATACCAGGAGTATCATACTTGTTGAGTGAGTACCCAGGAAGAAGCAACAAAAACCATAGAATCAGGAGTTGATATGGAATATCCCATATCTCGATGACATTCGATGACTATTGCTTACTATCGGGTACCCAGCACTTCTCTACTAAGAAACAACTAGCAAGTAATGAACAAAAATGATAGAGCATACTGTATTCAACAATAATAATCAGGATACACTCCATTGAATGCATGACTGTTGCTAGTCGACATATAGTTTTAAGAACGACACTGTCGGCAGGCGAAAACAGCTGTTGCGCACGACTCAACCAATGCAACGCTTGGGCACCCATGTGCTTATGGGAACCGTGTGCAACCTGGCTAGCCCAGCGCTACATCAATGGAATTGCTCTTTGTTGATTTATGAAATGCGATGGTCACATGTCCCTAGTTGACATGGTGGGCCACCAACAAGCTATAAGTTGGTTTGTAAGCAGGGTAACTACCAGTTGTGATAGATACAACTATACTGAACTGGCCTATTAAGCAACTGAGAACCGCTCGGGGTCGGTTGTATACTCTTCATGAGTAAGTTGCACTTGGGTTCCATGAATGTTTGCTGCTTGGGGGGCGACCCGACCCTCCAAAGGACGTACCAAACAGCAATAGAGTCAGCAGAGCAGCAACAATGTGTGTTCCACACCAGGAGCCAGTGCAAATCACTCTGGCCGTATCTAATGCGTAGATGCATTGATGCAGCTGTTGTGCACACAAGTTCACATGTACTAAACACCCTAAAAGCACCGCAGCTTTCACAAACCGGTCATCACAGCGGATTCATGTTGGCAGCAACGATGATCGATCATATACAATATATTACAGGTAATGATTAATTGACCATAATGACAACAATGTATATCATATAATGCTCAAACAAGTATAGTATTGCTTATGATCTTGGTGATGTGATGGTTAAAAGCGCATCAGTATGTCTAACAAACAGAATCTCACACCCCAGCAGCGAGTGACAGGTTGACCGCCGGCCCTGCCTGGCTTGGCCAAACACAATCCCAACAAGTTCGGAAGAGGTGGTCGGAGGTTTCCCTTAGGCATCGCAACGGTGGATGGTGCCAGGGACAGCCAGTGATGGCGAGCTGAATGTTCACATTCCACCAGATTAAAGATCAACTAGATTAAAAATGAAGTAGATTCAAGTATAGATTAATGATCAACTAGTTTCAAGTAGATGAAAGATCAACTGCAGTAGATTCCAAATAGGTCAAAGATCAAGTAGATTTCACTAGCTTCAATTGTGATCTGTTGACATGGTCAACCATCCAAGATTACGATCGTATTTGTTTATAAGAAGCAGCCTGGAGTGCCGATGATGAGTGGGTGCTGCCACCCAACCATTTTTGCTTTTGACATTGACTCATTCCTTCCCCCGAACATGGCTATGGGTCAAAACACCTGTAGGTTAATATTGACCCATAGCCACCTAAACGTGCCCACCCTCAACTCTGGTTCCCCCAATTATCATCCAGTTGATTACTAACTACTTACAGTAATAAAGCATCCATAACTTTGGGGTCCCCAAACTGGCTTAAGAAACTCCATACAGTTGGTATATCCCCTAAAACTGCTGGTATTTTCTGTGATCAACCATCATGTATGAAAAGATAACACATTACAACCCTATGATTAGCCATCAATGAACAATTTAATTCTAAACAAATTATTCGCCCATGATTCTTCAGCTAATCGGGATTCTAGGGGTTCAATGAATCATTTTTAGCTTCAGAAACCACCAAATAGTCGACAAAAATTATGATCTTCACCCCCTCGCCCTGGCACATGGAAAAGGCGCCATTGGGAAGGTCCCCGGTCTCTCCACTGGAAGGTTCGTTTCGGAGACGTTGGTTCAAATATTCAAAACATCGAACCTTTGAGGCATCCATGGATGCCCATCCGATCCGAAAAAATTCACTTCGTTCATCTTTGTGGAGATGTCCCTCACTGTTTTCCGGTATCGGACCCATTTGGTGTAGTATGGAAGTCAAGGTTGGGTCGACGAACCGTGACCTAACTACACCGGTCGGTTTCGAGACATATGAAGCAAAGGAAACTGCTGCAATTATTACGGCAAAATTGGACTCGGTCTTGCTGTTCACACCTTTTGCAAGTCAGCAAATTGTCTGGTCTTGACTAGAAAATAAAGTTGGTGTCTCTCTTGGTAGGGTCTAACAGCCACATGTTCACCAGAGGGTTGCTTCTCAAAATAGGGGTACCCTCAAATCATCCAAGAGTACTGTAACCATTTTGGTAATAAAGCTAACACTCTTGAGGTTCCTGATGAATCAGTACTTCAGTTCAAAGTAACCAGCGATGTTGCATAACAAAAAAACCGCCTGTCCAACTTCTAGTCGTCAAGCCGAAGACTTCCCAGGTATCTCTCGTATTTGTATGATCATCCCACAAAGCTGTTCGCAACCATGGTTAGTATCTACCTTTTTTGTGGCTTATACCAGTGATCAATGGGTGCAGAATGCCCCTTAGCAACCATTTACAAGGTGGGCCTCCAACCACGGCCAGTGCTGTTGGTTGATTTGCCTAACTCAGCTGATACCAGTTGTAGGGAGTGAACTAACCCAACGAATCAAACTGCTGGGGACCCACCTGGTACAAGTACTGCTGCCAGGACTCACTGGGACTGGATCCTAAGCCATGTTGAAAACTCCAGTGCGACGGCGTCGTCTGCCTGCGGGGCACTGCGCGGGTTGCTGCCCCCACATTCGAAGATCAGTGATCTCATGGTGGGGGGTTCTTAAGATAGGGAACTTCCAAAATGGTTGGTTTATTAAGATACTATTAACGGATGATTTGGGGGTAGCCCTATTTTGAGAAACCACCATGTGTTGGTTGCTGGACCCCATCTAACTCAACACCTGTCAAATGGTGATTCCACTGACAGTGTCTTTGAGTTTTTGCATCCAATGAGTTTCTTAGATGTTTTTCACGAACCGATTTGTTCTCATCGGTGCAGTTCCGATAGAAAATTGGAAGATGATGGTGCAAGTGTTTTGTCACGAGAATGATGTAGCTGCTTGTAGCTGCTTGTAGCTCCCCACAGGTATCAACAGGCATAAATCCATCGACCCTGCCGAGCTCGTTCAGGGAGACTCGGATCAAACCCGGTGGAACCGCTGGTTGGATGGCCACCCCAATGGCTGAGGATCACCCTGTGAGCCAAATTTTTTTACCACGACGGGTCGAGCGATTCGCAAAACCGTTGTTGCCCCGCCATTATGGTCATACCCTCTGGTGATCTAACATAGCAATGGAAAATCCACCATTTATAGCCTTATAGCTGTTTTCCTCCATTTTTCTTATTAATTATGATGATTTTCCATTGCCAGGTTAGTTTACCAAAGGGTATCTCTACAACCCTGAATATTATTGGTTGGAAAACACAACCATGAATAATCGTAGATACCCTCTGGTGATCTAACATAGCAATGGAAAATCCACCATTTATAGCTGTTTTCCTACATTATTCTTATCAAATATGGTGATTTTCCATTGCCAGGTTAGTTTACCAAAGGGTAGTTGGTATGGTGACTTTCTATTGTTGGTGAGTATCCCCAACAATTCAGCAGTTGTTAAACATGAACCATCAACCGTTTAAAGAACGAAAATTGGCAGTTCAAACCCTAGCAAACATACCACCATCTTCGGCCAGTGGGTGCTATGGTCAACCATGCTCTAGCCGTTCATGAACCATTCTATGAAACCCTGCTTGACCATTCATTTGGGCTTGCAAGTCACTACTCATCCATTCCTGAACTTTTATGAACCATTCATCAACCATTTCATTGCCATAGGCCAACCGGAAACTAAACCATTCCCACCATTTGCTTAATTATTTCTCAAACACAAATCAAGCTTTAACAATCATCAACCACAAATAAACCGCCAAAATTATCCATTAGCTACTATTCGCCCACAAATGCACCGTCGGCTTCAGTTCACAAGTTCACCCAATGGCTCAGCATTCAGAACTATTAACGAACGCGTATTGATCATTAATCAGCCATTCCTTAGCCACAAAGTAACCATGTCCTCTGGTTCACTTTTTGTATGATAGACCAGCAATTTCAATTCAGTCATGAACCAACCACTAAGCACTGATCAACTATCAACCAATATGTAATGCGCAAACAGTCGATTGACCAAACGAATCAGTCGTTAAGCAATAACGATTCACCAACCATTTGATTCACGGATCGACTAAGGGTCGATCATCGAACACCCAAAAAAAAAGCCAGTAGAACAACCAATGATTGATTGAAGGTTGATAATTGAGAAACAACTAATTATGAAAACCTGAAGGGTTGATATTTGATAAAGGGTTGATTATTGATCAAGCACTGATTATCCGGTGTTCCCTCAACCACTTTTGCCTAAATGAATTAGGATGATTTCTACCAGTGATAGGTGGTGACCTAACCCAACAAATCGAACTGCTGGGGGTCCACCTTGTGCCATCTATTTACGATTTCATATCGCTATATATCATATCCAATCATATCCTATCAGAAACCATCATTCTTGGTTATTATCCCCTATCATCTCCTATCATCTATCATCCTCTATCATCTCCTATCATCCTCTATCATCCTCTATCATCTCCTATCAAAACCCCGTTCTAACCCAACAAATCAACCTGCTGGGGTCCCACCCGCAGTGCTGCCGCCGGGGCTGACCCGCCTCTTCCATGGCTCTCCAGGGGACGACCGTGGCGTAGGCGTCGCAGCTCCGTGCCGCACGTGCGGCACGGGAGAGTCCATGGGTCAGGAGGATCTCCGGGGGCGGGTGCGACGAGTCTCGCACGACTGGTAAGCTTGGTGATGGATCATGGTGGCTCATGGTTCTTGATGCTTGGCTCATGGTGGCTCATGCTGATCATGGTTCTTGATGCTTGTTGATGGTTGGTGAAAAGCATGGGAAATTCGAAGCTGGAGTGAGTTGAAGTCACAACGGGCACCCTGGCGGCCTGCGCACCGGGATTCCGGGATTGCGCAGGTGAGACTCAGGTTGCTCTGATTCAGTGAGCTTCAGAGTTCCAGTTGGTTCAGTTTTGGTTCAGGTTTGGTTCAGGTTTGGTTGAGCTTGGTTCAGGTTCGGTGCAGGTTTGGTTCAGGTTTGGTTCAGCTCGGCTTCAGCTCATCCTTTCCCATGACGTTTTGCTCCCCGGCTGGAGCCATGGCGGTGGTGTCTGCTGGCTACATCAGGCGGGTCCCAGCTGGTGGGGTTTGATATCCCAAGACTGGTGGATCATATGGGGAAACAACGTGTAGCAAGACATTAGTTGGACAAACAAAACATGATGCTATCAACAAATTCAGTTGTGTTATGACCAAGCAAGTTGGTGGCCAGAAGTGACGTAGCAACCGATATATGGAATCGGGAATTTCTAACAGTAGAAATGTCCAAAATCTTGGCCACCGACTTGGGTTGCAAGGTCAAACATCCACAACGTGATGCGCATAAAGGACTGGCGAGTCAATGAATCAATGGCTACTGATGCTTCATAAGCATTCTGAACGACCTAGCTATTGATCAAGAATAACAGCAAATGGTCATACCAACAACCATCATACAGCCATTAGTTCCTAGAGATTCCAATCAACATGGTCTCTGATTGATCAACCACTGAAAACTCAATTTTTCCTGGTGAAATCCATTCGAACATCCGTAATCAACTCCAAGGTGTTCGTTCCATTCCAAGCTGTAAAAAAAGACTGTCCAAGCCCTTCTCAGCAATCTGAAAAACCGCTAAACACAGCTGAAAATCGAGAAATAGCAGTCTGAAGTTGGTTGATAGGCCACTTAATTAGAGGTGTATCTACCACAACTGATAGTTACCTTAGTTACAAACCAACTTATAGATTAGAGCTTGTTGGGGGCCCACCATGCAAACAAAAGTCTAAACCATGCTTTCTGAGAAGTTTAAGTTCAACGGGGCAGGGGGCCGAAACAAGCACTGGAGCATTCCTCGTATCGGGGGCCCTGTTCACCGAACAAGTTGGATCATGCGTCATGGGTGAAGGAGAATCCAACCAAGTTGGGGCTTGATAAGGTTCATACCTGTGAGGCATAGATAAGCAACCAAACGCTCCATGTATGGCATATGAACCTACATTGGGGTCATTCTATAGGTAAATCTAGATAAATGTACCAGCCACATGGAGCATCTGAGCCACGGTTGTGATCATTTGTACTTCCGGAATTCAGGACCATCTTAGATGTCCAAAAAGCAGTCTTTGCATAGAGTTGTTTTCCCATAGCTTGAATTCGGTGAAGGCAGCATAGAGGATCCTGGCCTCCGTTGTCTAAATCACCAATGACTTGAAATGGTGAAGTTCTCTGATCAGCTTCAGGATTGCCGAGAAGGAAAAGGATGATGAATCACTGATGATAATGATCCGTTGCATGTTTTGTCATTGTCATTGACTATATAATCATCGGCTTTGTTTCATGATGATGACATAACACGATGATGATGAAGACAATGTTGCTGATGATGGTGATGATGATGCTCAATAGTGCTGGTTCATGTTGATTGACAACACTAGCAAGCATCAACACGTCATAGCGATAACCAACAAATACCACTAAATCAATGACCATCACCATGGCCAATTATGATCATCCAGCATCATCCAGCATAATCAAAGCCAATCTCCGATGTCCTGCAAGAAAAGTATGCTCTTGTGTTGGTCGGCAAATATCCTACTTGCGCTCTGGTACTATAGCTGGCTGGAGAATGGCCATTCCAATAAGTCAGCTGAAGAAATATGTGATGATCCAGCCACAAATGTTCGATTACCAGTGGGTACTCACTGGTAATATCTTGGAAGCTAAAGCCATCATCATTTTTGCTCGGCACAACCAGCTATTTCGATATGGTAGATGTTCCACGGAACCAGAGCAATGTTTACCAAGTTTACCAAATTGCCTACCCAAACACTGCAAGTAATTCTGGCCTACATTTGGGGTATTTTATAGGTAAATGTAGGTGAATATGCCATACATGGAGCATCTGGCTTATCAAACATCAACCATAGCCGTTGACTAACCATACCCTCTGGTAAACAAACCTAGAAGTGGAAAATCAACCACTTAAAGTTGCTTCCCAGGGTTTCCCAATAAAATATTGCCATAATCCATTTCCATGTTAGTTTAGGCAAGGGTTTCCTGGTGCAGCGCCAAGTCCATCCTGGTTTCCCTATTAAACATGTTGCCAACCATAGTCTGTTCCCAAGCTTTCCAGGGTTTCTCAGGGTTTCCATGTGACCAAAGGCTACCAGGTGAGCTCTACGAAAGGTTCAAGACCACCTGAGCAGATCAACCTGCGACCCCTTTCCCCACGTGCCCCCCGGTGAAGGGCCAGGGACGGGCGTCCAACTACTCGACCTTCATAGCACCACCCACCACCTGCAAATGCTGGCACGACCTCACCTGTTGGAGTGGAATCTATGGTTTATAATTATAGATACCTATTGTCCTATGTTCACTATCATTATTCTATTGTAGTTACCTATGTAGTATTTAGATTCCTGTAGATTCCTATGATGTTCACAGGTATATATGCACATATTGCTTAGATACATAGATATCTGCTCTCATTCTGCAAACGTATATCAAATAATTATACATAATCAATATGCACAATATATCATACATATACGCTGTACACATGTATGTGCACATATGACAAAATATACATACAAATGCATAAACACATAGGAATGTCGGCAACTTGTTGTTTCTTGATTGCTAGTGGGGGTAGTAATATCAGGCACAGATTCTGACATAGCATATGTGCATGGTACCAGTTGATGCCACATGTCGTTACTTCCCCGATGAAACCGATGATTTCTATGCGAGCCCTTGGTTGGAACACTGGTAGCTCCGAATTGCCCCCAGCTCCGTTGCCGCCAATCCATGGAATAGTGGGCCAAAGGAGGTTCCCCCTGCCCTGCTGTCCCAGCCCCGGCCTGACAACTGAAAGTTCATGGAGGAAATCTCTGCCAACAATGCTAAATGGCCACTAAACAACTCCGAGATTGGTGTTCACCAATGATCATTTATGGTGTGTCAGTATTCAAGGATCAAGAATTCATTATGGGGATCATACGCTAATCAACGATACCAAAAAATCAAAGAAAATCCATGATTTTCATATATAATGATTACTACTGTAATGGCCACTAAACAACTCCATGATTGGCGTTGACCAATATATCTATGGTATGTCATTATACCAACAATAGTATAAAATCACAGAAAATCCAGGACAATACACCACCCATGTATTTGTGGAGGTAGAACGCAGCTGGCTTCCAAACAGCTGCATCTTGCTCGATGATCGTAGATCCGATGCGAACTGACTGGGCACAAGATGTCCAACATGTTAAGCAATCCCACTTATAGAGTAGTACCCCGTCAGTGAGTTGAATTAGGTTGCAAGGAGGGGAACTTTCAGTTATGGTAGATATAAGTATGCTGAGGAGGGTCATAAACAATTTATAGCCAGGGGTTACCACTCTGTAATTATATGCTTTGTAAACAATACATGCGGCTTGGTATCCTCGTTGGTGGTGTCATTGTGCTAGTCAATGGGAACAATCATCCCAAATATTGGGAAAACAAGAAATGTTCAAAACCACCACACAGTTGTAGTACATAGCTCAATCGCAGTATACTTTGTTCTTCACGGTACTTTTATATTTAAAAATATATAAATGTATATATATATGTAAATATATATATATATATATATATGCATGCTCACCCCCCCTAGAACCTACAAAAACAGCATTTTCAATGCTATTTGCACAGAAAATATGCCTTTTGCCCATAAGCAAAGAAGCTGATAACACATATTACCATAACATTGTCAATAAATAAGTTAATAGATACACACTCACGTATCTATATATGTATAAATATATATATAAATGATATTTGACCATATATATATATATATATATTGTAGATGTGTACATGTAAATTGTAAATACATACATACACATGTACATAGCTCCCCCTTTGAAGACCCTACCAGCGGCCAATTGGCCACATCCAACGGCACATCCCCAACCTGTAGAGATACCCAAGCAGCAGCGAAAACAGCTGCGATTTTCAAGCAGCGCTCCCGCTGTGGAATCGGTATCAAAATGCTGAAGTATGACACAGCAGCACCGCGTGACTGCTCGTGACTGAGCTTGGGGAAGTGGAAACTAATGGAGTTATTGTCCTTGGCCATTTGTGGCTATGAACCATCTTTACTCCAAAAAGTCATCACGAACCATCATTGACCGTTGTTTGTCATCGTTAACCGTCATTGACCATCAATGTTATTGGTAGCCATCGCTATCCATGTTAAGATGCATCAACCGTAGTAAGTCAATTAATCTGCTAAACACAATCATTACAGAGCATTCCCAACCACATTAACATGTGTTTCATGTTTTATGCATATCTGTTGGTGGTATCACAATATCCGAAACTTCCAAACTATAGAAGCACAAAGAAAATCTTTGAACATCACGAACTGCGTGATATTTTGATCTGCGAATTCCCCCGTCCCCACTGGCGCTCATCCGGTGCTGGGCTACAACAGCTGCTCTCTGCATATTGCTACCCGCGCAAAGATCTCAGGCCACAGCACCTCCCTCCTCAGTGACTGAGGGGTCAAGCGTTGAACACGGGGATCCCTGTGACCCGTACCATGAGCTGAGTACGACAGTCCGAACTGGCTGATGCTTCCATCACCACGTCGAATTGAGTTTCATCATCCCAGGGAAAAAAGGAAATGTTTGAAACCACGGGAGAACTGGGCAGTAGGTCTTTGTTGGATTTTTTTTTATACCCATGTCATACCCCTGTCACCTTCTCTAGGCCCAAAACATGGGAACGTCCAGTGGATCGCGATAGGCCAAAGTAACCTGCGTAATACTCGACCCAAAAAAGCAACAGCTAGCCTTGCACATGGCCTTGAAACTAGGAATCTTCATGCCTCTTTTCACTTCCACGCAATCTTCATGAAGGCTAATAACAATCCCCTAGGGACTAGCTAGAAGAACCCTGCATGATCAAAAGGCGTAATGATTCTTTGCCCCTTGTTTGGACACCTCTTGCCAGTACTTTCCACCATTTACATCCAGTTGAATATGCTTCTGATCAATACTCATTTCACAGGGACCCAAGCACAAGCCATTCTCAATCATCAGCCATTCATATCAGCAACCATTGCTTAACCCGCAAAAACCATTCATTAACCATCATCAATGCCTATCATTAACCATTCTCAACCATCATTAACCATTGTTTTCCCTATGGTTTTGCTGGTTTTTACCCTTCATTATTGGTTGGTGAAATGCATGACCCATAGCCAGCATTCAGATCATCCAGCCCGGGCACTCCGGGGGACCGCTCCAACTGGCTCCCCCGTTACCGGGTAGAGGGATACCCTTGGCGGCCCCGAATCGCGCCCTCCCAAGCAAGGACCCAAGGAATGAATTCCATCTCCTCAACCATTCTTCACCATAGACTCTAATCAACCATCACTGACTTAATCACTAACAATAAACCATTTTGACCATTCAGCACAACAAATTCCATCATTGACCAAGGCTTCGTTCTTCGCCAAGGCTCCTTCTCTGCGTTCCAGGATGCAATCATTGCCCTGCGCTCCTCGGAAGTCTGTCGAGCAGGAGGAGCATCAGCGCGCTCACCGCGGTCACGGTCACGGTCCTTCTCCTGTCAAAGATGCTGAGATCTACATGGAGATAGCAGGGTTTCTCTTAAAAAGCAATGGAAAAACCCACCATAGAAATACCTGATATCCCAGGCTTTCTCTTGAAAAGTGGTGATTTTCCAGAGATTATTCCAAACCCTGTTCTGTGTATTTATTTCTGCATACATGGTTGTTTTTCAAAATAGAGGTTGTCCAAAATGGACGGTTTATTACTTTAAATTGTTTATCTTGGACGACTTGGGGGTTCCCTGTTTTGAGAAACTGATCAAATGTAATTATCCTATAATAAGCTTGCCTTTCTACACTTGTCCGCCTTTGTACATGAAAGGGATTTCAGGTGCTTCTGCCTAAATATAAGGTTATATTTTGTTATATTACATATATATATACATACATATTGTATAGTTTCTAAAGGGTAACATGCCTATCCAATCTGGCTATGAAGATAGCAAGTACATGGTACTTTATAATCTACCTATGACATCCTATGACTAGGTACATGATATGTTGAGCATGATTATGAATGCATGATTAGTACGCAGTACAACATTCAACATGCAACAAAATATACCATAGTAAAGATAGCATGCATAGATGCATAGCAAAACAAACACAACATACATGACATAGCATGTGTGACACACATAGATGACATTAGATTAGGGTTCACTATGAATTATTACATTTCATTACATTAATCACACATAGGTACACATACCATTGATCATACATTATCATGCATCTTGCACAACGCTGGTCCGATTGAATAAGGTTGTGCATTGGAAGGTTCAACAGTAGCAGTTGGCAACTGCGCGGTGGATCCACCCTGGTTGATATTGCTCCACGTCTGGTTGGCAATGCTTCCCCCAGGCAACGATCGGGTTTGATGCATCGATGTTGCAACATCTTGCCACATCAACGAGATGGTGCCCCTGAGTGTTGTAGGGTTCCCAAGGTGAGGATCACCATAATCCCCCATGAATTACGTGATAGTTCTGGCTCAGCAAGTCTGCTACGGTGGATCTGGAAACATCTTCACAAGCAGAAACCAGCTCTGAAGAGGGGATTGGATGGTCTTTGACCAGCATGGAAACCATGCCTGATCAAAGGATTCGTCAGAAGTCCTTGAGTATCTAATCTATAATGAGTTCATCTTTTAAGCACTGGATGGCATTCCACTAATTGTGTAGCATGAAATACTGCCAGCTGCAAAGATGTGCCGCCTGCATGTTCCGACATGATGTCGGATTTGGGGCAGTTCAGTGATACAAGGAGGGCCCCCGGAAGTTATAAGTTGACTAGTTCACACCCTTTCACTGGTAGAAATCACCCTAGTTTAGCTAGTTATAAATCAACAGTTCTTTGCGGTCGGGGGCCCACCTAAATTGATGAATCTCGATCGCGTTCATGACACGTTGTTCTTCCAAAATTCAATGCCTTTTTTCTGTGGTCCAAGCCTGGTGGCCCCATCAATGACCAGTTTGGCCGAGCGAGCAAGGATGTTCATCTATTCATCTATTCATTTATTCATTTTTTGGATGTGTTTGGCTGGTTGCCGATGACCCATCGCCATATTAGTAGAACATTCTATAGCTTTGCTGTCTGCTTCAGCATCTGTGTTGACCATTCCCAACTCCCCGGCGACACGCCTCCAACTGGCAAGCAAATCTGGAATGGATCATCCAAGTAATGACAATAGTGAATTAAGACCTTGAAACAAATGGTTAACAACATGGCTGATAAGCTGGTTCAAGAGCCCCTGCTTGTCCCTGGTTAAGTAAGCTGGTTCCTACCATAGCTTATGATGATCCAAAAGAATCACCAACCACAGTAGGGATACTGCTGTGAGCCCTCATTTCATTGGTATGATTCAAGTGCCACAAAAACCGGAGACAAGGCAAAACGCTCTCATAGCTATACCGATCATATCGGGAAATCACGGGAGATCCGACCATAAACCCCCGGGCGCTCAGATCTTTACGATTGCTGATGGCCCTTCGCGCGGCGAGCTTTCGCCCACTCAACTCTTTCGTGCAATCATCCTATGATGCATTCTTGGCGGTTGATTGATCGAATCTTGCTGCATGACATTGTTTGTTCACTAACATGCAAAACCACAACAAGTTGTGGGTCAGCGGCATTCCACTGTACAAAACGGGACCCACTATGTAGTGGATATGAAACTGCGCACAGCAATTGCTTTTTAACGGTTGATGAATGGTGGCAAATGGTGCTGGATGGTCAAAAATGACAAGCTTGCCGGTTAAATAGGGTCTACCGACTCATGTGGGACAAACCTTTACAAGTCCTGGGTGCATCAGCTACAAACGGTGGCTCATCCTTAGTTGGGTGGTCCTCAGACACAACTGGCGGTTCTTCGCTTCTGATGGGCAGCTGGAGTTGCGACTGGTATATTAATTAACCATGATATACCGTGATTATAAACCCTATACAGTAGCGGAACTAACGTCTATATAATATGATAAGCATGGTGACTGCTACCAAATACGAACTGATACCATGGCGGCACATCCAACTGCGCCTTCTTCTCCTTGTCTCGGCGGCGGGATCGGGAACGGCGCTCCTGCTGAGCGGGTTTGGTGGGGAACGAAACTCGTGTCCGCGGTGCAGCATTTTTTTCACAGCCCAAGAATTGAACAACTAGCTGATTCAATGATGATTGGGAACGGTGAACATTAAATAGTTGATGGTTCAGAATGGTTGGTAGTGTTTAATTGATGGTTCATTGATGTTTGATTGATGGTTATTAATGACTGCGTAATAATTCATTAATGGTTAGTAGTGATTCTTGATGGTTATGGATTCTTGATGGTTGATCAAGATGTTTGCTAGCAAATAGTCAATGATTCATGGTTGTTAATACATGGTTGAGAATCGAAGCAATGCTGATGGTTCATGGTTTTTAATCAATCATGGTGATGAACGGCCATGGATCATGATGGTTGTTGGGATGTGCCCTGTCTTGAGACGATTGCACCCTTCTTTCGGCATGAAGAATCGCATTGCTATCCCAAAACCTTGGAGGTCTTTCGGTGATCTTTTCCAAGACATGGCATAGCCATGGCCTAAGTGGTGACTTATCTACGGATCATTGGCCTCCATGGCCATGCCCATACTATTCATAATCACATGACCCCTCAATTTCAGCCAGGACCCAGCTCTTTCTTCCACGGGACCAATTTACTGAGAGCCCATGATGGCACAAGAGCTTCGCAGTTGGGATATGTTGCTTGCTATTAACCCATCACTTGGTACATTTGTTGCTTGGGCAGCCCCTCGCTCCAGTAGTGGCACCTATTCGAAAGACAGGTACTGGAACCATTGGATGCTCTGCCCGGCTTGGACCCCAAGAAGCTGTACCAACAGGTGGATACAGTCAAAAGCCTATTTGCAGCTCCCAAACACTCCATACAAGGTATATCGAGGTATATTTACCTACATAATTGGGTCATGTTTATAGGTAAATGTAGGTGAATATGCCAGACTAATGGAGCATCTGGGGCTACTGGGGCCGTCCCGGATTTCTGCCAGAGGTAAGCATGTGTGGTGGGTCCCAAAGGTGTTTTGGACTAGCCAGCAGCAGTCGGTGAATCAGTAACAGCCCCCATAAAAGTGCTGTCTATTATATCTATCTTGTTCAATTCATGTTTGGGTGATCGAGAGAGATTTCTACCCAGTAAATCTCCAGGGCTCTGAGTAGAGGATCTATCTCTCCCAGTAGGATTAAGTTCTACTCAGGAAATTGATTTTTCTACTCAGTAAATCATCCACCGATATCCTCTACTCAGCCCAAGGGCTGCCTCCAAAGGTCGTCATTGCTGACCACGGGTTGCATTGCTCGGTTGCTCGGCCCCGAACCGACAGTTGCGCCCCCCGTCGTTCCATGTGATCTTGAGGGCTCCACCATTGGCACGAGCATGACCTATCGAAGAATCCAATGGAACTGGTAGATTGACCACTCATCTTGTTGGCGGTTGAACCATTTTCCATTTCCATTTCCAGGCATGAAAGGGTCAATGTGTGGTTGAACCACCCCTATGAAAAAAATGTCAACTTGACTATTTGTTAATAGCGACTAGGGAAAATGAAAAATATTCAAAAGCACCGACCAGTCATTGTCGACCATACTTGCTCGTTGGTCAAGCAACCGTTACTACTCATTATCAACCGCTACAAGCCAGGATCGATCACTGCTAAACGTTCATTACTCAAGTGCCGAGACTTGTGTCTACCAGTTCGATCATTCTCACTGGTCTTCCCCATGCACAACAACATACAAGGTGGCCCCCTAGAGTTTATAAGTTGGCTTATAAGCCCCTAGAAGCCTAGAACTGGTAGTTAACAATAGTTAACTTAGTTATAAACCAACTTATAAGTGCCTATAACTGGTTAAGCCTAGTTAACTTAGTTCTAAACCAACTAACCAAAGTGGTTGGGGCCCATCTTGTTGTACCACCTGTGACTCAAACCACCGGTGTGTGGATCCCCGGTCCTTATCCTTGTCCTTCTTGGACTTCTTGGCCTCAGAACCCAGGAATCTGGAGGGTACCAGGTTCCATTGATCTATAATACCGCCTCGAAATGTGATGATAAATCACAAGCTACTTAGGGTGAAACTAGGGGTGGTTTATTGGTATATGATTTTTTCACTAACTAATGGTCAATGATCGGAGATCTACAAAAGACAATGATTTTAAAATTTCAAATATGATTGATTGTACAACTTGGTATAAGGCCCATACCAAGACCGTTGCAAACATAGCAAAACCATCAGTTGTTGCCAAGTGTAACCCCCATCATAGACTCAATGAGTTGTCATTTTCATTCTCTGAGGTGTTGTTTCGTTAGTCCAAATGGTCCAGCTAAGCAGCAACAAAGACGCTATTCAGTTTACATTTGCAGTTTTCATTGGGAGTGCAGGGTGAAGAAACCCGCCGCCAAACCTTACATAGTGTTGTTGATAACAAGCCGGTGTAATACACGGAAAAATACATACAAAAATATCCCAATAGTTCGACTAGCTTGGTCATTGGTGGGATATTCACCAGGGCCAACTGCCATATTCTATTTGATTAATTGAACAATATTGAATTTTCGATACCTTCATGACCCTTCATATTCAAGCTGTGGTGGGTTATAAGTTGCTTCATGAGCCATTTTACTATGGTTTTATCTACCAAATCTGGTAGTTTACCCTAGTCATGCTCACCAACTTCGCAGGGTCAGGGGGACACCGCTACTCACACAGCCCACCCGGCAACGACTCAAGGTCTTCGTCCTCACCAAGGCGCAGTCTGGCCCAGGTATTCGGGATGGTCGTCGTACATCTCTGGCACGGGGAATGTGTTTGATGTGCATGAAATTGCCTCAGAAGCGCCAGTGGATATTGGTTGCCATTGGTTGCCTATGACTTGTTGATGGTTTATTGATGGTTAAGAATAGTTAACAGTTTACACAGTGGCTGAAACAGTTTAAATTGGTTAATTAGTGGATTGCTCATGAACTTGCCTCCAGAGTTGGCTCAGCTGATACCCTTGGAAAAAAAATCCTCTCAAGTTGGACTTGTGAGGAAAGTGGAGGCGCAAGTGAATTCAGTTCATGGCATGTTCAAGTCTCTGTCAAGTTGGATTGCGAAGGCGGGGAAACTGCCTCAGAATCACCAGTTGATTGCGGATGATTGTTCCGCCCCTACTTTTCCATTGATGATGTGCAAGAAATGGCCTGTGGATCTGAAGCCTTGCTTCATATCATGAGTCTGATATACATGATGAACATACCTTTCAATCTGGCGTTACGATAGGGACTCTCAATACCAATTCAATGTTGTTGAATGTATATTTGTAATACTTTTGATTACCCTTACAATCTGCCTTTCAAAGTTGTCGATTTGATTTCTGGATGATCATGTGCTGAATCAATCAGTACGAAGATGTACGAGGTATGCGATTACCGCTATCATCTACCATAAACACATATTAAGCACATGTGGAATCCATGATAAGCATGCCACTCATGAAGCATGACTGTAGCACGTTTATCAAGCCATGACTATAGGTGGTTATCGAGCGCATCATGGTGATCATCCCACTGCCATTTGGTTGGCCAATCCTTGATCCCTTCAAATCGCTCCCCCGTATTAGAGTCGGATGGCACTGAATGCCTGGCTCCAAATCGCTCCAAACAAACAGAGTGGTACCCCCGAATCGGATCGCTGGGTGAACATAACTAGGGTAACTACTAACCATATAGTTCAATGGCCAATCTTGACCAACCTACAACTGGAGGGGGGTACCACTCCGTACACCAACAATTGGCAGGGCATCACTGCCCGGCGCCCCGTGCCGTGCCCCGTGTCGCAGCCACGGGACAGTAGGCGCCTCGATTGCATCGCGTCTCATGGAAGGCTCGGCAACGGGCCTCTCGGAAATCGCTCACGGTGGTGTACTCGGCTTGGATCAACTTGCCACTGTAGAAACGGCCTAGCGCCAGCGGTGACCCCCCGGTGGCTGCTATGGGAAGTATGGGATAGGTCGTTGATGAACTGGCAACTGAAGGTGGTTTCTGGTAGGTATAGAACTGCTCTCTGGGAAACTAAGCTGGAAGTTCAACATCACCATTTTTAAATAGGTATTATGCAAACCATCCGTAAATAGATGAGATTGGATGATCTTCCCCAGGTTGCCACACTGTAGTGGTTCAGAAGGCGATCCGCTCGGCAGCAACTGTTCTTTCCTGGGTGGCTCCACACAGCTGGTACCTCTCGTTCCTGGTGTCTATCCCAGCCTTGGGAGTGCCTTTCGCTATGCTTCATCATGCCTTATCAGGATTCATGATTGTCAATCCCTGGCCTTCCAGTTACCTTTATAGTAGGTAACCAACCCCAAACAACAATGGCAGAAACCAGCTGGTTACCTCCTATAGAGGTAACTGTAAGAGTAGGGAATGGTCAGCAAGCAGCTGTGGCTACACCAACAACACTTGCTCTCCATTATACAGTTTGCGGTGAATAGTGCCTAGCAGTTGTGGTGCATGAAGGTTACCGTCAATGACGCTCAGTCATGGCTCATAGGGATCGATCCAGGACGACCATATTCAAAATTAAATTTCCTTGTGATTTGAGAATTTATTTGATGATTCACACATCTACCTGATCACCACATCCTTGCAAGTAACCTTTGCCAACACCATGATTTTGCAGGAGATGTTCGGCAGGAGTTGGTTGTTTCGACTTCCCCTCGGATTCAATTCGCTGAGGAGCTGTCCGGTGAGGGGAACTTCTAGTAGGGTTTCAAACGAGCTGGAAACAGAACGATTGGCAACCAGATGCAATCACTGCACAAACGATAACAAAACATTTGTATACGACGATTAGCATAAATTAGTCATACCGACAACTATTGACCACTACCAACCATCATACCAACCATCCTCGAACATTAACTGAGAGGTGTTTGGAAGCTGTTCCCACAAGTTCTCCGCCACATGGCCTGTAAGCTTCATCAGTGCACGCTCTGCATCCTCCTCGTGGTAGTACTTCACCTAGTGCGAGTACGATGAGTCGATGATGGAACTGCACTGCCGGGAATGTTCCGTTGTTATTCATCGGTTGTAACTCCAGTTCTGACTTGCCTGCCCAAGCGGTGATTTCTCAAGCCAAAGGGAACACCAAAAATGAATGGTTTATTGATAAAACATATTAAACAAAGAATGAGTTAGGGGTACCCCTGCTTTGATGATGATTTGTTAATCATCAATCAGGGTTTGGCCGAGCAAGTAGATGTTATTAATAAACAATTCAATTGACTATAATTGTCAATGGATATTTAAAAACATTCAAAATCACTATCGGTTATTTGGTCTGGTTTATCCAATTGCTGAATCGAGACCATAAGAACCATGGCAATTACGCTATGTTGGCGTCACAGTCCCCCAACAATCTTAGTTTCACCTGGCTCATACCGCGTTACATGGAGAATATGGCAAGTCACAAGTATGACCCATTGGCCAATCTTATCTAGAACTAGGTGTTTGCATTAGGAACTGGATGTTGGCATGCCTAACTCATCACTTTTACTTTGTACTGCAGGCTTCCAGGCAAAAGCTATCTGTATGAGGGTACCCCATAGACAACGAAATGGGTAGTTCACATCGCAACAGTCATCATTCATCAACCGTTAGGCATGATTGGTTAGCGGAGAGGCTTTAAAAGTTGTTCACCGTCAAGAAGCCACCAATCAACTAGGACCTTCATATCACCACTGTACATCAGCAAGCAGCACCAAGATTCACCATTCATTCACCATTCATTCACCACTGATTCACCACTAATTCACCATTGATTCAGACTCAAAATCCTTCCAGGGTTTCGAACTCGTTGCCGATACCCAGCGCCCAGTGGCATAGACGTTGCCGATCATATGGTCACAAAGGTTATCCACCACGACCAAGTCCTGGAGTGCACCGCTGTGCAGCTGGGGCTTGGGTGCTATGTACCAACGCCAGTAGCTGTTGATACCTGGTAGGGGCCGATAATGGCTGATACCGGTACTGGTAGTGGTTAAGGGGAAGATGTTGGTAGTGGTTAATTGCCTTGGTAGTGGTTGCCAGCAGCTTGTTTCTGGTAACTGTTCATACTGGTTGGTGGTTGACATCTTGCTGCTTGGTCAATGATGGTACCATTGTGCCAGCGGCTGGGCTGTGAGGCCAGCAGCTAGGCACAGCCACCGAGGCTTTCCATTGCGAAGCTTCAACAAATCCTGTTCGCTCAACATCTTAGACGTGGACCTACCACCACACCGGGACCCCTAGGAATGGCATGGTACCCAGGTGGCGGCGCATGGCAGCGCCCCACCTCAATCTCACCATAGTTGGCCAATTCCAAGAACACCTCCACGTAGAAAGCCTCCAAGTGCGCCTCATCGTGATGGCTTGGGCAGGGGTAGTTTTCTCTGGGATCTAAGCATGGTAAATCGCCCTTTTTCAGGTGGTTTTAACCCGTAACTTCCTGAAATCTTGAAACATGTTTTTAAAAAACTGCTGGCACCTGCGAAACATCTATCTATGCTACAACTGCGAGTATGCATCACTGACCACGTCTCTTTGCTTCCATCACTTTGAAAAGTGTTAGCCCTCAGCATGAAGAGTCTACCACTTGGCGGTTCTCGTTTGGCTGAGTACTCTGAGATCCCAGAAATCCATGGAACTTGCAGGTTAGAGCACCCATGGTAGCTCTAAGAGAGGTACCCCTGGCATTCCCCGTTTCGCCAGGTACGCCACCCGCGCCTGTGCGCGGTCATACATGTCGTCATCCCATGGCTCGTCGTTGGCAAGAGCCAGAGACTCCGGTGTGTTGGGATACCTATGGCCATGGAGGCTGGGAGATACGTAGGTGGGAAAAGAAGCACCAGTTCCCTTGGGTTCTTAGTGGTTCATAGTGGTTATCATTAGGAGACGAGCACTAAACAATCATGATCAGAACACTAATCATGGGTTTGTCCATAGCCATGGTGGCTTCTCAATGGCTAACAATGGCTGATGATGGTTGATCATAGGGGATTACAAATAAGAAGGATTCAACGACTACTCCAGCTTTTCAGTTCACCAGCTATTATCACAAGAGTGACTTGGGGGTCCTTGGAAAAACACATGGAAGGTCGCTTGGATTGGCTGATGGGAGATCTACCTTCGATCGATGGTGATGCAGTTGGATAGCGAGATCGATAAAATGATCAATAGAAAAATAGATGGCCAAACACTTAGATAGTGGGCTAGATAGATGGGTAGATAGCTAGAGAGAGATGGCTAGATAGCTAGATAGTTCTGTAGATGGATAGATATGTGGTCAGGCGCTTTAATAGATAGAGGATGGAAATCTGACCAGATAGATGGGTATGTAGGTATACCGCAGGCTAGCTAGATAGATAGATAATTAGATATTTGGGCTGATCGATAGACAAATAGATATTCAGATAGAAGATTGGAATGCATAGAGATACAGAGGTACACAAACAGGCAGACTGATAGACACACAAAACAGACAGAGAGGCAAAAAAGTAGATGGATAGGTACATAGGTAGGGTGACAGATTGTTGAACAGATAATAGACAGAGAGGTAGACACAGAGACGATAGAGAGTCATATGGATAGACAGAAGCAAACAAAAACAAACAAATGTCAGCCACCTGTCGCTCTTCCGGTGCATCACAGCGAGG
>VSDK01022105.1:390652-404992 GCA_009767595.1 Symbiodinium kawagutii | reverse complement strand
GAGTGTCCCTCTCATATAAGTTTCCTATTTTGGAAGTTTCTGCCACCAAATTGTTCTGCACTACTGAAGGTCATCATTGTCCCCATCCACGACTTACCATGATTGACCACCTTTTGCCATTTCTAGACCACCCTCATTTCCAACCACTATTAGTCATGACTAGCAAGTATTAAAAGTTGGTGACCGCTGACACACCATTATTCAAGTTAAGCATCATGAACAATCTTCATGAACCAATAACTCCTGTGACCCGCATGGACATCAGTACTTGCAAGAATGAACAACTATAATCAACAGTCCATCAAGGATATTGAACATTCATTAGCAAACCACTTGTTGATTCTATGATCAACCACTAGAGCCATTGTAGTAATTTCACGAAAAACTTATATTGTAATTAACAATAAAAACAACCACAATAACCATTACAACAACCCACTAAATAACTCGAACTTAGCTCGCTAACTGTTCTTTTCTGAACTGTTCACACCATCTGGACCGGTGCCGTCCCTGGCTGTCCCTGCGTCCACGGCACATGTGCGACAAAAGCAGCGTCTGACTCATCGTGGGCCGATTGTGCAAGCGATTGCACTGATCGCCTCAGAATCACGACGGCTCATTCGGGGAGGTGGGGCGCCTTGAAGCATGAGAGGATGGGTTATCCACGATGACAACTGAGTGGTGCTTCAACCTACCCTATGAAACATATGCGCAAGTCAACCTATCATTTGTAAATTACGAGGGAAAAAAGAAAACACATTTAAAACCACCAACCAGACAACCAAACATCATTGACAATCATTTCTTTGCATCTTTTTCCATCATTCATCATCACCACTGTAGTCACTCTTATTGACCATTGTGATTCCCGTCTCTTGTTGGTTGTTCCTCACTATTCACCATCAATCATCATGAAGGTCCATCAACCATGGAATCACCATGATGGTTGTCTGGGTGTTGATCATTACCAAAAGCCATGGGTAGGTAGTGAACAAGATATGTACCCTATATACATAAATAGGACGTGTGTAAGTTTAAAAATATCAACTGTGTGTGTAAACAATCTCTGCGGCTGTCAGCTTACATGTAAACGATATGTAAATACTTCTGGGTACAACCAACAGTGCCGAAACCACCGACCAGTAATGACATGTGGGTCTCAAAAAAAGGGTACTCCCCAAATCATAGATTAATAATAGGGAATGATAACCACCAATCATAGGGAATGTAATGTACCGGTGATTATCATGGAATCTAATATGATTACTACCGGACTCAAGGTCAAGATGTATGTCACCTGCTCCGCAGGTGACACACATCTTGACCTTCAGCCCGGGAAAGTTTTACTGGCAAGACCGAGTGGTCCCTCGCGGAATCTGCTCCACACATCTTGGACAAGATAAGTTGCTCCCTCGCCTGCGAAGCACGACGGGGGACGCATGTGACCATCCTTTTTGGAACTCTTGGCCCTGCCCTTGACGCGCGCCGGGAGGCTTGACGTGCCAGATGTGGTTTCACCTGGCCCTGCCATGGGATTGACAGTCAACATAACAGTCAACATACAGTCAATACGACAGTCAACACGACAGTCAACACGAGCACTTTTACTGTAAATTCTCAGCGAAAACGAGTTTCGGGGAAGAAATCCAAGATTTTCCAATATACTAAGACCCTTGGGGCTCCCAATGCTCCAAAATGGCATTTCCCCTTTTAAATAGAAGGGAAATTGCTCGTGTTGACTGTCGTGTTGACTGTCGTGTTGACTGTCGTGTTGACTGTATGTTGACTGTTATGTTGACTGTCAATCCCATGGCAGGGCCAGGTGAAACCACATCTGGCGAGGGACCACTCAGTCTTGCCATTAACACTTTCCCCGGGTAGTTCAGAAAAAACAGCCATCCGAGATGAACCACCGCTAAGACAATGGCAACCCCTTGCACCCCGATGTCAATGTTGACGGTAAGGCTGCCCGCAGCAAGAGCCAAAATGGCTGTTTTTTTTGAACGCTGCCAGCGACCCAAAAAATCCACCAACATTGAAAAAGGGGGCACGGGGGTTTAACAACTTTCACGTGTGTTTTTGAAGGATGGCTGTTTTTTATGAACTACCCGGTATCCTAGACTACATAGCTATCATAGGTTAGTAATATCTCAAAAGAAGGGTACTCCCCAAATCATAGGTTAACAAATCATAGGTTATGCGGGTTATGTAATAATATGCTTTCTAAATAGTTGGAGGTACCCGAAAATGGCTTTTTCGAATGCGAAAAGAAGACACCTCTTCGCGGTTTCTAGCCCTGGGATCAGCTGCGAGGCTCTTCAGAGCTGCAGCTAAGCGCACGTAGCATGTGCCATAGTCAACCATGATTCGCAACCACAAAGAATATAACACGATCTTAAGACAAAGATTGGCTTTAACCAAGAAAAAATGGCAGTTTGCTTTATCTCGTTAAGAAAAGATGTTGATATAACCAAAAGATGGCAGTTTGCTTACTGTGCCAAAAATGTTAACTTAAGACAAAGATCGGCCCCATGCTAGAAAAGGAGCGTGATCATAATTTGTGTTCTTTTATAATTCAACAAGTCTAGTCATGACCGACCGCAAGTATAACAATGATTACTTGAGATCGGCCGATCGTAAATGTTGAATCTTTGACTGATAATACACATGTTTTTTTTTCTAACTATGTTCAACGATTCAACATTTAGAATTATAATGGCATGAAAAAACATATTGTTCATGGCAATTACCATAGATTGTTCAAGGCACCATGTGTATAAACCATGTTGAAGCACTTTGCGGAATCCTAAAATGCCGCTGCCACTGTCAAACCTGACCAGCCAAGTGGACACCTGAGATCCCACTCCAGCGCTCTTGTTGTGGTGTGGGCAAGAGTTGGGTGTGCCATCAGCGATTTCACCATAGCGGTTGGTAATGATAAGCAAAATATGCTTAGTATAATTTAGTATATGTCAGATTATCTTGGTACATACTGTTTAGCAGTGGCTAAGAATGACAGATAGTGGTGACTGTGACCCACATTTCGGATGAGCCATCACCTTATCGGCCCTGAAGATTCGGAACCCGCACTCTGAATCTTTCCAAGAAGCCGTTGCGGCATGCTCCGATCTTAAAGTAGAAGGGGCAATTCACGCGATCTTCCTCAGTTCCTGAGATCAACAAGGCCTACCTACCCTGTCCCGCAACAAGAGCCGCTTTGTAAACAAACAAATGACCAAGACCTAAACGCGACAGCTGTGAGGCATGGCTGCCTGCTGAAACCAGCTGAAAAGGCTGGATGGTCCAACAGCCTCGCCGGCATAACCATAAGGCCCATGGCTGCGAAAATGTATAGCTAAGTAATGTATCTGCATATGTTGCCTTCCATTCTTGGAGACTTGCGTTGCGTGTCACACTGCGCGTTGTCCAACGAGCGCCCAATTGGAGGCTCCAGCCTTTGCTCCCTACATGGTGGTACCCAACCATCCCTACATGGGATCCATGGTGGTAACACCCCCAAGATCCCCCAAGCATCCCCAACGTGGTGCGCAAAGGAGGATGGTTACCCACCCAATGTCGATTAAATCTATCATGAAACGTTGGACACCTGGACGTTGATCAAGTTCACCCTGAGGCTCCAAAAGGAGCTCATAATGCTAACCCCGGATGAAGCTAAACCCTTGATTTATTCATTCGGGAGGGGAACCATTTTAGTGGGAAACCAAGGCTTTGGGGAGATACCCCTTATCAATCAACCAGGGGTATATTGATCTAGAGTTGGCATTATATATTCATATGCATATCTACACACATCATCACACATCTATTTGTGTATCTCGAAAATCATCGCTACATCTACGCACATAATTCACTCGTGCCCAGAGATCTCCACGCATGGTCGATGGTTGCATGCAGTTCGATGCACCAGCTCCTAAACTGCCTTGTGTAAAAAGGCAAGCCAGGATGAAGAATTGATTTTCTAAATCAAATTTTCAGATGACAATTGTTTCAGGTGAAAGCCAGGATTTTCTAAATTACATAATCAGTGCCATTATTCAAATAAGATGTGTGAAGCTAGGATGCAATGAATAATTGATTTTCTAAATTGCCAGTCTGGTATACCATTGATGTTTTTTTCATGACTTCCAGATGTTTATACCATCCTGGCTGATTCAGTGCAATGAATACTATTGATGTTTTTTTCATGACTTCCAGACCACGGCCGTAATCTAATCATTCATCGTGAATATAGTGACAAATTGGGCCCCTCTCTTGAGAAAAAACCCACATGTATGTAATTATACCGTTGTATATTAATCGACTAGAGATATGATAAATGAATCAATTAAACTATAAAATCATTAATTAATTAGAATCTAATACATATTGGTTAAATAGTTAATGATTGAATTAGACATGATTCATTAGACTTTGATACGACTCACACCACCTATCAGAGATAGCAATTCCGAAAAACACGTAACTCCAACTTCCAAAGCCGCCAAGTGTCCGAAAATGCGCGCGAGCTGTTCCGCCATGGCTCACACTGCTGCAACGACACCCCCTGTGACCCGACGGAGCGCTCTAACGTGGTGGCAGGAACCGTCGACTTTGCCCACCCCTCGAGCTGGAACAGCAACAGCCAGCAAGTGAAACAGCAACTGGGACAGCCAAGTTCAACAATTCCAACGTCCCATCAGGTCCTGGCTTTTGCTGAGTTAGACAAGGTTGCAAGCCTGAATGCAGTGGCATTGACTCCCCCGTAGATTCGTTGGCAGTTTCACCAAGCCAATTTAGGGTGTTCTGACCCATACCCAGGTCTTCCAACATCAACTGGGCGTAGAGAAGCTTCTAGTGAATCTGGTGTGGATTCAACAAGTACGCCTGCTGCAAACACCAGGAAGGAATACCATCTCAGTAGAATGCTTGATGGATCAAGGAGCTCCTAGGGTTGAAAATACAAAATGTTGGTTGCATCTTTTGTGCTGTTGGTTACACCCCTGTTTGAAACCACCCGCCAGCTATTTAGTGATTCAAGTGAGGATACGGTTCTCCACAAGCAGCAACTGGAAAATGCAATGCGTCGCCAGCGATGCCATGTCCACCAAGTATGATGTCTTATTTAGCTAGAATTCGTAGAATGATGAAACATCACGTGGATCTGTCAGTAAGCAGCACACAGACTGGTGCAGTCTTGGCGGAAAATCGCGACAGATTCTTCAAAGTCAACTGGCAACCATCCTTAGATGGCTCAATTACATGTATACATGTAGTTACACCAGGATAGTAAGCAACCACGGGTAGTCGAGTGGCTCAATTGTATTTCCATGTCGTTACCCATGGTTACATCCAACCACCAGCGCTGTGCAGATCACGGGTTCAACTGCCAGCTACGAGACCGCCACGCCAGGCCTTGCTCTTGACCATCTTCCATCCCTTGTTTTGCCGGACATCCTGCGACGGGACGCAGGTTGGTTGGCTGGTTGGTGGGGTTGGTGGGGCTGGTGGGCCGATTGCGTCTGGTAGGACATGCGCTGAAATGCGCAACAGTCGTTTTTTGCGCTTGGCATGTTTTTTTTCAGTCCGATAAGTTAGGGCCAGGGCGATAACTTACAGTTTCTGGCTTCAGCTCTGAATGAAAGTCATGAGATTGTCTTGTTGGTGGTTTCTCAGGTCATAGGGGTACCGCCGAATCATGCAATACATTGCAATACTATTCACTCCTAGCAGTATACCATTTTTTGGGGGTACCCCTATCTTAAGAAACAACCCATTAATACAAGCTGGCATATGATGCACCAGATTGTGGTGCGCAACACAGGTGTCCAACAAAAGGATTGTAAGTGTTGTTGTCGGTGCTGTTGCTGTTGTGTGTGACCCTGCACTGCGAACAGCTGCATGAAGTAATCTGTCTGCTAGCTTCATCCGTTTATGTGCGTAAGTTCATGTCAGTGATCATGAAGTATAAGCAAAACAAAAGCAAAAACAAGGAAAACCATAGAACGGTATGACTACAGGAGTTAACAAATCATAACATGGAAATATTCGAATGGACGTAATAGATGTACAATACCTCTATACTATAATGTTTACTGCATTTTACTGCACCTGTCTGCAAGTACTGGTACAGTTACAAGCATGTTAGATGTCTTCTGCTTGAAGAACTATGAGACTATGAGACCCTCAAATTGTCCCCCAGAATTGGAGAACACGTGTGGATAACAAGGGGAAAGCCCACCACACGATAGTCAGAACTGATCTATCTTCATAGATGAATCTACACTTATAAAAGTGTGCATACCAACAGGTCCCACAACTTCAATTTGTTGCTGATTTCAATGATATTCTTCGAATTGAAGCATGATTGAGCCATGGTTTCACCAGTTTCCGAAGGTTTAAGCATTCTTAAGCCATGGTTTCACCAGTTTCCCAAGGTTTAAGCATTCTTAAGCCATTCTTTTGACCACTTTCTCAAGGTTTAAGCATTCGCTTAAGCCATGATTTAGCACCGTTCAACCATCAACTCAGCATCACCTGACGCTAAGGTCCTCGGTCTGTTGCTTGGCGCTCTTGGGCGATCCTGTTGGTGGCAGCGGTCATGTAGGTAGATGTAGGTAGATGTAGGCTGATGGAGGTTGATGTAGGTAGATGTATGTAGATGATCTAGGTATAATAATGGAAAGTAATAGGGATTAGTAATGTAGATTAATGGTTAATGAAAGATGATCCAACAATTATTAAACACCAACAGTACTGGTTAATATTGGTTTTCAATGATAGGGAATAGAAGGGGATAATCACCAACAAAATGATGGTTAAGCCAATACTATATGGTGGTTTCTCAATCCATAGTGGACACCCAGATGGTTGGTCTATTTCTATAAGACCATACATGATTAATATTAGGATGATACCTGGGGGTACCCCTATTTTGAGAAACACCGATCTAGGTTGATGTAGGTGGTAGATGAAACGTAGATGTAGCTTGGTAAGTAGATTCAGATGCATAGATGTAGATGTAGATGTATCAGGTAGGGTGATGTAGGTAAATGTAGGTTGATGCCGGTAGCTGGTAGAAAAGAAACTAATCTCCTGAGTTTGGGACTCAGAACATTTGGAGTCAAATCCTCGAAGTCATTAGTCTGACAGTACCCCTTCCACCAATCGTCGTTGCTCCATATCAGCGTTGTATCTACACGCCCTTCGACCTATCAAAAACCAAACAAACCTTGTTGGGATTCCATGTTGGAGGCTGTGAACATGGTAAGGGTTGAATGCTCATGGGAAGGGCATGTCACCACCCCAGGTTTAGACATCTACCATCAAGGAGTAGAAGATCAGCGGTTGGACCATCCTCAAAGGCTGCAAAATGGTTCTCCAACATCAGGACGTTCAATCTACTGCACAATGATTACATATATTGAAATATATCCACGAAGATACATGCAACCAGAATGCAAGTATAATTGTAGATATAAATATGTGTACACATATCTATAAATATATAATTGAATTTACGTAGTATATATATATATTTAAATATCTATATTTATATTTATTTACATATATAGTATATTAGAAGTAATTATATAGATATAATACATTTCTCTATGCTTATGATTCTTCATGATGCCAGGCAAGTTGATGCATCAGCTGCTCACTGAGTGCCTTCGCTCTGCAGCGGCAACATCGGGATCTTGGTGCGGCGCAAGGCGCATGTCACGGGTGCATGTATATGGGGATCATGAGTAATAAATGGTGAATGATTATACAAAAATTGGTTATATATATAATATATGGTTAATGGTTATATATATCATATATATGGTGAATGATTATATCTGGTTATATCATGAGTAAAAAAAAATATATGGTTAGTCACATATGATGATATATGGTGAATGACTATATCTGGTTATATCATGAGTAATATATGGTATATATGGTTAGTAATATATGATTTTCTATGATGAATGAATATACCAAATAGGTTATATAATATATAAATATATATATATGGTTAATGATTATATCTGGTTACTGATTGGTTAGTAACATATGGTATATATATGGTTAGTAACATATGGTATGATACCTATACGGTGAATGATTATACCAAAGGGGTTAATTAGATATAATATGGTTAATGGTCATATCTGGTTATTGATTAGTCTTAGCTATCCGGTTTCAAACCTGGGTATGTGCAAAGCCATAGCGGTACCCCCAAAGGTTTCCTGGTAAAATGGCATAACATTTGGGTGGGTGATTGGCTACCCTATTGAGCACGTGCCCATAGGAACAAACAAATAAATGCGTACACATAAATAAGTATGTAAATTCAAATACTTGAATATGTAATGTATAAGTTTGCATATATATATTTCAACATGCATGTTATGTTGAACTATAATTTAAAAAAAAATATGTATATATATATATAAATAAATATATATACATACACATTATACCAAGCCTAGTTCACCCTACTCCCATGATGTTTCATGGACCATGGCTGAAGTAAAATTATCTAGGCTCAAGAGCCATGCTCTGGTGGATGGCCAAAGTGCAGTGTATTTCAGGTACGTCCATTGAGTACATGCAATCGGTACGAGTACGGAAATATGGGTACACATGGTACAATGAAAGGAGTACATAGGGCACGTACAATACATTGGAAGGGGCACACATAGCTGCCACATCGAATCCGCAATGTGTGGCGTGCAATAAGTATGAATGGTGCACTGAATGTGATGAAATTTGTGAGTTGTTTTGTAAGCATGATGGTTTCGAGCGAAGAATCTTTCCGCTCATGGTAAGGGCCCTTGGAAAGGAACATCATCTTGCCGCCCATGGGAAAAGAACATCACTGGCAACTTTAAATTACACAAATGCGTAACTTACTTGCAAAGTTGAAACGAAGCCCCTCAGGCGAGGGCATTGGAATGGCCAAAAATTGAACACAACATCCAAACCAAGCACGATGGTTTGAACTAGTTCAAACCTCGTTATTGTAATGCTTTGGCCATGGCATCAAACCGTTGATTTGCACGTGAAAACTAGGTTTGATCACTTTGTTTTGCAGACTAGTGAGTGCCAGGGTATGCATGTGTCCTTGGGGGAAAAATCTAGTGTACCTGTGCGATGTACCAGTTTGACTGAGTTGAGATGGACACTGTACCCAGTCCGTGTACCCAGTTGAGTGTACCCGTACCGTACCTGCGTACCTAAAAAAACATGGCACGAAAACATCGCAATCACATGAAATCACAACAATATTGTTTTGTTTTCAATGGTTTTTTGTGTTATGTTTTTTAGGTACATGGATCATTACAGGTACAGTGCATTGGTACATGTCTCCAGGTACATTGGTACATTGGTACACTGATGGATTGACATATCGGTGCAACAGCTGCATTGGTATATTGGTACACTGCTGGATTGATATATTGGTGCACTGATGGTAGCGGCGTAGCCATTTGACCAAGCAAACCAATCATGTCGGTCGCTTCCTGTGTGCCAGAGATCCCAGATGGCGTTCCCTTACCAGCCAACTTCTTTTCTGTCAAAAAAAAACAAAACAATTAAGTGAAAGCAGGTAAACGAACATCCTAACTAAGCGCATATACACAAGAATCAAAACATATGGTCTGTTGCTTTTGCGTTTGTAGTTGAGGCAATCTAAGACTTGTAACTGACACAATAGCAAACAAACCCAGGATACGTACCAGGTATGCACATGTAAGTTTGAGGATATTAGGCGTTGAGCTGTACCCAGTAAGCACACCACTTCGTGCCCAGCAAGCATTCCACTTGTACCAAGCAAGTGTACCATTTATAGCAAGCATGCGAACCACTCGAACCAAGCAAGTGTGAGACTCGTACCAGTCAAGCATACCAGTCGTGCCAATCAAGCGTACCACTCGTACCAATCAAGCGTACCGCTTGTACCAATCAAGCATACCACTCGTACCATGCAAGTGTACCATGTACCGTACCTATGTTCCACTTGTACGAAACCCCTGCGTACCTATACGGAAGCTACCTTCCAGAAACCCTAGGTTTCATGGTTCTTAAACCTAGCTAAAAGTAAAACAATGGATACCCTGGGGGGAGTCTTTCTGCAAGCTTGGCAGGTTGTTTATGACATAGGCATGCAGTCATCAATGCACACTTATGTGGTGTCAAAAACGTTCTCACAATGGATAATGGAAATTCACTATACAAAGGACTACAACCACATAATTGATTGTTTAATGTTGTTTGGGGCTCTGTTTGTAGATCGCTGGGGGTAATCAAATAACATGGGCACTCATCAAGCATCCAAACATGAACATTGTAGTAAGAAAACCATCAGTTTGGAAGGATACGTCATAAGGGCACCACCCAAATGGTTTCCCAGGAAAACCACCTCAAACATGCTAAATGGGGATAGATCAATATCAAATAATTACCAACAAAAGAGTGAACAAACATCACAGAACTGGCGTTGTTCATGATGAAATCTGTGGTTTCACGGCAACCAGGCTTGACGTGGATGTGCCAGTGCCCGCTGGAATTACCTCATCAGCCAGGCTGGTTCGGGTCACTCCAACAACCATACATTGCCAAAGATTATCGTACTGGATAGTAATGGTGAATGACGATCATTAATTACTAGTGCTTGCAATAGCAATGTTGTATCCTGGTTCATACTGGTCTTCTTACTCCCCAGTCTGATTAACAACAATTGCTACATTAGCAGGGATATGACCAACAACTAATCAACAACATAATGATCATAATGGTTAACAACAACAACTTCACAGCTTTGCGATATCTAAAATGCCACGAGTTTGTTGGTTCTTCGTGACGCAACCAATGCAACCAACCCGGTCACCAAGCGGCGACCACGAGATTGCCCTTGAAAACGAAGCTCCTGAAGCAGCAGGTGCAGGTTTGATGCCTCAAAGGATGCTGAAGAGGTGGATGGAGGCTGAGTAAGGGTGATGGGTCAAGGTTGATTGAGGCTGATTAAGTTGGTTGAGGTTGACTAGGGTTGGTTCAAGTTCGTTGAGGAAAGTTAGGAGACAGTTCAGGTGGCTTGAGGTCGAATGTGAAATTTATGGAGGGAGCTCTTTGAAAGACTCTTGTGGGATATGCATCGTACTTAAAAACTCTTGGGCTTCCAAAGCCATGGAAAGTGCAGGCGTGGATCATTGATTGTAAACACATGGAAAGAATACATACACATCCATACACATTAAGATCAACCTGCTCAAAAACGTGGCAACACCGTATAACTATGCTACTCTATACCCATAAGCATGTCCATAAGTATGTCCATAAATGACCCACATTTTTTGTAGCGAGGAGAGAAATATCTATTGCCCACCAAAACAAAGGTAACAATCTATCAAACAGCAGCAGCAAGTACGACAAGACCAAGCCCCTATCGATGGTCATGGTCATTAACTGGGCAATGGTAGTGGTTCATGGTGGTTAAGATGGTTATGAACAAAAGAGTTACTGTATAATACGACTGATAGTAATACTGCTCGAACAAATTAGCTATACCGAATAACCATATATATATATATATACCTATCAGTGGTGCAGTTACAAAGTAGTGATTAGTATGATCAATCCTACTGATCGAACAAATTCTGCACCACCAGGATTGAAACTGGTTTGAAACTGGATCAATGGGATACCAAGCTATAGTGGTGCAGCCGGATTTCCTCAGGGGATGGTCTCCATGGTACCATGTGCTCTGCAACGGATCTCCTCTGCTTGTTGTTGTCACCTGGCCCCGGTTCGTGTTGGGCAAGTGGTTAGGATGTGGACCCTGGATGATCATACAAGCTATTGGGCTATTGGGTGGTTTATCAAAATCGGGGACATCTGATCTATGACTATTAATTATTTAAAGTCGTGGAAACCCATGTCAATGTATTCACTCTAGTATTCACTCTAGTAGTAGTAATTCTATGAACTGAACTTACTCTATGAATATAAATCATACAGCTATCATAGTTTTGCGAACATGACGATGGTAATTCTAGCTATGAATGGAAGTTCGCGACCAGTTTCAGCCTCCAGCAGCCACAGGCTGTTGTCAAACAATTCAGGTGTGCGTAGCTTGTTTTCCCATTGGCCATACTAATCGCTACTAAACCTGACTAAACCTGAAGAACCACTTCCTGTAGGTTCATCATCTCTGCGAAGTATCAATTCTTGATGCTCCACATTCCCCTTATCATCAACCACCAGCACCGGTGAAGTAGCTGCACCAGTTATTGCTGGTTTACCCATGGAAACTACTGATTTTCAACTTGCGAAGCACTGATTTTCAAATTCCAGGCTGCTTTCCCCAGAGGCTAGGCATGGAGAAAGCACCATCAATGATGCCATGTGATCCCATATCCTCAGCCAACACCTGTCTTTCACGCTTCATCAATGCACATCACCGGAATGCCAGGCCTGATCACTTAGATGTGCCGGGGTCAACATGCTTGCAGCCGGGGAAGTTCCTCACACCCTTCCGCATCCCACAGTCAATCGGGAAAATATCCATCAAACCAACCCAGCTACTATGGTTAGTCATTATCCCCCAGCCCCATAGTTAACCACTAGTCACCCAGGAACATTGCGCTACAAAGTGGTGGTCTTTTCCGGTTCCATTCCTGATGCGATTCGCGTTGCGATCGTGAACAACCAGGACCGCCTACCCAGCTGTTAACTCGTCCAAAAAAACAAACGCTCAATGAGCCAACTGTCAGGTGTTAATTTCACAAACTGTTTATTCAACAAACACATAGTTCAAGTATGTTTCAAGCACAAGCAAACACCTTGGGCAAGTTCTTTCAATTTTTGAAAAATCAATCTATTAAGTTCTTCTAACCAAGTGTGTTAAAACTGGCAGTTCCTTCAGCACCAAGGAATCGCAGTGGGCACCACACACTGGCTGAGGCGCCACCGCCCTGGCAGGACCTGCATCTGGCGCGATGGGCTCGTAAGGCAAGGGCCGCAGCACCACGAAGTCATTGGTGCTGGGCCTCCGGAGATGAGGATCTTACAAGGCCGGACATGAAGCAGTTATAGGTTGGTTGATATGCCGAATGTGATATATGAAAGTGAATATGTTATATAGATAATCTATTAATTTAAATAAGTACATAGATATGTGTATATATAAATATATAAATATAAATATATATATATATATATAAACAATATATCAATATATCTACTAGTCTAGTTGATAGGCAATATCTATCCACTAGACTACATCTACTACATTTAAGTTGCTTAATAAGCAGCTATAAGTTGGTTCATAAATTGGTTAGGAAGTAGACTCTGTATGTACACGTATCTACTCTATGTTTGACTATAGTTAGCTAAGGTGGATAACAAGTCATTGAACTATATTTAGCTCATATAATCAAACCATTTTGGTATAGCTACAACTAGGTGTCTCTATTGACCAACTACAAAAAGGCCATTGACATTTACCAGCAGGGTAGTTATAGTTCATAAACCATCTTAGTACAGTTACGTCTACCAAAAGCTAGCGGAATCTATTTACCCAAACTGGAAGCTACTCTAGTTGTAAGCCAAGTTACACAAGTAGGGTGGGTGATGATTGTCGAAGATCATCACATTGTTTGTTGATGATGATGATGATGATGATAATGATGATGATTGATTATGATGATGATGATGGTGATGATGATGATGATGATGATACTGATGATGATACTGACAATGGTACTGATGATGATACTGATGATGTTGGTGATGTTGACGATGGCGATGATGATGATGATGATGATGATGATGATGATGATGATGATGATGATGATGATGATGATGATGATGATGATGATATCAAAATAAGCATGATGTTACTATGATGAGAATACCATGAGATGACCGGCGGTGAAACGCTAATAATGAGAAACATAATACATGGGGCGATAGGACAGCAACCACAGGTATATGATGAAAACTGTCATGGTGGTTGATGGTGATGGTGATGATGATGATGATGATGATGATGATGATGTTGATGATGATGTTGATGATGATGGAATGATGGCTATGGAATGATGAAAATCACTGATGAGCAAGGTGAAATTTGTTTTCACACATGTGAGAAATTGGGGTTCCCATTTGCCTTTGGTAGTTGTTGGTGATGGTATTGGTAATGCTTTATGATGTGAACATGATGATGAAGCCAACATCATGCTAGTCTCACCCCCCTGGTTTCTTAACTTTGGGGAGATCTTAAGGGCAGAATGGGATTGTTGATCATGGAAGACCCTGAGTCTATTACCGACCCATTTTCGTGTCGCATTCCTG
>VSDK01022105.1:350189-389679 GCA_009767595.1 Symbiodinium kawagutii | reverse complement strand
TCTCCTTTTCATTTTCCTTTCCTTCTACTGTTTCTTTTCCTTTTGGCTGGATTTGTTTTTTCCACCCCCTGCAAAAAGCAAATCCAGTCTCCTTTTCCTTTTCATCCAGTCTCCTTTTCATTTTCCTTTCCCTCTGCTGTTTCTTTTCCTTTTTGGCTGGATTTGCTTTTTCCGGCCCCTGGGAAAAGCAAATCCAGTCTCCTTTTCATTCTCCTTTCCCTCTACTGTTTCTTTTCCTTTTTGGCTGGATTTGCTTTTTCCAGCCCCTGGGAAAAGCAAATCCAATCTCCTTTTCATTTTCCTTTCCTTCTACTGTTTCTTTTCCTTTTGGCTGGGTTGGTTTTTTCCAGCCCCTGGAAAAAGCAAATCCAATCTCCTTTTCATTTTCCTTTCCTTCTACTGTTTCTTTTCCTTTTGGCTGGATTTACAACATTCAAATCAAAACCGAACCGAACCGAACCGGTTTATTCAAATCAAAAACCGAATGGAACCGAACCGGTTTATTAATTTATTCGCCAAGAACCGAACCGAACCGAACCGGGAACCGGAAATTAACCAATTACCAGAAACCGAAACCGAACCGAACCGAACCGATCCCACCCTGATCAATCAAGGGAGGGGCTGTGAATCACTCTTCCGCATGGTATCACATGCCATTGCCGCAAACGAGGGATGTACCCGAGAGCGATGCAGAAAAAAATCGTACAATATAATATAACTGATGCGGCAAGCCAAGACCAGCAAATGTAGTTCCTTGAGATTAGGTGTCTTCCCGCCATTGGTGGCCCGATTTACACCCAGATACATCCACAAACGCACATGGGATTATATATAAATATACAATATTAACTGTATGCAGTATGCACATTGATTTGTTGTGGGTTTTGTCTCCCTTAACCAACAACAAGCCGACTACAATCAGTCTGACTGTTGATTGCTTGACCATGGACAATCATGGAGTAACCATGATTTTAATCAATCAACAATTAGACATGAGTTTTACAAAATAAACAGCAACACACGCCAAACAACAACTATTGTGTATCCATGAGTTTATTACTAGGAGTGTGACTACCAAACTATAGTGATACAATATAGTTATTGCTTACTACTGGAATATAGTATTAATGACTAAAAACTACAGCAACAAACATCAACCAATACTTTATATGGTGTAGTTCCGAATTAATTGGATATAGTTCCTACTATAAATTGGATACTTATGTTCGTTCCAGTCAGTATAGTTCCGCCCACTTACTGGATACTATAAACCAGCATGGTTGATGCTTACTCCTACAAGTTGGCCCCTGGCAGTTATAAGTTGGGTTATAACCATTATAACTGGTGGTTAACCCTAGTTAACTTAGTTATAAACCAACTTATAAGTGGTTGGGGGCCCAGCTTGTACCAGTGTGACACCAAAACGCGGCACTTTTGAGCGACGGCACCAAAATGGAGCGCTGCGGCTCAGCTCCGAACGTCAAGTCATCCAGGGCCACAGGTGCTCGCACTTCCGGTGGCCTAGCGGTAGCGTGACCAGATTTATGGGAGCTTCAGAGGTCCAAACTAGTTTAGTCAGACATTTTCAGTCCAAACTGACTAGTTTAGTCAGAATTTTTAGTTAATGGTCCAGTGGTTGACTATTTCATGGTTAGACTAATAAACAATTTGATGAATTGATCAACCATTCATTGACCATGAGCCAAGTCATTAACCATTAAGTAACCATTCATCATCTGCGATTGACCCTGATTAATGATTGTGATGAGGCATTACATCAAAGATTCAAAGTACAAATTGGCGAATGAATGGTTGATGTAGCTGAATAATTTGATTACAGTGGTGAAAATCATTATTCACCATCCAACGATGGTGAAACAAATGGTTCGTCATGGGCACAGTAATACTGAATACGTTGTTGTTAGTTCATGCTTACACTAATGGTGATGATCGTTTTTTGACCGACAACAATGGTGAAAGAGATTCACAACAATACATTAGTCGAGAATGCTGATCAAAAATGGTTCATAAATTCACAATGGCTAGATAAAATGCAATTCATAGATAACAATGGTTGATGATTGTTGATGGCTGATGACGGTCCGCAACGTTTGATAATCACAATCATTCTATGGTTAAAGGATGATGAATACCTTTATGATGTTGATGTTTGGGCCTTCTGAATGATACTCAATTGATCAAATTCATGAAAGTCACCGGTAAAGAAAACCCTGAGTCATGGAAAATGACCATGATTCTCACCGTGATTAATTAACCACAATTCATCTTCTGGTGAGAAATTGTTGCCGTCTGCTGAAGCAAAAACATGAATAATCCTTGATAATGTTTGATCCGGATCTCTGTAATGGTGCGTATTGGTCGATTCTGGGCAATGATGGTTATAGTGTTGGTTTGGCATGATCAAAATGGACAATCGGGGCTCATGTTGATTTGTGGTGGTTGATGGCAGGGGTTCACAATATGATGACTAATTATAGCCTAGTAGTAATGCCAGTTGAATAAATTGCCAATGATGTATTTTCTACTATCATTCATCCCTCTGGTATCATCTACCTCTGGAGACCACTGAGTGATGGGGACATGGGTCATCCCAACAATTAACCGGTATTCACAACTTCTCCTAGCTTCCCGGAAAGTTACCGGGAGACCTTACAAGTCATATGAGTCACCAGCTATAGTCATCCAATAGCACTTGGAGTTCATTATGATCAACAAACGCCTTTTCATGGGTTGATGACAATCCTCATGCTTCGACACTAGATTTGACAGGGCTCATCTGAGAAATTGTGCATCACAAAATGGTCAACACATAAAAACAACTGGTGATCACTGGGTGATCATCCTGATGAACACATTACCAATGATCAATGGGAGAACCAAATCCGAAGTAGCAAGGGATGGCTAGTCAACAACCTATTGCCACATGGGGCTGGCAGAATGAATACGAATCTTGGTCCAACAAGAGGGATTCAACGAAAGCTGTTACAATGACACAATAAATCGAATACTTAACAACACAATTCCCCATCGCATGTAGTGGGTCATAAGAATTTCTGTACCAAGTAGACTCCCCCGGTTGAAACCCACAATTTTGCTGTTGGAAAGACAGTTCCTGGTTGAAGATATCGTGAAATTGCCCATTAAGCAACCAAATCTCCTCATCGCAGGGGGGCACTAGCTGCGCACTCCGAGTCACCCGTTCGCAGGTGCAGTCGCCTGCTGAGGATGACACACCAGGGATGAGGGTCCAGCATCAGGGTCTAGCAGCTGGCTTACTTGAGAAGCTTTAGAATTTTACAAGTAACAGCAATAGGACTTCTTTTCAGAATGGTCTATTGAAATATGTTGAATTTTCAGAATGGTCTATTGAATAGAACTTATTTTTAGAGGACTTCTAAGACTCCGAAATATGTTGAATTCAAACCTGGAAACTCGCGGGAGATCCTACACAAATACTCCTTACATTTAATCCGACCAAATTTTCAGCCGAGGAGGGGGTTATCTAATTCGGGGGTTAATCTTGACTTGGCATTGATTAATTACTATGTTTGGATGTTCGGTGACCGTCCGTGTTTTATCACTTTTGTGCTCGCCAACTCTTCTGTATGCATGTTTGGATGCGCTGTGCCAAGTTCAGGGTGTGAACAGTGAACACAACATGGTGGACACAACATGGTGGTTTCTCAAGGCACAAAGGTATCCCCAAATCATCCAATCTCAATCATTATCAATAATAAGCCATCTTTTCTTGGGGGTCCCAATTTTGAGAAATCCCCCACATGGCACTGCGACAAGCTGAGAGAAACCGTGAGGATTTTCACAGGCGAGGGGAATTGTGTGTCTTCTTCCAGCCAGTGAATCGGCGTGGAAAATGATTGCATCTGGCTATTCTAAGGTTGATTTCTCCTAGGATTGTCAGTCAGTATTGGTGATCACTAATTCTTGATTATTACTATACTTTGATTATTGTTCGAATTTCTTCGATTTCTTGCAAGTCATCCAAGCCATCACCTCAAAATTCACCCAGCAAATCCCGGCGTGGCCAAGCAAACCACGCTGAACCGTCCAAAGAGCGACCTGACCAAGTCGTTTTCGTGGTGACGATCCCCTGCTACTACAGGTACAAATCTAAGCTTATGGGGGTCCAAAAACGGTGAACCCCCAAGTCACTGGTGGTTTCCCTGTGAACAATGGCTATGCACTTGGCTGGTTAGTATAGGCACCAAGATATTTTGGACCAAGCATCATTAAACATCACCTGGAATCACTTTTCATGCTTTGCTGCTGTTCATCCTTGAAAATCCAAGCTTATGGAGCAAACCAACCATTTTTTTTTGCTCACTTTGGGGTCCCATCGGGCCTCTTTCGCCTGTTTGGCACTGGCACGTCGACTCTTGCTGGATGCCTGTGCTGTGGACATCGTTCGAATGGCGTAACATGGGACCCCCAAGAGGTGGAGCTCCACTGCCCAAATACCATGGTATATTCACTTACAGTTCGGTGGGCCCCCAGCAGGTATAGGTTGGGTCATAACTCCCTATAACTGGTAGTTGACCTTAGTGAACGTAGTTGTATAAGTGTTGGGGGGCCCACTTTGTAGATAAATGTTGGCAAATATACCATACATGGAGCTTCTGGGCCATCACTCATTTCCAGGTGTTGAGAGGTTCCCACCCTGGAGCCACTCTGAAAATGGTTCTTGACGTGGAAATGATTACTGTAGTAAGCCTTACCTCCTACTACGAAGTTACTAAACGGAACCTAATTTTCAAAACTGTGGCCCCATCTTTTTTGGGGTTTGCACCATATGCTTTGTTGATCTACCCTTTTAACGACCAATAGTAGAGGCAAATTTCCCCAGCACCAATACTTAAAACTAATCCTTCTTGGGATGTTGTATGCTAGGGCTGCTAGGGATTGAGCACTCAGATTTTGTTGCATTAAGGGTTTAGATTGAATATTGGAGGTTGGCTTGCCGGAACTGTTGTTTCAAAAATTGCTTACCGTTATTTTAATCAAAGATTTGCAGCATTGCAGGAATAGAAAAAGAACCACCAGGGTGTTCTAGTTTCTATATTACTATCTTAGCTTTAATATTACAGGAGGGTGGGGAACAATTAGAATGCAAATGCCAAGCAATGCAATGAATGTCGACCTTAAGTTTGATCCAAAATGTGTTGACATGCAAAACAAGTAATACAAACAAACAAACAAACACGAAACAGGTACGTTAACCGTTTGTGGTTGACATTCATGATTTCCCCACATGTATATTGATTGCATATTTATACCAAAAGATGCATAGTTACAAATTTACAAAAGGAACAGTACAATTCTAGAAGATATAAAAGCTTGGAAACAAGTCCAACCAAAAGGCACTATGGTTCAAACTGTTTTGAAAGCTTTAATAGTTGCATATCTTACTGAACGCATATTCAAGTATGTACATTAATACACTTAGGTACACAATAGTCAATATACATATATCCTTTCAGATATTTTCCTCCACCATACTTCATTCGTAAACTGTGATTCAATTCTTTTTTGTTTTGCTGGATTTATTGATTGTGTCAAAGTTCGAATGACCACTGCAATGGCCAAACAGCGCCCTATCGAAAAACGATTGCAGTGGATACTGTTGCCCTGAGATACCCCTATCAAAAAGTGAGATTATCCAGCATGCCAAAAGAATCAGCACGGGAAGGTCCAAGGAATCTTGGTGGAGCCAGGGACTAGTCGAGGCCGCGATTGAATTTGCCAAAGATCTGGCAACGAGAACTCCAATCTACGATCGGATGCAAGAGGCCATGGAGGATCACCGAGCTGATCCCATCGACTCAACGCATCAATCACATCATTGTTGTGACTTGGGATGTGAGAGACGTCAAACTCACATCCTGACAAGGCTGAAAGCAGGCCCATGCGTTCAACAAAAAGAGCCAATGGCATAGTGGTAGTGAACAATTTGTTCGAAACCGACTCGGCGCCCCCTGTTATCTGACTGGGCTGGAAGTCGAAGGGAAATGCGAAAACCCGGTTGGCGTTTGTATGTACACCAGGCATGTTGAGCAAAGGTTTCCAAGCCGAAGATGTTCTTTTGGAGGTCATCGCGCACGGATCTTCAGAGAGCGAAAATCTGATGAGTACAATTCAAGGCTGAACCACTTTTATGATTGGTCTGGAAAGCAAGGAATACCACCTTCACCGCATTTGGAGCAAAATGATCTTTTTTAGTGGGGCCCATTGGTTACCCTATGGCTTGGCACATACCCAAATTCAATCATCAACTCAGCACCCACCTACCCACCATCAAACGTTGCCGCTGCCCACCATCAAACCATTGCGGCTGCCCCCGCCTTCACTTCCTCCTGCGGCGCCGCTGGGGCCGGCACGCTGTCCTTCGACACGCCGTCCTTTGGCTGCTCCTGTGAGGTGATGACGCGTCAAGAAATGGGGCGTGAAGGAGTTGATGAGAGGAGGGTGGGTAGAATTGATGATGAAATGATGATAAACTGATGATGAATTGTTGATGGACTGATGACGAGTAGATAATGAATGGATGATGACTTGATGATAAATTCATGATGAGCTGATGATGAGTTGATGAACTGATGATGAATTGATGATGAACTGATGAGGATTTTTTGATGAGTTGATTATGAGTGGATGATGCATTGATGATAAATTCATGATGAGCTGATGATGAGTTGATGATGAACTGATGATGAATTGATGATGAGCTGATGATGATGTTTTGATGAATTGATGATGAGTTGATGATGCATTGATGATGAACTGATGATGAATTGATGATGAATTCATGGTGAACTGATGATGAAATGATGATGAATTCATGGTGAACTGATGATGAATTGATGATGAGTTGATGATGCATTGATGATGAATTGATGATGAGTTGATGATGATGACATGTCAACACTTGGAGATGATAGCCAACAAAACTATGGGGCTATAATGATTTTTGATGATGATGAGGAGGAACAGGCGATGGTGCATTGATGGTGAATGGTTTTCCCATACCCTGTTATGGTCCTACGGGCCTGGCCTGAACCGTTTTCACTACCTTCCCTGGCAACTGCTGGGGCACCATCGCGGGGACCCCACGGTGGAGTTCCGAAGGTTGCAACCACGAACGACCAGCTGCTCATCACGGGCCCACCAAGGGAGTGAGCAGTCCTCTGTAGGAACCCAAGCCCGGCAGTTTTGATCTGCACTGTCCACCACATGCGCGGCGCAGTGAGATTCCCATCTCTAAGCTCTCCTCATGAACAAGGCGATACAAGGCGCAAGGCTTCAAGAGAGGACGTCGGTGCACGTGGCGCTTCGCTGAGTCGTCCAAGCTTGCCAAACGGTGGATCTACTAGGTGGGCCCTCAGCAGTTATACTTGTTGGGTTGGTTCAACCCCTATGACTGGAAGTTAACCCTAGTTAAGTTAGGCAAATAAACCAACTACTAAGTGGTTGGGGGCCCACCTCATAGGGACTTGTTGTTCACGTGGTCACTCACATCAAGTGGGTTCTTCTTTCGACCAAGCTGGGAGGAAGCGGGATCCACAGGAGGGAAAGCGTCGCCAACCAATGGGAAAGTTGTAGAATTCAAAGCCAGCAAGGAAAGCGCAACAAGCACCAGTCAGATCTTTAGCAAAAATATCTATAGGAATGCTGAATGGCCTTTGTAAACAGCAATTGTGATGAGGATCTACCCACGCATACCTGGATATTCTGTTGGCGTTGTTTCGTGTGTGTTTCGGTCGTTTTCCAACTTCGGCGATGATCTCTGCGAAGGGCCCACCAGCAAACATCAAAGTTGAAGTGTCAAGAACTGCCAACAATAACTTTTGGCATACCATTGAAGTAAACGTTTCTAAGGCAAACATGCCTATGTAAGGAATCTTCATGAACCAAAGGGCCGACATTAGCAGCACCTTTGACCATACTGAATCAAAGGAAAAGGCCGGGGTGCTATAGCAACAGCGGTACTTCAGATCTTTGGATGGTACATTGCCTTCAATAGGAACGCTACGCATAGGAAGAGATCAGGAGAGTTACCACCGTTGCAGGGATACAGTACGAAGATCACTTTGCACCACATTAAATTCACATCAGATTGGTTGCCCTGCATAGGTCCCACACCTTGAATATCGAATACATGTGGATAGCAAAATGAGCAGCATATATTGCAGGAACATTGGCAATCGACCAAAACAAGTACCAGCAAACGGTGTCTCAGCTGTATTGATTTACTCTGTGAATAACGTCAATGAACCATCATTGACCCATATCATCTACTTGGTTCTTAGCTGATTCTGCAGATTCTTAACAGTCGTGTTTACTCAATCATCAACGGACCATTCATTACCCATGAATTTTCACGACTGGTAAAGCAGGTAATCGACTTACCATAAATGATTTCACATTATCTAAACCCCTAATAAACAATTTCAAATTTTCATCGTCAAATGAACCATGATTTTTTAGCCATGATTTCACCACTATAGTTAGTTGATGCACCAATCTTTCACCCTGGTCACCACAAACCAGGGCAAGATTCACCACCCATCAACACTTGGGCTGGCAAGGCTCCAAGACGAAAACGATGTACCGAAGAGGCAGTAGATGGGTCACAGTTGTCTTGTCACTCGGCGGGAAAAAAGTCCATAACGATCCGATCTAATTGCTTGGTACATGGCCAACTTGAAGGAAATTGATGTAATTTCATTAATTCCTGTAGTCATATAGTTGATATGAAGTTGATGCAACATATGTTGTGAATACGGTCAATCATGACTCCTCTTACTCTGTTGTGCGCCATTGTTAGTTGCTAACTAGCCAAACATTGGCATTGATGGTTGTATCACTTTCGTTGCTTGCACTGGCAACTTCAGGTACCCTGCTTAAAGTTACTTTTTGTTTCGCTGGTCGGTACAGTCTTCGCAGGTATTCATTCCTAGCTGTTTGGCAAAAACAAAGTTGCTAAAGATCCTACTTGACCAATCTCGACTAGTTGCCCCAGGCCCAGCCGGGATCCCTCCATGCGACCCTGCCAATCGCGGGAACCTTGGTGTCGCTCGCATTGCCAGCGTTGTCGGCCTCCTTTGTGGGTTTCTTGGCCTGCGGATTGAGGTTCAGAACGGTGGGTAGTGACTCGGTAGTGAGAATGGTTGAAGATGACAGGGTGATGATGGTCGAAGATGATAATGGCTGATAGTGGTGGATATTGGTTGACTATGGTGTAGACGGATGCTGACTTTGAAAAACATGTTAATATCCTGAGCCATGGGTTTCCTGGGGATTCCGAATGCTTAAACGGCTGACAATAGATGATGGTCAATGGTTGGAGTCACAAGGAGATCAATCACATGCCCCACTGAAACAATCAAAACTTATGTTCTAGCCATACCACTATCGCCGCGTTAGGTCCGTCAACCCCAACCCCAACCCCATGCGATGATAATAACCATGGGTATCGGTTAGTTGAACGAGTAAATTAACACAATATTGGCGAAGCAACCATACGTTGAATTTGTGTATTTATACATGCACAAAATATACAATTTTCTTAGCAAACATATCTGTACAATCAATACTTCAACACATTCGGAAGCTCTGGCTGTAGTTCGATATGCTGTGAGTATTGAACAGGTAGTGAACTGGGTATGGAAACCCCTACAGGAACAACTGAGACCCCCATCCGGCTGACTTGAGCAAAAGTCTTCAACAGTGGTCTTAAAGAAGATTAATGTTAACCCAGGATTAATAAACGCCTGGTTGATTAACTAGGGGGGTTACCATTTTAATGGAAAACCAAGGCCTTTAGGGGATACCCTGTATTGATCAACCAGGGGTTTATTAATCCTGGGTAGCCATTATTGTGCAAGGGTATCGAACGTGTTCAATATGGTAATGGCTTCCTGGTCTCAAAACTGTGGTTGCAAAGCTGCCACCTGCTCAGCCGTGACATGACTTGTCAGAGCGCTGCCGATGAATGATGGTGAATGGCTTCCTGACAGTTGGATAGCCAGTATTGGTGGCTCCGCCAAAAGAAATATATTCGGTACAGTAAGCCAAAATGATAATCTACATGGCTGTCGATGATGTACCCCAGTAGCACTAACAATAGTACCAAGTTCCTACAAAATCAAATGTAATAACAACAACTAAGTAGGCAATAATTTATAAGAATAGTACTGATGGTAATAATCTACGACTACTCAACTTGGTGGCTTATAGATCCCTTGCTAATTTTTTTTTTAGTGGTTATATGGTAAATCAATCATATCCCAAAAACACTAAAAACCAGAGTTAGTGGGTATAAGCCATCCAGGTACTGATGGTAATCATCTACGACTACTCAAAATATCAATGCCTGTTGAATGGCATGGTTGGTGCCACCATAGTCTCCACGGCACCTCGGAAGCCTCCACCTTAGCGCCTGTGATCGGAGCTGAAGCGCGAGACACTGGGGATGCTTAGCATGGGTAGTGAACCACAGGGGGGAACCATTCTGATAGGAAACCAAGGCCAACTTGGGGGACACCCCCTATTAATCAACTAGGGGTTTATTAATCCAGGGTTGGCATTATAGTGCTTCTTGATGGTTGACATGATCAGTGTTGGTTGGGCATGGTTGAGCATGCTTTGTGTAGTGTGTATTGATGGTTGGTCAACGGTTCATGGATTAGATGATGATCAATTCACAAAGCGTTCTCTTTGCAATGGTTGATGACTGCTAATTACTTGAAACCACAAAGCACTTCACATCACTTCACTATAAATATTTCATAGCATATTGTTTAGCATCTTCACTGTGCATATTAGCATATTCTTATCATCCACCATCAACCAAAAGCCGTGTTTGTTGTTAGTCCAAATTCCACAATCCCAAACTATTGAGCTGGAGATAGCTGAATTATTCGCCTACGATCAAGCCGTCTTCGCTGGCGACAATGTGGGTGGCAGTAGCCTCGGGTAACCTGGTTGCATGGAAAATCACCCATAGAAATAGGATGAAATAGGGTTGTATGGCTGGTCGTCCTATAGAAAATAGCGTAAAATGGCCATTCTCAACGAAGTTTCAGGGGATCCCACATGGTAAATCTACGCGCAAACCCCCCCTATCGCCCACAGGGCGAACTGGGGTGTTTGCACGTAAAGGTTTATGGTTTATAGTTTTAGGGTTTTAGGATTTATGGTTTTAGGGTTTATGGTTTTAGGTTTTTATCGTTTTTCTCCAAATTTTTGAGGGTTTTAAGGTTTACGGTTTAGGCTTTTAGGGTTTATGGTTTAGGGTTTTAGGGTTTTAGGGTTTATGGTTTTAGGGTTTTAGGGTTTTAGGGTTGTATGTTTCCAGAATGCAAGCACAACACAGGTCAAGGACCTGCGCGATCCGTCCAGATACGATTGATTTCGCACATCTGCATTTTGTACTGTAAAAACCAATGTTTTTTGACGTTCCCAGACGCTCCCGACAGAGGCGCGGGCAAACGGAGGTATTTGCCCGTAAATCTACCAGCTCAGCCGCGTCAGAGGTGATAGACTGACTAGTTGAGCTTGGTGGACAACAATCTCAGGATATATCGATGCCGCTACCCATGGAATTGATCACAATGTCAACCAGGGGGTTAGAAATTTCGTTCGGATACTTGGGAATGTTAGCCATCCAAGGAAGCTGGTCCCAAGGTTAACCATGCAATTGATCACAATGTCAACCTTTTCTAAACAAGTTTCAGGTATAAAACAAGCTGTACATTATTGATCAACCATGGGGTTAGAATGCTTAAGCCTTTTGCGTCACCTTTCCGATTTGTGCAAAAAACACTTAATAGCGATCCCAAGAAACTTGTCCAGGTTTCAGCTAGATTCGCATCAGTTGTTTTTGGTCAACAAGCTATGTGAACTACACATGATTAGCTCACAAACTATAAATTAGCCATTGCTGCCGGTACCCACCCCTTGGAAGTGCAGAAACTTCCAAAGTTCCCTAGGATGCCATCGTAAACAGCCTCATAAGGTGTGCCAATTGCGCGGTGACATCCATGTAGTGACTGCCTCCCCAATGCCATGCATCAGCAGCCACCCACGCCTCCAGTGGCATCCGAGGCAGTGCTTTCCACCTTAGGAAGCAGATAACCCTGGCGAAGGCTGGCGAAGTGCCCAAGGTTGGACCAGTGGATGTGGGAAATGATGGTCAACCTTGGTCAACTGATGATGAGCAACAGTCCATGATGATCAATGTTAATGATATTTAGCAAGCTACGGTACTTGGATCTGCAATTGGGCTTATGATTTGAATATGACCATGGTAAGTGGACTTGTGCGGTGACTTCATAACTGCTATAATCATGGTTCGTAACCAGTTGCTAAGTGGGGATGCGCGTCCAAGTATGAAGCCGCTTAGTCGATTCATACGGATTCATGATCTTTACCCTCGGACCAACCTGGTTGCGTGGATTCTCCACTTCGATGCTTTACTCATTGAATTTTCATGGTTTCCAGGAGATCCATTGCCAAAGCGTAGCGAATGGCCGCTGCGTATGCTAGCGTTGACAGCTGATGCTTCACTGCCATGGAGCTACCCCTCACTGACCGGTGGCGCTTTGGCGTCCCACGACTTGAGATGTTTGGTGTGGCTGGCTTCGACCGAGAATCTGATCAACATTGCTTCACTGCGAAGCTGTTTGGACTTGATTTGGATATGTTTAGATAACCATCACAGCTGATAGAAATCGAAGCTACATCGGTGAAATCCGATGCTAACAGTCATCATCATTGATGATGAGTGATATCAACAATGATTACCAAGAAAATTAACAACCATTGGCTAATCACTCATCAGTACTTGATAGCCTAATAGTAGCAGCCATTCAACATATATCATAATTCTCATATATTATCATGTAATTAATTAATAAATATCCTCATGGCTGTATCCCATGGGTAGCCGCACAGTACTTCATCCAAGAATTCTTTGTTGGTTCTTGGTCAGTGAATCATCCAATGGTGCAGTCGAAAAGGATTCTTGATGCTGGTCAACCTAGATCCTATACGATATAATCAATTTCCACCGACCCAAATGATCATCAATACTCAGCATGCCAATGGCGAACAGCTGAATGCTCGCTGCCACACGCCGCCACGACAACGAAGCTCCGATTTTTGGCGCTGCCAAAGCGGTGAGTTCAGCCGTTCAGCACTGGGCAAAAGCTGCGGCTGCTCAGTACGCAGTAAGCGCTTGCACCTCGGGTTGAGTTGAGCCACCACGACCAGGGCAGAGGCCGCCGCCCTCAGGGTTATCACCACTTCAGGAGCTCATGGGTCCAAGCTATGACCAGTTATCCCCAGATTCGCCGCCAAACAAATCGCTGGTTTCCCTTCATTCAAGCCACGAAGCTTCACCAAACATCTTTTTTGGCCTCCAAAATCTGGGTGGTGAGGTGTCAAAATGATGGTGAACTGGAGCCCAAGGATATGATATGTATAAATATATATATATATAAAGATGCACAGGAAAACCTTTTATTCACTTCGCAGCGGATTTGTCTAAAATGATTAAATTAAAATGAACAGGTGGAAGATTCCGTTCTTCATGTCTTGGGACTCCTATCCCTTTATAGGTTCCACAGCCGGGCCAAACCCCTGGCTTGGGAACAGAAATCTTTATCCCCTCAGGAACACCGAGCCAAACCTCAGGCGGCCTGAGAGAGATTCGTTGACACTCACTTGTCTGGACGGAAAAATTGGAAAATCCACCGTGAAAAGAGACAAACTTCCTATTTTCTCCGCTTCTTGGCTCGAGATTTACCCCCACTACCAGGAAAAGGAAAGAAAGAGGAGGATCAGGGTGAGGAAGGGGGGGAGCTGAGCCGACACACTACAGAATAAAAGGTAATTCTAATGCATCTTAACCTCCGTGGCGGGGCTACAAAGATGCACAGGAAAACCTTTTATTCACTTCGCAGCGGATTTGTCTAAAATGATTAAATTAAAATGAACAGGTGGAAGATTCCGTTCTTCATGTCTTGGGACTCCTATCCCTTTATAGGTTCCACAGCCGGGCCAAACCCCTGGCTTGGGAACAGAAATCTTTATCCCCTCAGGAACACCGAGCCAAACCTCAGGCGGCCTGAGAGAGATTCGTTGACACTCACTTGTCTGGACGGAAAAATTGGAAAATCCACCGTGAAAAGAGACAAACTTCCTATTTTCTCCGCTTCTTGGCTCGAGATTTACCCCCACTACCAGGAAAAGGAAAGAAAGAGGAGGATCAGGGTGAGGAAGGGGGGGAGCTGAGCCGACACACTACAGAATAAAAGGTAATTCTAATGCATCTTAACCTCCGTGGCGGGGCTACAAAGATGCACAGGAAAACCTTTTATTCACTTCGCAGCGGATTTGTCTAAAATGATTAAATTAAAATGAACAGGTGGAAGATTCCGTTCTTCATGTCTTGGGATTCCTATCCCTTTATAGGTTCCACAGCCGGGCCAAACCCCTGGCTTGGGAACAGAAATCTTTATCCCCTCAGGAACACCGAGCCAAACCTCAGGCGGCCTGAGAGAGATTCGTTGACACTCACTTGTCTGGACGGAAAAATTGGAAAATCCACCGTGAAAAGAGACAAACTTCCTATTTTCTCCGCTTCTTGGCTCGAGATTTACCCCCACTACCACGTCCCCCAGCTCTTCCGCTAGGAGGATCAAGTGTGGCGAAGCGTGGGCGCTGCACAGTTTGGGTGAAAATCTGGATAAACGGGCGGATATTAGGATGGCTACCTGGTAAATGCATAGCAGTGAGCAATGCAACTCCTTCGTTCACATAGATGCGGGCCGTCTTAGACGATGCCCACCTGCCCTGCACCAACAGGCGGTCAAGGGACTGGTGTTTACTAAACCAAAATGTTGCCCCACCCCTCCGAAGAGAGTAGGGTCTAAACTCAAATTGGTCCAGCTTGAGGCTGGTGAGGCATTCTGAGAAAAGTTTGCGCCAAGCACCAGTGGAAGGAACAAGGGGAGTAACTGGAACACTTATAGACTTCCAAGCTTTGACCAGTGTCACAGCATTTTCCATACCGAGGATTACGCTTTCTGCAGCACCATGGCGTTTGCCGCCTTTGGTGAGGCCAAGGCTAACCAGGAGCTGACGGTCCCGAGCCGTGCCAACGATGTGACTGGATCGAAGGTTGCACACCTCGCCAGTACGAAGCATACAGTAAAAGCCAATCACCAATGAAACAGCAAAAGAAACATGGCCATGGAAGAAACCCCATCCTGCCATGGCTTGCATGACATGTTCGGGTAAGGGCGGTGCCCTACTTGGTAGTTCGTTCACGGACCACGTCTTGAGTAACCTCCATGCTGCAGGTAAGTTGTGACGAAGATTTGGCTGCATATCTTGGAGACCTGCCAAAGTATCGCTCGCCTGAGCGCGTCCCGCACCACTGCTCCAGAGGTGTTCCAGGAAATCACAGACCAAAGGGTCAAGTTTTGACTTTTGAGTAGGCAAAGGAATACCTGCCATCTGCAGATAATCAAAAAAGGCTTGAGTTGCACGGTCATATCGTTTCTTGGTTGCAGGTTGTACGGTGAGTTCACGAAGAGTTCCTAGGCGTTGCCGTTGAGCGGCCCTTGTCTTTGCGTCTCTACCTTCAAGTAGACGACTTCTTGGCATTGCGGAAACGGTGTTTGACCCGCTGCCCCCATCTTGATGGGCGGTCTGCGGGGTTCTGGGAGGTGTGGACATAGGCCCACACCGGCTGAACGTTGGACACAAGGACAAGGGCATTCAGCTTAGCCATAACTCTTCGCAACTTACGTGAACTGGTTCTTCCCCGTGACAGCGCGTGCAAGCACACGAGACTGTCAGTCAGGTGAATCATCCTGCAATTGAACTGGTGACGGTGCTCAAGCCTATATTTGAAGGTGGTCAAAATTGCTCTCAACTCAAAGTTGTTGATATGGTCTGAGGTATTTTGCCATTTCCATCCCGCTATGACGCGCCAGCGCCAGAGCTTTGAGGGAACTGTTGCCCGTAAACGGTGAAACTTTACCAAACCAGAGGTAGGTGTTGTCAAAAGTATATCTTCCCCCTTAAGGGAAAGAAGGTTGCCGAGGGTGCTAGCAAGACCATATTCCGAATCAGTGCACTTAGTGCGAGACAGGTTTAAAGGCAAGCGTAGCAAACGTCCCTGAGCCAAGGTATGCGTTCCTGCTTTGCAGGCTCGCAGCACCTCGCAGGGTCCAAAAGGTGAAATCCATCCCAAGCGAGCGAAAAGTTGCCCAAGCAACACGGCGATGACCTGGACGCACCAGGTATTTCCCAAGAGTGTGAGGCGAGAATCATTGTATTCACTACTATTGCGAGAGGATTTGCCCATGCAGTTGGAGGTATATCCACAAGGGAACCCCAACATGACCTCTCGTTCCTCAGCGTCAGGGAGTCGTAAAGCCCCGGCTGAATTGCAGAGAGCATGGGACCGACGATATTGGTACGGAGGAAAACGAAACTGATCCAGATGCCAACGTTCAAGCTCCTCCAAGGAGCACTGCTTGACTCCTGCAGGTCGGTGGCCGGCCCGAGCTCGCGGTCTCGAAGTTGTGAAAGTTGGAAAACAGGACTGTGGATCCACCTTTGACCATCCGGCCTTGATGAACTCTTGCAAAGGATCTTTAATGGAAAGGCGAAGTTCCTGAAGGTCACCTCTTGTAACCAACTCAGCATGAGGAGCTGTTTCCAAATCCCATGTCAACCAGTACAGTCTAGGGCGGTGGCACCACGTGATACCACCAGCGTCGCAGTAAACTGGCATGCAACCAAAAGATTCGGACATGATGTCCCTGTCGACATCGTCCATAGAAGCCACCGACTCCATGAGGCCATGGACGGGGCACCAAGGAAAAGCTTTGGCCACCAAACCTCGGACCCGGTCAACGTGGGTGAACAAGCAGGAGCGGAGGTCCTTCAACGCTCCCTTGCGAGAGGCGTTGAGGCCACTCACCCCCTGACAGGGAGGACACCCCCGATCAGAACCATGGAACATTGTGAAAACTGGCCACTCCATTGAAGGACCATCTCTGCTGTAACCTCTTCAACGGACTCCACATGGATTGACCCTGGAAAGTTGGACTCGACAACTCGTTGAGCATCTTTACGGACCTCAACTGAAACATGCCCACAAACATTGACACCAAGGCAATCGACTGCAACACGCAGGGCTGCAATCCCGTCAAACAATCCGATGGTGAGAACTGACATTTCAGGGCTACACTCAGGGACCTGGCCCCGCATTAACCCCGATGCCACAGAACCACCAAGGGATGTCAACCCCACGCTTTCACACGCGCCACCTCCAAGCGTTGAGGCATCACTGCATGTGACCGTTGGGTGCATGTCCAATCTGAAATCAAGGCGAGCGAGAGGAAGCATCCCCAAGAACCGCAAGACCTCAATCCGACAGTCGACAGGCGTTGTCAAAGAACGCGACCGCGAAGAGTTGAAGCTTTCGATGTGTGTCCATACTTTGTTGAGGGATCCCAAAAGAGGACGTCTGAACATGCAGAAATACACAAGTCCACCACATGCCACTTGCCACTGTTTCTGCACCCCCCGTGTTGTTTGACACAACATCAGGGCCAAACCCAGATAGCGAACCAACTTGGAGGGTCGTCGTGGATAAGCAAGGCCAAGGACACCGTCAACTGTGGCTCCTTGCATTTCAGTCTTGAGAGACCGCACCACACCCTTTTTAGCATTACGTGGAACGCCCCAGTGTTCGTACTCCTGCCTCAGGGACAGCACCCCGGGAGGAACCTCTTGTTGAACCGCAACAACCTGGGTGGCTTCAACCCGTTCCAACAGGTCATAGTTGTCAAGGTAAACCCGCCAGTTTGGATCCCCGACCGAGAAAGGCTTGTCCTTACGCAACTCCTTCTCCGGAGGATTGGACGTGTTGTGCCAAGCTGACACTGTTCAGGAACCCCATGGGTAACACCTTGCTGGCCAGGTAGACAGTCTTACCAACGAGGTGCGGGGGAAGAACATCAGGAGGGACCTCTTTGTTGAATGCCATGTACTTATGCCAGCAAGGGGGTACCGACAAAGTATAAAAGAAACATTTCACATCCTCGGAGGAAATGAGAAGCTGTTCGGACGGTTGAAGGTATAGGGGATTCATTAGACTCCATGACGGTAGGGTACCAATGTCCCCGCTCATGGGTCTGCACAGTCCATTGAGTGGAATCAAGTTCATAATTAAGCGATAGATTTCAGTACCACCTTCCGTGAATTCGTCCTTCGTTACACCGAATAGCCCGTTCAACAGTGGGCCATCATCAGTGTGGAAAACTTCAGATTCTTCCAAAAGGGTACAAACTCCACTTGACACCAATCCATGGCAGACTGCACTCCAATCCTCATCCCGTACCATGACACGGGGAGCTTTTGAAACCTTCCAGTCCTGACGATCTTTAAGATACCGATCAAAGTTCTCCACATAATGTTTACTACCCAGAGTACAAACATCAGAGAGATTCACTCGACCTACATCCCCGGGAAGTGCCGCACCAATATTGTCCCAAGTAAACCAACGAGCCACCTTAACTTCTTCACCGCGGTAGTCCACAGATTTAACCTTAAACAGATCGTCCCAGCTGAGGCAAGGAAATCGTTCATCGATCTCACAAAGTCGCTTCACATCAGTTCCCAGCATCTCCAAGCACTTCCGTTGGCCTTCAGAAACTTTTCCCTCATAATATAGCTCATCTCCCCATAAAGAGTTAAGGCAAAGACAAACCGATTGCATCCACGACAGTTCATCAGCGCTAAAGGTGAGTCCCAAACCCTCGTAACAACTTCTGGAGGTAGGTAGGGGGTATAATGAAAATTTGTTCCTCCTACCCGAAGGGCTGGCTGCGAAGTGGTAGACACTCGAGAAGCTGTTGCAAAAGAATGGGCCCCACCTGAGAGATAGTCTTACCTTCGAGCACCTCCACGGCTGATGCACTCTTTTTCTCCGAGCCATCGGATGCTGCAACGGAAAGTTTCGCCTCAGGGAGTGTTGCATGGCCGGTCGGCCTCGCAGGTCTCAACCTGTCAGGCGGCTGTGCGGAGAACTTGGCACCGGGCCCATCGTCTGGTGGTGATGCCGCAGGCCCTTGTGCCGGAAACCGAGTATTGTCACCCAACGGGAAAGCCACTGCCGACCTTCCCTCATAGGTTGGACTCTTCGGGGGTTGGCTTCGATTCGCGGCTTTTTCAGGGTCTTCTTGCCCCGTGTCTTCCTTCCAGGCGCCTTCTGGCCCCGTCTCATCCTCACTTCTTCTCTTCATGGAGCAGGCTTGCTCCCTGAATCCTCTTTCTTCTTCCATCCGTCTCCTTTGCCTTGCCACTTGTTCCCTTTCTTCCCCTCCTTGCCTTTGGCATTCTCTTGCGATCCTCCTTTCCCTTTGGCTCCTTTGGCATTGCTGCTCGGTCTTCCATTCGGGAGTGATGCTTGCCAATGCACTCTGCTGTCCTCGTACTGCTGCTGTCGAGCTTCTTTCATCTCCGTTGTTCCCGTCAAGGCCACTGTATCCTCGGGGACCAATTCTAGTTTTTGGGTCACCGACCAGTGGGCTCCATTGAGCCCACTCTCCACTGCCTTGAATCGTTGGACCATGAGGTCCAAACAGTGGCAAGGCCGGGATCGGAGTAAACAATCGATCCCAGCAGCCAACGTCAGCAATTCTCTGGCAACTGGACCACTGGCCTTGCGTTGAACCACCTGGCGGTAATACTGTACCGCTACAGCTGCCACCGTGCCTTTGCGGTCCTCCAGTCCAATCCCCTCCAGCAAGTGGGTTCGCATCTGGGAGATGGCCTGGCAGGTGAGGCTGCCAGGGTATTGCTCTGCCACTGATTTCACTCTCCCTGCTTGGAAGAAAATGCTCTGCTCCATGTCCTCGTCCATCTCGACATCCCCGCTCTCGCTTGAGCTCGAGGAGCTTCCGCTGTCTTTCTTTGATTTCTTCGATGCTAGCTTTCTTGCCTTGCGGGCAATCTTGGATCTGATCTTTGGCTTTGGATCCAGGCTCGTCCCAGCGAAGAGAGCTTTTGCCCTTTTCTGCGAGGCCTGCTTCGGCTTGCTCCCATCTAGGGCTATGTTCCCCGTGGAGCGTCCTGAACTCTCTTCGTCCTCCTTGGCCTTCTTCTTCTTGCTTTTCTCTTTGTCTTCCTTCTTGTCCCTCTTCTTCTCTTTGCTCTTGGCAAGAGCTTCGTTCTCCTTGGCAGGATCTCCTGCCATACCGGCTCGTCTCCTCAGCTCCTCTAGCTCGTCCTCTGCTGTCATTCCTTGAACCTTTGCCAGGTTGTCTACCCACGGTTCTTCGGCACTTCCAATGCGCCGGGCTCTCACTCTGATCCCGTGCACAAGATCGTCTCCGGTCTCCTCGTGGTTGCACCCGGCTTCGCAACAGTGGATTCGAAGCTTCAGGTCTCTGGTGTTGCTTTGAAGCCTCAGGATGGCTTCCTCTGTTGTCCCCGTGGGTTTCAACACGAGGTACACTTCTCCATCTTGGACTTTGCTTCCTTGCACTTCTCCTGCAAGCTTGATGTTCTTGAGGAAATACTTGGCCTCCTCGAACACGACCCCTGCTGCTTTCATGAGCCACCCCATCTGGACGGATGGCATGGGGAGCGCTTCTCCTGCGTTCCAACGGGCTTCTATCCCGGTCTCCGGCTCTTCTTCCTCCGCATGTCTGGCTGCGGGCCTTCGAAGAGGATCTGCACCACGAAGGACTCCCAGACGACGTCCTCTTCGCCGGGGTCCTGCTCCTCCTCCAACTCTGCCTCTGCCTCCAGGGACTCTGCCCCGAGCTTTGGCCTTCGCCTTGGCCTTCACCTTTGCTTTTGCTTTTGCCTTGGCCTTGGGTGCCATGGCTACTTTCGCCTCTTCTTATCTTTCCAAAAGTCTCGTCCTCTGTTAAGGTGTTTGAAACCTTTCCACCTCTTCTCGCTTTTCGCTTGGGATGGTCTGCCTCCACGTTCTTCTTCGTGGTGACTGTTGAAGCCTCCTTCCTCACGTCTCCTTGGAGGGTAAGGGGGTTCAGGGGGAGGTCCACTCCACCTGGCAACTGCAGGGATAACCCCGGCTGCCGTTCCTCGAACTTTGATGAGGTCTGGTGACTCTTTCCTCCTCTCAATTGGCTCTCGGTCGTCTTCTTCCGACTCTGGCTCTTTATCTTCTTCCCTTCTTTTCTTAGGGCGTGACCCCGAAGAAGGATTCTTGCTCTGCCTCTTCCTCGAAGTAGAACTGCTTGACGATTCCTCGTCTCGGTCCTGTCGCTTGTCTCCTTTCTTGTGTCCTCCTGGGCTCGGGCTCTTCTTCCTCGATGCAGGTGCTCTCTTCACCTTCTTCTTCTCTGCTGTCCCTTTGTCCTTCTTCTTAGCCGCCTTCTTGTCCACGGGCTTTAATCCAGCGGTGGGATCCGAGGCTGCTGCCTTCGAACTCAGAGGCCACGCTCCGACTTCAGCCTCTCGGTTGGCCCCAGGGACAAGCCCCGACCCAGGACCGTATGGCCCAGACACCTGACCCTCTGCCAAGTCAGTGAGTGCCCCAGCTGCACCTCGAAGAGCGGCCTGGGACTCTTGGTCCACGTGCAGCCGCTTTCCCTGAAGTATGGCACCCAACCGGAAGTAAGTTTGGCAGCTGGGGCAAATAGGCACCCCACTGAAAAGCTGGCAGTGGGTGCAAACCATCAGCTGAGCCGACACACTACAGAATAAAAGGTAATTCTAATGCATCTTAACCTCCGTGGCGGGGCTACATATATAAACTTAAAAATAAATAAAAAAAATATATTATATATATTCTATAAATATTTACCAAAATATATATATTTATATATAGTAATATATATAAAGTATATATATGTCATACAAATGAATGTAGTTATATAGAAATGTTATATAGATATAACTATAAAGACAGGTAGTAATGAACAATCATTGAGTGATTAAAGCAGACCATGCAATGATGCTCCAAAAGCGTATGTACATCACATACACGCGCGTGCAACATGTCTCTGTCTCTTATAACATGCTTTCGCTGGGTCGAAACCAACAAGTATCCCTGCTGTATGCGTCCCAAGAATGAGTACAGCCTGTAAACTTCAAAGTTGGGAGGGTAAATGGTTTGACAACTACAGCCGAGCAAGCCATGGTTGGAAAGGGTTGGAGACGGCAACTCCCACTGTCTGTATCTTGCTGCTCGCTTCATCAAAGATTGCAGTTGAATTGCCCCAGTTGGTGAGCCTGCCAACATCAACGTACCCCGTGGCCACCAATGGACCATAAGATTTCGAAACACAACAATAACAAACAATAGAGTCCCTTCAAAACCAAGGGGGTTCTGCAGGGAACGAACTATTCTCAACCATTCTTAGTCGTTACCATTTACAACTATTGACCATCATTTATCATTGACATGGGTGTTTCTCAAAATGGGGGTACCCCTAAATCATCCTTTATTAACCATTTGTAGCAATAAACCAACCAGTTTGTGGGTCCCCTATGGCTTGAGAAACACTCACATCACCAACCATGCACCATCCACCACCGCGCAGCTGCGCAACCAGATCGCCCCAGTGCCCCAGGGCAGTGCCGGGCCCCGCACGGCCATCTCCATAGGTGCCAAGATGGATTGGCTGCGCAAGTCGTCCAAGCGATCTTCACACTTCAGAGCTGGCTCCTGGCGCGAAGAATGGGAGCAGCTGGACTGATCAACCGGTGGCAACGGGTACTTGATCACTATTGGTGGTTGATAGAAATTTGGTTGATTATATCATGTTGACCAGTAGTATGATGAATATTGGTTGATTATATTATTCTGTGAGCTGTTGGTTGATTATTGGTGGTTGATCAATGTTGGTTGATCATATTATGTGAAACACCCGTATGATTAATGTTGGTTGATTATATCATGTTAGCTGCGAGTATTTGTGAACTATTGGTTGGTTGAGTTCTATTGTTCATGGCTAAAAAAATGATTAGGATATAGTGAGGTTGATCGTCTACTTCATGATTGATGGTGCCTCTTATGTTGATTGACGGTTGTTAATGGCTGATGAGCGGTTGGTTGATGATTTGTGATTAGTGAAAAAATGGTTTATCACCAAGGTTAACAGTTAGTCATGATAGTTATGTTGATTAATGTCTGTTAATGGCTAATGGTCTAGTGGTTTATTGATGCTCAATTAGCTCTTAGTTCATTTCATATTACATGGAAACTGATGGGTTATTACTTACCTGAGTTTGTTGTGAACTACAGTAGTTTATGGTTGATGAATGCTTAATTCATGGTTGATTACAGGTCTATAGCTTTTGAATGATTGATCAATGATCAATGGCTTATGGTTATATACTTGTTGGCTGAGTTCTGGTCATGGTTGGTTAATCATGGTCTACTATGGTTGATGGTTAACCGGTGGTTGATATGTAATGAAAGGAGAAATCCTTGTTTGTTGGTCAAGTTGGCTGTTAAGTATGAATGTGAGATCTCTTGTCAACAATATATACATATCAGTTGGGTGGTTGTTTATTGTGGTTCAGATGAATGGCTGATATCATGTGATATCAGCAACAATGATGGTCAAGCAAAATAGCAAACACAATGGTGTGGTTCTGAGATGTGTGTTGAGTGATGATTCAGAACATTTCATAACCACTATTGCTCAACAAAATTCAAAACATTCAGCACCAGTGTTGATACAGAACTTGGTGGCTTTTAGATCCCTTGCTAAAAGTTAATTTTTTAGTGGATCTGTGGTAAATCAATCATATCCCAAAAAACCAAACAAAACCTAAGGTACTGTTCGCAACCCAGAAAACTGGTGAGGCAGGTGATACCGCGGGGCTGTGTCTGGGTCGGCTACCGCTGTGCACATCCGAAACGCCATGACCGGTTCAGTAGGCGAACTTAAGATTCACAAGCTGACGAACTTGGATACCCAGCTCGACATAGAGTTGGTATGTTTGGGTTTCTCAAGCGACAGGAACCCCAAAACTATGATTGGTTTAGTAACGTTTATCACAATTTATGTATATATATATATATAGATCAACATACATACAAACGAAACAATGTATATATGAATTTACACATTTGTATATATGTATGTATATGAATACAAAAAGATATATATGTTACATACATATGTAGAAGAAGGTGTACATATATACTAACATATACACACATATATGGTACACCCCCCAAAACCTACCTTTTTTTTTTAAAGCTATACTTTGACAACCTTCATCCATATTGTTCTTGCCTAATAGATTGAAAAGTTGCCAAAAGTTGCCAAAAGTTGGATTCAAGATTCAAGATTCAAGATTCCAATCTTGAATCCCAGGACTGGATCCAAGATCCAAGATCCAAGATTTCCAGGGACTCTTCCACGCAAATCTTGGATCCAAGCCTTGCCCCTGGATCCAAGATTTCAGATTCTAGACCTCAAGAAATGGCAATTCTAAAAAAAAAGCCTTTCCCGGGATCCAAGATCCAAGATCCAAGATTTCCAGGGACTCTTCCAGGCAAATCTTGGATCCAAGCCTTGCCCCTGGATCCAAGATTTCAGATTCTAGACCTCCAAGAAATCTTGGATCTTGGATCTTGGATCCCTGGATCCAAGATTTCAAATTCTAGACCTCCAAGAAATCTTGGATCTTGGATCTTGGGTCCCTGGATCCAAGATTTCAAATTCTAGACCTCCAAGAAATCTTGGATCTTGGATCTTGGATCCCTGGATCCAAGATTTCAGATTCTAGACCTCCAAGAAATCTTGGATCTTGGATCTTGGATCCCTGGATCCAAGATTTCAAATTCTAGACCTCCAAGAAATCTTGGATCTTGGATCTTGGATTTTAAAAGGGGCAGTGATGGCAATCGATTGCAATCACTTCTAGAATTCAAATACTTTAAATACAAGTTGGTCAAGTTCATTTAAGTCTACAAGGGCAAGTTTTCCAGGCCCTGATCCTTCTTGCTTTTTTAAAATTAATACTATTATTTTTAATATTCTTATTATTGCTACTACCATTATGATTATTTTTTTACTACCATGACTATTGGTATTACAACTAGTACTACCACTATTATTTCTGCTATTATTACTATTATTTTTATTGCCATGACTATTAATGTTATTATTAGTAATACTACTATTACTATTATTTTTCATTTTTACTATTACCATTATTATTAACATTGCAGTTAGTATTGCTACTATGAATATTATTGAACTACCACTATTATTTTTATTTTGATTTTAACTATCACCATTAATATCAATAATGCTATTAGTATTGTCACTATTAAAATTACTTCTACTAACATTATTTTTATTTTTATTATTATTGTTATTACCACTACTATTATTATTACTAGCATTACTAGTATTACTATTATTATTACTACTACTATTTTCATGAGTATTACTATGATTATTTTTTATTCTTAATATTAATATTTTGACTATTACTATTATTATAACATTTCTATTTTCATTATTACTAATATTATTGTTACTACCACTACTATTATCATTACTGCTACTATTATTACTACTATTACTACTACTATTTTTATTATGACTACTACTACTACTACTGCTACTACTACTACTACTACCACTACTACTACTACTACTACTACTACTACTACTACTACTACTACTACTACTACTACTACTACTACTACTACTACTACTTCTATTACTACAACTACAACAACAACAACAACAACTACTACTACTACTACTACTACTACTTCTATTACTACAACTACAACAACAACAACAACAACTACTACTACTACTACTACTACTACTACTACTACTACTACTACTACTACTGCTCCTACTACTACTACTACAACTACTACTACTACTGCTACTACTACTACTACTACTACTACTACTACTACTACTACTACTACTACTACTACTACTACTACTACTCTTCCAATGATTACTACTACTAACATTTTTATTATCATTGCTATTATTATTGTTACTATTAAAATTATTTTTAATCCTATTACTACTTCTATGATGCTTACTACTACTACTACTACTATGCTTACTACTACTACTACTACTACTACTACTACTACTACTACTACTACTACTACTACTACTATTACTACTACTACTACTATTACTATTATTACTATTATTTTTAATTAATATCATTATTATTGCTTTTGTCGCATTATGATTGATCCAAGAAAGCCTATTGAATTTTTCCCACCCTGAACCACCCTTGGGCTAGCCATGCTATGGCACATCATCTTTGTCATTTGTGACTGGACAATATCATCTTTGTCATCTGCTACCTACAAGCAATGGTGATCGACAAAGGCAAAAAACATGGTAAATATGGTGAAAAAAGTAAAAAAGGTAGGTTTTGGGGGGGGGGTGTAGCATATATATATATATATACATATATATATATACATATATATATATTATGTAAATGAGTATGGTCTTTGATGATTTGGGGATCCCTGAGCAAGCTCCATATTCCCAATCTGTTTGCTGGTCAATAGTACTAACCGTTACTAACCAAGATTAGTCATAACTGATAACCATTTTTAACCAGCATTCACCAACATGGCTGTGGGTCAAAACCCCGCACCCCTGCTTCCCCTATCACTAACCATTGTTTTTCCACTATTATTGTTGGGGGAAATCCCCCATGAACGTTGGTTGGTTAATATTGACCCGTAGCCACATTGGCAAAAGCATTGCTAGCACTAGCCATGATTAGTCATGATTGACCCAGTATGCGGCCCGCGAGCGACACGTCAACCATAGTGGCTGGGCCGTGGTGGCCATTCCGAGCAGCTGTCCGTCAACCAGGGACAACTGACACATGCGGTTTCATACGGCAGGGACATGAAATGGCTATGGGTCAATATTAAAAACCAACCAACTAATGGAGGATTTACCAACAATAATAAGGGAAAACAATGGTTTATGATGGGGAACCAGGGGTACAGGGTTTTGACCCACTGCCATGTTTGTAGTGTGCTTTGGCTATGTTTGTAGTGTTCGCTGCTATGATGATGGCTATCGTCTTGCTTCGTCGTCAATCATCTCGCAATAAAGCCGATGCGACAACGGAAATGCTCAACAACATGCTCAACAACACTAACTGATGGTTTCAACCTCCAAAACATGGCTGTAACCAAACATGTGTTCATAACTTGGGAAACTGAAAAAACATGATCAAAACCACCAAACATGTGTTCATAGCTTGGGAAAATGAAAAAACATGATCAAAACCACCAAACATGTGTTCATAACTTGGGAAAATGGAAAAACATGATCAAAACCACCAAACATGTGTTCATAACTTGGGAAAATGAAAAAACATGATCAAAACCACCAAACATGTGTTCATAACTTGGGAAAATGAAAAAACATGATCAAAACCACCAAACATGTGTTCATAACTTGGGAAAATGAAAAAACATGATCAAAACCACCAAACATGTGTTCATAACTTGGGAAAATGAAAGAACATGATCAAAACCACCAAACATGTGTTCATCACTTCTGGGGAAAACGAAAAAAATGATCAAAACCACCAAGCAAGTCACTTAAATAGTCACCACAGTACCAGGACCCGCGCAGTGCTTGCAACGCACCATGACGCCCCGTGTCCCCGTCGCGGACGGAACTCGCTCGTTCCGACGCGACGCGGACGGGTACGTCTCCTGCAAGGTGTCCAAGGGCTTGGGCAAATCGTCCCCTTGGAAGAGTTCCAACAAGTGGGTGGCCTGGCGACGTGGACCTGATCCATTAATGGTGATATTTAATGGTGGTTAATGATGGTTATAATGGTTATGATGGTCATTAATCTATGATTATAAGGGTTGTAATGATTAATAGTTGTGGTGAATGATGGTTATAATGATTAAACAATGGAATTGATGATGGTTCTGATCCATTGATGGTGATAATGAATGGTGGTTAATGATGGTAATGGTTATAATAATGAAATAATGGAATCGATGATGGTTCTGATTCATTAATGGTGATATTTAATGGTGGTTAATGATGGCTATAATTGTTATGATGGTCATTAATCTATGGTTAAAAGGGTTATAATGGTTATAATGGTGGTGAATCACGGTGAATCAATCATGGTTATAATGAATGGAAGGACCAATCAATCATTAGTGCAATGGTTAGTCAAGATCAGGTCCTGAATTCATGGATTTGATCATCAACGCACCTGATCATGAATGATCATTCATGGATTTGATCATTAATGGAATCGTCAATGAATAATGAAACAGTTAGTCAATCACAAAATTAAGATAGAGGTGACCAATCATGGAATTTATCAATGATTGCATTTATCACATACCAATATTATAACCAATTATGGTATTCATATAAGGGTTAGTTTAGAATTGATAATGGAATTTATTGATGAATCAATAATAAAGTAATCCATACCTGGAACTGATCGTTCATGGAACGGTGAGTCAATCATGAAATTGCTACAATGGACTTCAATAATGGAAATGATATTAATGGATTGTTGAGAGGGGATAATCAGCAACAAGAACAGTGGATGATGGTCAGTGGTAGATCCAGGAAAATGCGGCTGTCTACAATGGCACTTCTGGTAAGTGTCCTAGTCTCAAGTAGTTAGCTTACAGGAGGAAGAGACAGGAAAGTCACCATAAATGACAGCAAGCAAACCATTTTCGTGAATACATGTTTCAGCTGTGAAGCAGCGAAGTAAGGGCTTTTTCTTGGATCGAGATAAATCTGTGTTTGTTTGACATCGTAGATCTGCAACAAGTTGGGAGGTGAATGTTTCGTCAAACGGTCCAACTGGTGCATGAAGTTGGCATGATGCACATGGACTTGTCATCTTCTTGGAGTGCCAGTGTGACAAAGAAGTATCACTTTTGTAGTTTGGTACTTTGCAATGGAAAGTCACCATATCTTACAGAGAAACGCTTGGAAACCATTGATATTTTTCTGGATTTTCCATTGGTAGGATAGTTTACCAATAACCAATCCATCTTGTCGATTGGTCTAGACTCTCAAAGTTGTGGATGGTTTACTAGAAATTGTTTAAATTGGATGATTTGGGGCGTACCCTATGACTTGAAAAAACACCAAAAAAGATAAACAAATGATGCAACATGACCCGCCGAACAAGTTAGTTTTATATCTACCATAGTTGGTACCCTGTCTCACCTAACCAGGGGGTCCCCCACTTGTCAACCACTAAAACGAAAATGTACTCCAACCTGGTCCCGTGGAAAATCCACCATTCAAAGCGGGTTGCACCTATCAAAAATATTGAAGTTGGAGCAATGGATTCTTCAATATTCACTAGTTCTGCCTCACTTACGAAATGGAAATGGCCATCGAACTTACCAACTGGAAATGGCCAATGTCCATGGATAACTTCCCAACGAGTAAAGGCTCCAAATCACGTGACTTACCACTGCTCCAGTCGTCACTTGTCTCACGCGCTGCAGCCGCTTCCGCGGAATCACCATGCGTCCCCTGCCGTGCCTCTTTGGATGTCATCTGCAATGGCATCACCAGCGCTTCCTTGGTGCAGCGGTTGAATCATCTGTTGGTCACTGACTGGTCCACTGGTCAAATGATAGACATCGAGATGGCTGATGATAGTGAAGGATGGTTAATGATGTCTAGTACTGGATGGTTACTCTCCGGTAAACTAACCTGGCTGAATTTTGACCATGTTTTAGGGTGAAACCCTGGGAAAACACCAATAAAATGGATCTAGTGGCCTCTTGTGATCTAACAGTTCGCTGGCTGGAAAATTCACCCACTATTGATAGTTTCCCAGGGATTCTCTATAGAATATGAATGAATATATGGTGATTTTCCATTGCTATGTTTGATTACCGGAGTGTAGTTCCCGTATGATAATGATTGCTGATATGAGTGACCAAATGAGATTTCATTATCGGGACTAGTTGGGAAATTCCCAATGTTTTACATTGCTTTTCCGCCATGTCCCTTCTGGCAATTTCCATTTCCAGGCATTTTATCAGGTCAAGCGGTGGTATCAAGCACCTACAGACCCTAGAACAGGATGAATTACTTGGATTTGCATCCCCACTCCATGCTCTACGGAATTACCCTGCGTATAGGGCTACTTACCATGCTGGAACTGGCCCCAAGGTGATGGGCCATCCACTTTCACCTGGCAGTCAGGTGAAAAGCCAGGGTGGTGTAGCCATGCCCCAAGGCAGCTTCCCAGCGTTGAAAAAACTATTGGGGGTCTGGGGAAGCTCCATGTCACAAGTGAATCGTTCTGGGAGGTGCCATCTCCACGGGATCTGGTTGCACTATTGGGACCAGGGCAACTACTTCAACCAACTGATAACCCCAACTGCACATCTATGAGTGAAAAATCATATCACGGCCTCTCCAAGAAGTAGACGTTACCACAAATCAAAAGACTGAAACGATCAAAAGCGTTCTGCATATGGGCATGTTATGGTCAACACACCCCGATCAAATTCAAGGATCGCCATCCTGGGCCGGAGGTATCTCAAAAATATTCCCCAAACGAGGTTGAGCATCCCACATCGATAGAGGCGTAAGATCATGGAAACCACAAGCCAGAAACAGCAATCAAATCTTCAACATGGAGTTCCGGCACAATATCATGATGTTTCCAGGGACCAAAATTCACCAAGTTTGCTGAACTCCTGTGGGCTGTGCGAACAGTTGGCGAACCAAGTAACAAAGCCCTGCGCATGAGCCATCTCAAAATGTGATTGTTCCCATGGTTGCACATCCATGTTAATTTGCTTTGCTTGCAATCTCCATCGATTGTTGCTGCAAGTACTACAGTTGGACCATGCAAGAGGGATCATTGGGTGCGCAGTATGAGAACACACGTAGTTCTTCAGTGGTTGACCACAGAAAGCAGTCCAAATCTGCGAAACAACTGGACGCATTGTTGTCTGATTGATGATATCACCATTGCAGTTCTTTGATGGTTAAACCTCAAAAATTGACATTGCTTGACAAGAACCATTGCTACAGTGTGTATTATCAGCTGCCTTTACATTCAACATTGACTGAGCTTTAATTCAACCAAATTACTCAGCAGTGACCCAACAGTCATCTCACTATTCACCATGGTTATCAAAGCCGTTGTTAGTCCGTATCATTGCCATTGTTGAACAACATGAACCTCTTTGAAGCGTCACTAACCCTTGTAAACCACTCTCAAGCGTCATTTTCCAATACAAAAACCGATAAAAGCGGTGGTTGACCACTCTTAATCATCATGTTTCAACATAATGTTACTGAAAGCATCAATTCTGGATCACCACTAAACCCCTGGGATTACCCAAGCGTTGCCCAGCATCAAATTCCGCCACGGTCAGCTTCTGGCTGTTGTCCAGATCGCCTAATGGAAGTTGCGGGCCATGCTGAATGGTGCGGCTGCCTGCTGAAGAAATGGTGAATGGTGCGAAATGCATCTTGTGAAATGCATCCATGGCTACATTTGATATAATTAATCGGAATCTTGCTTAGTCGTCATTCTCTAACAAAAATCAGCATTAGTCACCATACGCTTGCTTATGAGCAAAACTGAGATTTGATGATGAGAAATGATGATTACGATCGTTCGAAGTGATTATGATTTTTATGATTGATGCTGAGAAGATGATATGGTGACATAGCTGCAGGGGAACCATGGTTTCTGATGATTGAGAATGGTTAATGATCGCTAGTAGTGATTGACCATCGTTCATGGCTCATGATGATAACGGGGAATATGACTATAGGAATCATAATGGTGATTCATGATGCTTCATGATGATCGATGAAACGATATGGTGATGCCCAGCGACAGGAAATCGTGAGCGTCTGTGTTGATTCATAGTAGTTGATAGTTGGTAACAACGTTTTGAGTAGTAGATGATGATAGTCTTCCTTGATAGATTATTTACCACAGTATTATTAACCAGGAATTAACTGGTAACCCATGGCAACCCCTAGTTTGACATCCACCAGCAAAAGCGTGACACATCCATTTATTGGATAGCTCCGGTAGCAAAAGTGCAACGCTGGGATATGAGAAACTCAGTGGTTCAACCATGCAAGCCTTCCAGAAAATCGGTAGCGTTTGGTCAGCTGCACTGCATGTTTACCATTCCAAAAATCAGGGATGGCACAGAGGTGAGTGATAAAGCGCGATTTTTGCCGATGCCGTGGAACCAGTTTCACGCAGAACGAATTTTGATGGATCATGGTGCTTATGTACAACCATCAGAAACATCAACCAACTCGATGGTAATGGTCAATATAGACTAATTTTCAATGTTTGGTGATGGTTCAGTAGATACCCCTAAGAACAAAGGACGATGCTAAGTGCCCACGATGAAGTGGAACTTCAGCATCTTGGAGCGCGTTTTAGCAAAGTGACAAGCTAGTCAGCACAAGCAAATGAAAGTTACCCTCTGGCGAAGCTAGCCTGGAAGTCTGGAAGTAAAAAGTGATCATTTTCAATATTTTCATCAGGCAAACCAGCCACAGGCGATTTTCCACTTCCAGGTTAGTTTACCAAAGATCATGATGTTTAGCCACCATGATGCTTCAAACCCACGATGAGTAATCGTGTTTTAAGACCTGGGAAACCATAATTCAACTGACATCAGTCAGTTTATCATCTAATTAACTCCACGTTCACCACCATGCTTTGGTCACTTGTGTTTCTTTCAACTGATAAGTTCAACAGTAGTTGACCAAAATCTTTAAGTGAGTGTTGTGTTCATCACTATGATCAAGCATGTTTGCAAAGCTTCAACTAGATACAGTACATATGTTCAACTTAGTGTGCACAATGGTCAACTATCACGAACCGTTGTCTTGTCAACCACATGTAAGCACTATCATCCACTATCATTTTTATTAACCAACATTTACCAACACGATTGACTACCATCCTGAACTGTTGATTTGCAGCTTCCAGCCGTCATTGCATATCTGAATGGCTAATTCATTCACGAATCTTTGCAATGTTCAAACGCCGTGATATCAAATCTGGGTATCTCTCTGTGGTCCACCTTGAGGTGCCTGCGGTTGGCTACGTGAGATTCCTAGTTGCCGGGCACCAAGGAGGGAGATCACCCGAACAACAGCACTATGTGGTGCGTATATATAGCTGTTGCTGTCGTAGTGAAATAGCTCCACCTGGTGGTTTCTCAAGCCAGTTTGGGAACCCTCAAAGTCATGGATGGATTATTACTAGATGGTTGATCGAGGGGGTACCCCCTATTTGGAGAAACAGCCACATTGATCTTGATACTATTCCGAATTGGTCATGAGCGCTGACAATGCCAAGCAATCAACCACGAGGTAAAGCCAGAATTCTCGCACGAAGCAGCTCCTATGAGAATTATTTGAAGCTGTACTTCCCAACGAATCATTATATTTGTTGGTTCTTCTTATCGGTGGTCATTATTGTCATGACTATGGCTGCCATCTCTAATCATGTATAACATATTGTGGTTTATATCTTGTTGGTTCATGTTGTTGGTGGTGACTCAAAAGGTCATAACTTACGTATACGAACGTGTTTCTTAAAATAGGAGTACCCCTGAATCATCCAGTTTATTAACAATTTATAGCAATAAATCAACAATTTTGGGGTTTCCCTATTTTGAGAAGCACCCATACAAGCAAGGATGGTGACCCGCGGGCAACTAGCTTTACCTTGGACGAGAATGACCGAAGATGATATGACTCAACTATATGTCTGCACTCCCTTGGTCAGAGCAATTACGAACCAACATCCACCAAGGTTAACAACTATTGACCATCACTCACCACTACAAATCATCTTTGATGATCATTCACCACACCCATTGAGGACCATGTAACCCCCCCATTCTCAAGAGGACCATGTAACCCCCATGGCTTTCAGGGTCGGCGCAGCTTCGGTTGATCAGGACCTGTGCCGCCCTCCGTCGCGACTGATTCATCGAGCGTCTGGTCATCTTGGGAAGTGTCTCTTCACACGTGATGCGAATCTTCCTGCGAACCCGTGGGTCCCCGTGGATTCGAAGTGCAGTGAAACATAGAGTTCAAAGTCCCAACTTTATGATGGTTGATATGGTTATCTGGTTGATAGTCATTGATGATATTCATACTGGATCATGGTGGTTGATCATGGTTGGATCATAGTTTATCCCAGTTTATAATGACTGATAGTAGTTTACTTGATAAGTGATGATGATTAATAATTATGTTTCATAATGATCAATCATCATCAATTATAAGCCCATAATGCTTGATAGCAGCTAATACCGCTCAACAATGGTCACCTATAAGTGCAGTACTATGGTATCTCATAGCAACTTAGTGGTTGATCACGATTGATCACGTGATGATGCGGTACGAGCAGCTATTATGGGTAATATGAGTCATTTGGCTATGGGTCAATATTGATCAACCAACTAATGGGGGATTTCCACCAACAATAATAAGGAAAACAATGGTTAATAGTCGGGGAACCAGGAGTACAGGGTTTTGACCCACAGCCATTTGTTTGCCCATTGCTTTTTATCAGCCACTTAACAGACCAATATATCTCCAACAACTAGTTATCAGGCAAAGTAAGCTCGCGTACATCCTGGAATACCACCAGCTGGCATATCATCCTACAAAAGAATATTGTTCAGATTCTGCGTTGGCTTTGTGGCGACCTTTTCCAAGTTCTGTATATTTATGTATACATAATCATGCATTGATGTGTTACATGTATCTAAAACAATACGCATGTGTGCATGCATGTGTGCACACCTTCAAACAAATAAACCTGAAACATCAGTCATTGATCACTAATCACCATCATAAACCATCAACGAAGCATAAGAATTAGGCTCCACTTCAACGGTGTACCCCACCATGGTTGGTTGATTAAGGCCTACCACCATGGCGACGCGACACGGCGACACGGCAGGGAGCCGCGAGCTTCGCCTATCGAGCTTGGAGACCAGGTCTTTGAGCCCGACTTGGCACTGCTGCTGCAAGTCGCTGAGCACGGTACCTGCGGACAGCGGTGGAGGAGTTCTTCACAGCGGGGGCCTGGATTCGTGGGTGGGGCCTGGTGTTTCTCAAGTCAGTTTGGGGGTTATCCCCAAATCATCTAGTTGTTGACCATTTATAGTAAACCTACCATTTTTGGGTCCCCTATTTTGAGAAACCACCATATATAGTTGATAATAAGCAATAGTTGTCGGGATCATGGATGATTGGAGTCAATTGTATTAATTGGCTGATAGTAGCTAATGATATGTTTTTAACAGTGGTCAAAGAACTACTACTTGATGATGAATGATCTGGTAGGGCTGAAAGTGGTGATTCATGATGATTGATGATGAAGGATTAATCATGATTAATGGATGACACAATTCAACCTATGTCTCTTTGTCATCAACGAACACTAGTCTTTGAGTCTTTTAGTCAACAAAGAAAACAAAAGTAGATCCAATATAGACAAATGCGTTCGAAAACCACAAGTTAACAGGCCCCAGCGACCATCGATTGAATCAAACTGGAGGAAATAGAAAAAAACACCTAGGTCATCCACCAGCCCGCCGAAAACTGGACATCGGTCACTGGTAGTGAACGGCACAGGCGCGTTCGCCCGTGTTGGGAAAGCCCTTTCGCAGCTCATGCGAAAACAAAAGGCCCTCAGTCAGGGAGAAAAAATCATCGCCAGCAGTCGCCACTTCCAGCCATAGGTCAGAGCCGCCCGGAGGTGACAATCCAGTGCCGTTCCGAAAAGGCACGGCGTCCGCGTCAAGGGACTGATCCGTTTGGTGCCGGCATACGAAGCTTGCCGGCTGATGGTGCTCGATTCCAGTGGTCCTACAGATCCCTCATAGGATGGCTCGGCAGGTCGCTTGGCGCCGCTAGGACCGCTGCAATGGCACGTCGACGTGTCAGCATCCCTGGTGGTCTCTGCCTCCTGCAATGGGAAAATGGATTCCCGAGATCATCCGCGTCCTCTGAGGCAAGTCCTCCAGGCACCAGTTCCAGCTACCAAGGAATCATCAGCCGCTGAAGTGGTGGTGAAGTGCCCCCAGAACCATTTATATAGTAATAAAATAAAAATTAATAACCCACCATTTTTGGGTAGCCCTATGACTTGAGAAACCACCAACCAACTGCTTCATTCAGCTGCTTAAAGCAGGAACAGTTCCAGAGATCTCCTGCCAGACCTGCGTTCCGCAGTGGTCACGCCGCGGCTCCAGCCGAGCACTGCTACAGGGGACTGGGCATCCCGCGCGGTCTTTGAAGATGCGCTAACTCACGGAAATGCGGCATGAAATCAACGATTCACGTACTAGTTCTTGCGGTCATTTTTTATCACAAGCAACTGGTTCTTGTGCACATCTGTGATGACAAGCAACTGAACCTAGAAAAGAAACTCCCAGAAGCACCATGACATGGTAACTTGACCGAAGTTTTTCGGTGCTTCCGTGGGAACCCGTTGCTGGCTACTGCTGGAGAGCTATGGTTGGGCAACTCAGCCGGCTGTATCCCAGAGGCTCACAAACCATTTTTGCCATCAAAGATCAGCTCAGCATCACCAAATAAACTGCACAAAGTTGATTATTATCTCGTTGCCATCAACTACAACCATCACCAACCATCAACCATCAGTTCACTGTATCTTTTGACAAGTGCCATTTTCAACCATCAATTAACCATTAACTACCCCAGTAACTCGCTATTAAAAACATAAATTAACCGTGAAGTAACCCATTAACCACCCATCATTTAACTGAGTCAATTACCCATTCATCAACTACCATTAGTGAACGGGCACTCCCGGGGGCCGCTCCTCGCGTGGCTCCCCCGTATGAATCCGGGCTAGGGCAGGCATAGTGACCCAAAATTGCTGAAACATTTCTTTAATCCATATGAAGCCTTATCAAGCCAGCCAGAAGATTTCTTTAAAAAATGTGAACCAAAAAATGGATGGTGCTTTTTATTCAGTATGATTCCTCTTGAATGATTTGGGGGGACCCCTATTTGGTGGCTTCCCAAAGCAGGGGCACCTCCGAATCATCCAGTTTATTAATCATTGGGGTAATAAACCATCCATTTTGGGGTACCCCCATGACTTGAGAAACCACCATATGGCTGTGGGTCAGTTCACCCCGTACCCTTAGTTTCCCCTTCATTGACCAGGCTGTTTTCCCTATAGTTTGTTGGTGAACTTATCCCTCATGAAATTGGTTGGTTAACTGCTTGACCCATTGCCATTTTTGCCATATATAGCTGGTATATCCCCTCCTATTGTTGGTTGTTATCCCCTATTATCAACCATTAACCATTGGTTCGTTGGTTGATCATATTCCTACAACAAATATTTCAAAACAAACAGTTGGGTAATGAAATTGATCCATGGCCATATATAGTTGGTATATCCCCTACTATTGTTACTTATTATACCCTATGATTAACCATTAACCAGCTATTATTGATGGTTTATAATTACTAGGGGTATAATTTAACCAGCTATTATTGATGGTTTAGGGTATTATAACCACATATTATTAACCATTAACCATTAGTAGTTGGTTCATATTGATCCATGCACCGCTCACCTGGCGCCACGGTGGGTCACTCTGGAAATTGCTCAACGACTTCGTCAGGCGCTGACTTTCTCGCACCATCCTGGTACCAGCTGAAGCGCTGGAGAGATCAGTGTGGTTAATAAGTGGTTAGCTCGTGGTTCCTTGGTGGCTGAACTAGATCCCTTGCTAAAGATATATGAGCCATGTTCTAAACCCCTAGTTATATCTTTAGTGGTTATATGGTATATCAATCATATCCCAAAAACACTAAAAACCTAAGTTAGTGGGTATAAGCCATCAAGGTTCATATATCGGATAATCAGTGGTTCATATCGGATAATTAGCGGTTGATTAGTGGTTAATATCCGATGAGAAGTGGTTCATATCGGATAATCAGTGGTTCATATCGGATGATTAGTGGTTTATATCGGATAAGAAGTGGTTCATATCGGAAGGTCTGTGGTTAACAATGGGCAATTTGTGGTTAATAGTTTCTAGCTATCGTTAATTTATGGTTAGTGGTTGATCATAGGGATATACTAATGATAGGTAAACTACATTGAACTACTCTTAGTAGATGATGCAGATCATAGATAATGAGCTATCATTCATACCTTTTCATTATGTATTATATACATACCATAGCTGGTAAATACTATTATAGATTGACATGAATGTATCTGCTGTTCCAATCGACTATCTGTCAGTCATTCACCATATAGATGCGAAAACAAACAACAACAACCATACACAACAATAATATTGCTGCCTTCGGATATTATCAACGCCATTAATTAGTCACCATGAACCATTAATGAGCCCTTGATGGACCATTGACCACGATATACCATTGACAACCGCTATAAACCGTGAATCCGCCATTAATCATCCATGCACAGTTGATCAACCGCGCAACAACTCCGTTGATTTCAACCCTTCCAAACGGTACGCCTCAAGAGGAGAGCAAGGGCTCTGCGATTTACGTGTCCCTATGCCATGGGCAGCCCCCGCAGCACCCAGTGATGAATCTAATCTTGGATTAACCTTGGTGGCTCCTAGACTCTCAGGTTTTTTAGATGTGTAAAAACCTGCATATCTAAAAGCTTAATTTGTAGTGGCTCCATGGCAAGTCCTCTTAATGTTCTGTAATATGACCAAAACACTGAGAATCAAAGGGTTGGTGCCTCTAAGCCACCCAGTAACAATGTTACCAGTTAATGATTTGCTTGCTTCCTTCTTGGTATTCTTTCCTATCGCAAGACATCACTGAGCATCACCAAGGTCGACAATGGTCTGAGGACCCTGACGAAGGTGTTAACAGATCGTCGGACTCTGGGCTCATCATTCCATACAACCAACAAGCTCAAGAACTTTCCGGAAACAAGGCTGTAAGAAACTTGGTCGCTAATGAATACCGTGTTCAACCTTTAAATTTCAGAAGGTATGTTTTAAACCACCAATCCAACTATAAAATCCCAAAACCACCAAAAAAAACCAAGTAAGTGGCTGTAAGCCACCCAGGAAGCGACAAATGATGGATCTGTCAGCCGTGGGGGAGCCAACAAAATCTTGGCTCGACTCGTTGGTCCACCAAGCAGTTGCCCGCTGTTGCGGATCTTACTGGTGGCATTCCATGGCATTCCATGGCATTCCATGAACCGTTCAAACAACGTTGAAAGGCCACAACAGGTCAAGAAAAAGACAACAACAACACACAACAACGACAACAACAACAACAGCAACAACCACAACAACAACAACAACAACCACAACAACAACAACAACAACAACACCAGC
>VSDK01022105.1:330000-349973 GCA_009767595.1 Symbiodinium kawagutii | reverse complement strand
ACAACAACAACAACAACAACAACAACAACAACAACAACAACAACAACCACAACCACAACAACCACAACAACAACAACAACAACAACAACCACAAACAATGACGACAGCAATGACCACAACAACGACGACCACCACGATGACGACGCTGCACGGGGCGCCTATAGAGCTGCTGGTTGGGCTTGCTGAGATGATAATTCCTCAGCTGAAGATACTTCGGGGCGGTGGTTTCTCAACATCTGGGGGTTGGTTAAGGTTGGTTGATGATGCAGTGATTACTAAATGATGATTAATGGTTGGTTGATGATGGTTTATGATGATTAATGATGATAAATGATGGTTAAGGCTGGCTGATGATGGTTTATGAATGATTGATGATGGTTGATAACCCACCATCTGGGGGTTTCTTCAGCCATTGGAAACCACCAAAAAACACCAAAATTTGTTGGTTTATTACTATCAATCATTGATACAAAGGACGACAACTGGGGGTACCCCTATTCTGAGAAACAGCCATATGGCTGTGTCATTGCCCAAAAGGTGGTGTTCAAAGGTATTGAGCTATGAGCCGGGTCATCAAGCAAGCATCTAGTCAGTGTAAACTCACGCTGTCACCTTCGAACATTCTAATTCCTCTGCACTGGGCGCCAATCAGTAAACCTATGCCCATGCCGCCCTAACAGCTTTGCTTGTCATACCAAAGCACCAGGCAAACAAGCAAATAATCAAACACTGGTTTCCCACAAGAAACAGGAAACCACCAAAGAACAACGGCAACATCAACAAACGGAGACAGCTCGAACAATGCGAATAAGAACAGCTCGAACAATAAAGCACCGCATGCAGAAACTACCATGGCTGGTGAGTCCGGCCAATTGTGGTGGCCACTCCTGGCCTCGCTCCTTTAAAGGGCCAGTGGCCGGGATACCCAACTGGCTCCTGGTTCCCTCCCCACCAGCCCAGGCAGTGACTTTACCGTCGAGGTGCCTGTTCCACATGGCAAGGCCAGCCTGGGATGCCATCGTTGCAGGTGATCCGTGGCGATGACAGCGGCGAATGAATCATCAACTATGATAGGGTGGTAACTAGTAATGGAGTTGATAATGGTGAGATAGTGTATGATGGTTGTAAGATCTATTAAGATCTATCAAGATCCATCAAGGTCCAATCAATAAGATGTATTAATCAAATTGTATTAAGTTGTCAGTCCAAGATGTCTAAGATGATCTAAGATTACTGAATACTGACCACTATGAACTATTGAGCACTAAGCAGGAAAGACTATTGGTTGGTGAAATGGGAGGGTCACGGTAGCAAATGAGGCAGGCGTTTCTCCAGTGGCTAGTTTCCACAACAAACATATGCCGGACAAATTGGATTCTCGGCACAAAAGGACACTAGAAAGATTAGAAACCAGAAATTGGGGATAGGATTTGACCAGTGATTCAAATTCGAGACCCTCCTTTGGACAACCCTTTGATACCCAAGCGGGTTGGCTACTGGTGAAACCGCTGCTTGTGGAGACTGCGAGAAACCGCCAGAAACGGTGAAGCATCAACAATCATGTGGGTGTTTCTCAAAATAGGGATACCCCCAAATCATCTAGTTATTAACCATCTGTAATATTACAGTAAACCAACCATTTTTGGGGCTCTCTATTTTGAGAAACCACCATGTTGGAAGTTTCAATTGCCCAACAATCCAATCTCTCACGCGTACTTACTCACAGCCTTTGGCAAAGCAACGACGCCGCCCAAGAGTTCTAGTTGCTAGGTGGCTCTTCCTATAATCGCTGCTGAACAATCCACTCTGCCAGCCAAACAATGTGTCAAGTAATTTGCCAAAGAGAACTGCCAAGCTAGCCAGCATCCAACGAACCGACCAAAGCAAATAGTTGTTACAAGGTGAATTGTTCAAATGTTTCCCCCCGTATTTATTGGTGTTTCCCCCTAGACTGTCTATTTAAGATGGTGTTTTCCCTCCTTTCTTCGTGCTGGCATGGGCAACAACTCCAGGCGAGATCCGCCGTGTTGACATTGTTCAACCGCTGGTCCTTATCTTCGACTGGTGGTTATAAGCTATCCACAAAAGATGTCAATCAACCAAAGGTCCCAAGACAAGAAAAACAACATGGTAAAAACCACCAACCGATTATCACTGTTCTTGTGTCTGTTGTTGCTGTTATGCAAGGGGTTGCCCTCTTGGTACTGTAATAGCTCTAATCACTGATGTCATCACTACTACGTTGTTGTTGTCAGGTTCCTGTACTTGCTATTGGTTGCTGTTCGTCGCTGTTGTTGTATCTCCATCGTTGGCTGATGTTAAAACGCAATGGTTGCTGGTTACCAGCAAGTGCTTATATCCCTGGTTCAAACCATAGTCATTGCCTGCATTGGCTCGCTGAATTCTTCACGTGGCAGTGGGTACCCTGTAGCCGCTAGCCCTGGCACATAGCATCGCAAACCATCATCATCAACGGGCGCTACCCAATCATAATTGTCACGCATAAAATTGCCATCAATTCACCGTCAGCCAATGAGCCATTATTAATCATCAATCAACATTCGCCTTCACATCAATCAGCATTCGCCTCATCATAACTCCTCGTGGCATACCCACATCCATCGAGCTCCCCACATCTCCCTGGCTAGGCGCCACATAAAAAATCGATTCAACATTAATCACATCATTAATCATCATTAGTATTAGCTATTGACTACTATGATTGACCACTATTATTGACTTGACTACTACTATTGACTACTATCTGTAAGTAATAATAGTTCTTACCCATGTTGTTAAGTGGTACTATTATTGACCACTATTATGGGTACTACTGACTTGACTCCTACCATAACAACATGGTACTATTGACTATTCTGACCCATGTGGCTGTGAGTCAAAACCCTGTACCCCTGGTTCCTCTACTATTAGCCATTGTCTTCCCCCTTAATTATTGTTGATCATTATCCCCCATGAAATTGGTTGGTTAATATTGACCATAGCCATGTTGCTAAGCATTTTTAACCATCAAACCTGGTGGTTCAACTGGTCCGCACCTTCTTGGTACAGGCTTCAGCCAGAGTGGTCACCAAGCCGGTCTGTCCGCAGGGGCCCTGGTGGCCACCAAGCACGTTGCTGAGAGCACCACCAGGGGCACCATGGCACTGCTACACTGTGGGGTGGTTTCTCAAGTCGTAGGGGTACCCTGAGTGATGATCTAGTTATCAACCATTCATAGTTCTGGGCAATATCAACCATTTATAGTAATAGCCGTATCAACCATATGGCTGGAGTTTCTAGCTGTATCAACCAGTCATGGTAAGAGAGGCCCTGTTATTGTAATAAGCTCCAACCATAGCTCTGGGGTTCCCTATGCTTGAGAAACCACCATGTGACACCATATGAGTGTAGAGTATTGCAGTATAGAATGTGACAAATCATTCAGCATCTACATCAAGTACCGTGGTGGTAGGGAACGTGGCAAATGATAGAAAATCAAAAACTTTCTGATCAACCGAAACAATGCACATCAAAACCAGGCAACAACAACAACAACAACAACAACAACAACAACAACAACAACAACAACAACAACAACAACAACAACAACAACGGGAACACCCTCACCACCACCACCACCACCACCACCAACAACAACAACAACAACAACAACAACAGCAACAACAACAACAACAACAGTAACAACAACAGTAACAACAACAGTAACAATATCAGCCAGTTCAGTCTGAAGCACGACTATCTATCATTGATGGCAGTTGAAGAATTGGCCAGATGGATCTGCTGTAAATCAGCAATCATTCTCAACCATGAACTAGCTCTTGACTATCAAATAATGAGTATAATGAGTCATCAAACATCGTTGACAAACTATTCACAAGCATTCATTCTTGGTAATCATCATTAATCACAAATCCTTAACTATCGATTGACTATTCATTGTTTGCGCCACCAATTATTGACCACCAACAGCACCAACAGGAATCAACCACTATTAACATCCATGAACCAACTATTGACCGTTTTCAACCAACAACAACAGCAATCAACCATTATCATTCATTGTCAACCATTACAACAACCATTAAACAACTGTTAACCATTCTCAACCAACAACAACAGCAGTCAACCATTATCAACCATTATCAACGTTAACCCTCACAAACAACCATGAACCCCTATTAACCCCTCTTAACCATTATTAACCATCAACAATTGGTGGCGCACCCATGGTTATTGTTGTTGTCAATCACCACCACCGTTCCCCACCGTTCCACGTCCCTTTGGGGCCCCCGGTTGGCGCCTCAAGTCGTTGGCCCGCCTGTTGCTCCGCCACCTCCGTGAGATCTGACAGCGTCAGCGTCTGCAGAGACGCTGCGTCTTGGCTCCTCAGCGCCACGCGCTCCACGGCAGCCCGGTGGTGGCCACGGTCCGCCCGGTGGTCGGTGCTGCCGTGGTGAGCTGGGGGAGTTGCCATAGTTAGTATGGCTACCTGGAGGCCAAAGTAGCCTATGCCATGGTAACCGCTAAGCACCCCAAAGTTGCCATGGTTGAAGTTTATGGTTGCAAACTTTGGGGTATCAATAGGATTCACACGGCAATGCTTCACAATAATTTGTGAATCAAAGTTTATTACTATCAATAGGATTCACAAACTGGATGATTCCTGGGGGTCACCGATGTGACTTGAGACCCAGTCCAGCGGTGCTAAGCATAGTGCCCAGAGGTGCACATCCAGTCGTTGGGGTGTGACTGGTTTATTGATAGTTTTTTTCAGGCAAATCATCAACCAGTAAGTCTCCTTACCCAAATACTCCATGTACCTAGAAGATCACCCAAATGTAATGTTATACTAACATGTACCTATATGTCTTCATTACCAAAATTATCCATATTATCCTTTGTATGGTATGTTTACCAACATTTATCTGTAAAATGACCCAAATGTAAGTAAATATAGCATACATGCTCTCAGATGAAATCTCTTGTTGCTAGTTTCTGAATAACCACTACATCGCAACCATCCACCATGACTTCATCACTTAGCACCGTTCAGTTTCATTCCCAGTTCTTGCATCCAATTTACCCTAGCGGTTGCTCGTCAACCCTCATTGCTAATTAAAGCACTGTTTCTTAACGTTAAGGGTTACAAAGTTGACGTTAAGCAACCTTGGTTACTTTATTCAACAGCTGTTCATATGGTTGTCATATCCATTTGGGAATGATATCATTGCTTGGTTTGCTGGCTCTAAACCATCAATCAATCATCACTAACCATTACTAGTTGTTTCTTTCTGCACACCCCATCCATAAATATTGGGAAAATAAAAAATGTCTATGTAAAACCACCAACCAATGATTATCTAATGAGCCAACTGGTCTGTCATGAAGTTATGAAGAGTGCAATCATGGCTATTGAGCGCAGTATGTGATCATTCGATCTATGCTTACTGAATGGCATTAACATCGGCAGTTTCCCAACTACTGTCACTTGGGCAACCCGCTCTGCAGAATTCCGTCCCGGCAGACTGGGGTGTTCTAAAGAGGTGCTGCTGATCTGGCCAAGAAAACCACCCTCTCCGGGGTGAAGCATCAGAAAATTGGACCGATGGTCGGGACACATCAGCCTTTGGAATAGCCCCCTTTGATGAATTGTTGAATGGTAGCGGTGATAACATCCCTTAAGACATATTATATATCCACGAGCAAGTCAGACCTTTGTCGACAGTGTTCGTGACAAAAAATCGTCAAGAACCAACAGTTCAAGCGGGATTTCTTTCATGCGACATTTGGCTGTGGTTCAAGAGCCTGTACCCCACGTCCCCTGACCAAACTGTTCGTCCAGCTAATGGGATGTTCACTTTCAAGTGGAACTAGCGTTTGCTATTTGATTTCTTTGTTGATGTCTTTCGGTTGATGATTCTTAATGATGCTTCTTCATGATGGCTACTCAGCAAGCTATCCTCGAGTATCAACCATGCAACAATGGTTGAAAATAATGATAGGTCTATGATGCTGCCGCGGAGTCTTACCAGCTCAACGGGTGATGTGATTGACCATCAAATATCGTGGTTTCTCAATTCACAGAGGGTACCCCCAGGCCAATCATCCACTCTTTTGACCATTTACAGTATCGTATGAGAAACCACCGAGGGTTGAAGGGCTGGATCTACGGTTTCCTATGACCTACCGTTAAATACATATCGCAACCAACTGGGCATGATCAAATCATCAGCTAGTGATTAACTATCATGAACTATCAGGTTGAATAAACTTAATAAGTTGTGAATTCTTATGACACTGAACGAAGCTAACATCTATCTATAATGATTCTGAAGTCAAGAGGCAACTACTAGCCAATTATTAGGTTATGACTTCAGTGTATGCTTAACTATCAACCCACTAACCAACCATAGCCCACTCGTAACTATCATCAACCAACTAGTTATGACTTTACTTAACCAACTGATCATGATCACTACCCAACTACAACTAGTCATCAGCTATCACTATCCATATCACTCTATGAATTATGCTTAACTATCACTAACTATCACTAACCAACCATAACCAACCAGTCATCAGCTATCACTACCCCTTTCTCAAGCACATCACGTGATGCCCACTCTCGTCGCGCCAGGGCGCCCGGAGCGCACCACACGTCGCGCCATGGATCGTTGTAAGGCCTGGCTGCCACGGCAGGGAAACCACCAGGGGGCCACCGCACAGATCGAGCTGCGCAACGTGTGTTGCCGGGTATATAGATCCGACTATATCTTAACCATCTCATGTTGCGTAAGTATCTATTGAATCTATTGGCTTACACAATGGTTTCTATTGGATGTTTGAATCTATGTGCTTATAAAAAGGTTTCTATTGGCTATTGGGGATGATGTTTTTAGATGTTATATGACCACGTAATCTTACCCTGACATGGGCTTTGTCCAACTTGAGGCTGTCAATGGGCTGCTGCTTCATTGGGTGGCCGAATTCGCAGGGGGTACTCTTATTGGGAAGCTGCAACCGTTTGTGGACAAAGCCATAATATAGGCGACCTGTTTGCATAGGTATAGGCAACTCTTTGCATATGTATAGGCCACTGTTTATAAGATGTGTATGGCTTGTAAACCCGCTTATTAACCCGAGATGTATATGTATATGTATTACCTGTTTGTAAACAAATCTTGTAATTGATGTTCATAAACGGTGTATGGGTTTGTCCATAGGCAGCGTATGCTTGTAAACCACAAACACAATGTTTATAAACCACAAACATGGCTATGAAGGGCTATAGACTGGATGTATACATATGGGGGTTGTCCCATATTCCTGGGCAAATACCAATCGGCCAATCGCGCGGCAACCATGGCACCCCCAGGTTCAATTCGCCACTTCAACGATGAGAATCGCCAAAGGTGGAACGAGTCAAAGTTCAACCGGCTGTGGGTCAAAAGCCTGTACCCCTGGTTCTAACCTTTGTTTTCCCTTATTGTTGGTAAATCCTCCATTAGTTGGTTGGTAGCTGCGGACCCCTCTGGACGAGCGTTTTGGCATGTGTAATTCTGCTTGTAGCAGCGCGTTTATGTGCATTTTACCACACTGCGTGCAGGGTTTCGTAGACGTCGCGTGTTTGGGTCTGGGGGATGGTTTTGGGTGGGGCATGTTGACGTTCGTTGTCACGCATCATGGTCACGGTCAGACTTCGGTGTTCATGCATGAGGTCTGACGTTCTTGAGGTTCTGGCACCCCTCACAGCATCTTGCTTCGTTGTGGGTTAGGTTCTGGGGGATGGGGTTGGGTGGGGCATGTTGACGTTCGTTGTCACGCATCATGGTCACGGCCAGACTTCGGTGTTCATGCATGAGGTCTGACGTTCTTGAGGTTCTGGCACCCCTCACAGCATCTTGCTTCGTTGTGGGTTAGGTTCTGGGGGATGGGGTTGGGTGGGGCATGTTGACGTTCGTTGTCACGCATCATGGTCACGTTCAGACTTCGGTGTTCATGCATGAGGTCTGACGTTCTTGAGGTTCTGGCACCCCTCACAGCATCTTGCTTCGTTGTGGGTTAGGTTCTGGGGGATGGGGTTGGGTGGGGCATGTTGACGTTCGTTGTCACGCATCATGGTCACGTTCAGACTTCGGTGTTCATGCATGAGGTCTGACGTTCTTGAGGTTCTGGCACCCCTCACAGCATCTTGCTTCGTTGTGGGTTAGGTTCTGGGGGATGGGGTTGGGTGGGGCATGTTGACGTTCGTTGTCACGCATCATGGTCACGTTCAGACTTCGGTGTTCATGCATGAGGTCTGACGTTCTTCAGGTTCTTGGACCGTACCCAAAGAGTTTCCTCAAAATTGAGGACGACAACGAATGGCTGTGGCACTAGGAAAAAATCAAGGCGGGCGCTCGTCCAGAGGGGTCCGGAGCGTGGTTGGTTAATATTGACCCATAGCCAACCATTCGTAACCCCAAGTATCAACTCCCAACTATGGAACTGGGGCAGTATCTCGCAGCCTGGGGTAGCCTAGTGACCCAAGTGCACGATCGGTGGCACTGGCTCCCACTTGGATGTGCACCTCCACTCGTGAGTGGTGACATTCACCATGGTTATAGCCACGTTCTGGGGGTTATAAATATAGCTAATGACTAGATAACCATAATCATAAGGGTTACAACTAATAAGGGCGATAATCATGGTTCTGCCATGGGTGTTACCTCATAAGGGTTGGTTCAGCTACCAAACATATGGTGCAACTAAGCATGGCTTCACTACCCCCAGCTGCGCATCCCCGCCGGGACCCCTGGCCGACCCCCCCGCGCACCTCAATGACGTTGCGCACGGTGCGCCCGTTGCCGTTGTCGCGCGAGGGATGGCAGTCGGGCGCCGCGATGTCGTTGCCTCAGAGGTAGAGTCTTTCAAATGTTTCATATATCTTGGTGGCTTATAGATCCCTTGCTAAAAACATATCTTTTGTGGTTATATGGTAAATCAATCATATCCCAAAACACTAAAAACCTAAGTTAGTGGGTATAAGCCATCCAGCATCTTAAGTATAATATACATCCAGTTAAGTATAATAATATACATATTCTAAACTATGATAGTTTATAGTTAATGTTCATAATATAAATTCACTATACAGAGCTTTTAAACTATCATAGATGATTGATATATACTATATCAACTATAATCGAATCACTTTCCGATATCATATATCTTTATTGATATTATAGGGGGTGTTTTAATCAATGCCATGTAGAGATGTTTTATGATTCAAATCTCTGAACTATTATTTATAAGATATGAAAGCTTTCTATTTATCATATATCTACTTTCATGTATCATTAAGCTTTTATCTTTTCGGTGACCTTATTGGCCATCTTTTGTTTGGGGGGGGTACACCTCTGGGGGGGACACCCATCAAGGCCATGATATTTTATGGGTTGTTTTAAGCCGTGCAATATGTTAATCATTCATATCATGTAGGTTTTGAATTATAATTACAATATGTCAATCTGTCAATCATTCATATACCTCGGTAACCATAATACAAACCTATCTTACGTTGTCAGAACACAATTCATAGCCAGTATTGCTAATGTATGCAGTACTCTCTTGTATGCAAACTATATTTCTATTGGACAGTAAGTACATCTATAGCCAGTATTGTGAATGAAAGAAGTAGTAATGATTTACAATGATTAATGATAGTGGATGAATGATGATAACAAACTAGAAAAGACCTATGCAAAAAAATCAAGTTCTATATTAAATACATATGTACACATATACATGTATTCTCTAAATAGAAATAATCACATTATAGAAGACAGTAACTATATTGACATTAAATATTAACTACATCTACATCCAGCATTGCTCATTCAAGAACTACTATGATGTGTACAGTACTATGTTGTAATTGAGTGTACTAATTGAGCTATAGTAACTACAGAGTATGTACAATATAGTAAGAACAGCGTATGTGTAATATAGTAACCATATGTGAAATATATGAAGGAGGAATGCAAGTAATAAAGTAACAGTCATTTTAATCGGTGCGCATGTTCCATACTAATCAGTATACATATATCGTAATCAGCTCAACTAGCGTAGTGAGTAGGAATAGTTCGTAAAAGAGTATGATATACTGATATAAGTACTAAGCAAATCAGCACAGTATGGATATACATACATCTAATTATGACGCATATTATAAGCATATAATATGCTGGAGAAACTTAATAATTAAGATGCTAATTATAGAACTTAACATTCGCTGGTATCTACAGTAGGTGCTTTGGCGGTAGAACAGTACAAGTGACCCGTGTGCAATTGATTCGTTGGTGAGTCGATTCACCATTAAATTCCAGTTTCCCAACTTGATAGAAGTAATTATAACTAGTATATATAATCTAAGTAACAATAGGTATTGTCAATTATACAATGATACTTGTTCAAGTTACCCTAATAAACTGACTTGACATAACTTAGCCATCGCAAGGGGGCACCACCTTCTAGTGACCTAAGAAGATTACCAGGGACCAGTGCGGTAGCATTGTAGGTGATTTACATAGAACTATGGTAAGCTAATGAATCAGTACCTAGTTGTTGATAAAAACTGACTGTACTTGGATAATAGATAGGTATTAATGACAGGTGATTTACATAGTAAGCTAATAGGTATCTATGTACCCCAACCAGTTGTTAGTGGATTATCAACCATCATCAATACATATTATAAATATCCTAATTTATGATTGTTTGCTTCTCCCAATCTGGATTCCACTCATCCTACCCAAGGAACTGGCACAGCCATGCACAGCCTCCCTTCCGGAAAGACGGCTTGTCTTTTAGAGAAAGGCACAGCATCCACTGGTGAAGGCAATGATGTCTTCCAAGCGGGAAGCAGCCTGGTCGCTTGAGAAGCACCCCCCGCTGATTCAATGCACCACGAATGACGGTTCATCATCTTGCCACTGATGCTTCACTGGTTGGTTTTCAACCCCTATGAAAAACATTAGTCAACCAACCAATTGTTAATAGCTACTAGAGAAAATACAAACGGTTTACCTGGAGACGAGTTGTGACACTTGTTCTGGATGGTTAACCCCTAGTTTTATGGGTAAAACCATCCAAAACAAAGGTCACAACTGGGTTCCAGGTACAAACGGACACTAATATCAACAAAAATCATGGTCGGCGATGGTTGTTCATAATTTTGCGCTTGATCCCGCTGGCTGACGGCTCGACGAAAAAAACTTCGTTCACCTGGGATTCAGTGCCGTGCACAAGTCCTAGGCCATGCAAGGGTTACTTCCACCAAGAATCTCAATGGGCCATGGCTGATAGATCTAGCAGTGGCTGCATAGTGAGGACAGGATTTGAAAGCAGGGTCGCCAGTTGAAAATGAACAATGGCCATGAAAGATAAACCAGCACCCATCTTAACGTAGCCTCAGACAAGTCGGACAGGTTAGCAGCTACAATAGGATTGATTTATACAAGATCCATCATTTTGATCAACCCCAACTACGATTTGGGCAACATAGCCTTTCCTGGTCCTGGCATTGCTCCCCATGAAAGAAGGCTTCTTGGGGATAGCTGTCCTTGTTCCCTCCCTGCCAACAGCCAAGCAAATCTTGGTGAGCGAAGCCTAAGTTTCCTTCAAAATTCAGTGATCTCTAGGTTCCACCAGGTGCTGATTCGCGCCCGCGGCAGCACACACACACGTATAGGTGACACCAGTCGCATATGATCCCACGCCTTTTGTGTTGGTGAACAATCTATTCAAAAATAGTTATTGCTGACTTCTTCACCAAACCATTCCACTAGAAATACCATTATATATGCTTACATCATATATATCCTATCAACATATCATCTACATATGTCTATCATGATAATTCTAGATATGTCATGTTTTGTCCATTGTAAGCCAAAAAAGCCACAGTTCTCCAGGTATCAAGGTACCGATCCTTTGAGAATTGCCATTTGTGTTAAGCAACGCCAGTTTGCCTTCAAACATAATTTCATCGAAAAAAGATGAACAATTCGAGAGGCAAAACAATGAAACTGTGTGAGCAATCCCGTAATCATATGCATACATACTGATATATATATATAGAAATATATGGGCACTGTACATTGATCTAGTAGTATGAATGCATATGTTTCTCCACAATCTACCTCCACTGCCTTCTCGCGAATGCAACAACCCCAGCTGAGTAAACTCACATGAATAGCAACATAAAATTAATATCATTATCAATTAACCATTCAGACTGCCATTGTCAAGTGCGTCAACCATTGTAATCAACAAATTGAATTCCATTGTAGCACTTATCCAAATAAATTCCATTGTATTAACATGTATTAAGCATTCCTAGCTACGAATAAAGCCATTGAACCAGCCATGCTCACACCAAGAACCACAAATCCACCATGACAGCCTGGCAGTCCGCCCGCATCCGCCCCCAAGGGACGCTGGGTTCGACGAACAAATTTTGTGACTTTAGGACCTCACAGAGCGGCTGGGACATGGCATGACTGGCAGGGCCTACATGACAAAAGCCCGCTGAACATCATGAATGTAGAGAAAATCAAGAAGATATATGCATACATAAATATATGTGATCATATACAAGATATTCAAATATGCCTGTATATAATATATGACTTGAAAATCAGCTTTGTAAAAAAACAGATAAACATGCATATACATACATACTGTATGTTGCTAGTACGTTGCGCATACATACATATATTTCTGGCTGGTAGCTTGCTATTAAACATCGATTGACTCAAGCCAACCATGAACTGACCATTTAATCATCATCAACAATCATCCTGCGATGTTATAAAATTGGGTCCATTGTCCCAAGGTTGTCCAATGCCTGACCTTATTGTTGTACTTCCTGCGCTTGCAAAGTTGCTGCAAAGTTCCGTGCCACTAGGGGTTGGTACGCCATGCACTGCACAATCCAAGTACGCGCCAACAGTGAGACCATTCCTGACTGGTACACATCCAAGTTGAGGACATCATTTCGTTTTTTGGGAAACAGTGATACTGTGCGATTGGGTGGAAAAAAGCCCATGCGTTTCTGAAGATTCTCCATCGCGAAGAAGTCGCTCACATGATTGCGTACTGAGAAGGAAAAGCATCCAGAATCATGTTACCTGTACCACAGGATAAATCAAATCACTCATCTTGCTGGCGGTTTCAAACCCGTTGAAAAGTATTGGTTAATCAACCAACCATCCCCGGATACTGGGAAAACGAAAAAATGTCTAAACCCACCAACTCATGGTTTATCAACACCGCTTAGTGACCTCAAAATCCTGGACCCCCAATGACCCATTTATAGGAATAAACTAGCCATGTTTGGAGTTCCCTGTTTTGAGAACCCCCTCAAATATTGTTTGTTAATCCCCTGGATATCTGGTTGCACGTTCAAAACCGCGATGTTCCGACAGAAAATTAACAGCTGCTCGGTTGATACTCAGATTCTCATGACTCCCTTCCAGCACAGCAACTACGATGTGTTCCTCATGTTTTTCTCGGGGCTCACCCAGCTAAGCCCAGCTGCACATCCAGTCGCAGCTAGTTGATGGAAGCAACAAATCAACGGCTGCATCACTATGACTACCCTCTGGTGAACTAACATGGCTGGCTGGAAAATCCACTATAGATGATTTCCCAGGGATTTCCTCCAAAAACGGTGGATTTTCCATCCAGCCATGTTAGTTTACCAAAGGGTATCATTGATGTTTCTTCTTGAACTTGATAAGATCAAGGACATGTTACTAACATGCCTTGTTTGTCAAGGTTTTCCAGCCAGCCATGTCATTGATGTTTCTTTTTGATGGCATCCAACTGTTACAGTAGTGATGAATGGAGCTTACATCATGGTTTGCCATGGTGGTTTCATGCTGGTAACCTGGCACTAGCGGCCAGACCTTCATGATTGGTGGCGGTTAGTCATCCTGATGAACCGCGGATTAACCAAAAACCCTCAATACATTGATTGACCATCAGTCATGCATTATCGGCTATCGGCGGTCATTACACATGAACCATCACCAATCATCATCAACCATCATGAAGAATCATTGAGCTTCATTATTAATCAGGCACACACTAACCATCAATTAGGCAGGGTACCATGAATGAACCATCTTGATGTACCATCAGTTCATCATTCAGCACTATCCACAGATCAAAGTTTCTCAACGATCAAATCCCTTTCAAGCTTGGCGGCCAGATTTCCAATCTGCCCCAATTCTGTGCAGCTGTAGTCCTGGCTGCGGTGATAGCACGAGAGGCACTGATGGTTAGTTTATGGGTTTTTGATTGATTACTTGCTGGTAATAATGGTTGATCAATCACTGTCTGATGGTAAATTAATTGATGGTTGATCAACGGTACGGTTGCCTTCTACTTGCTTAAATTAATGGTTGATGGTTGATCAAAATGAACTTGATAGATGATGAGTTTGATCATACTGGTCAATATTGATTGCGTATAAAAAATGATAATGGCTGAAAATGGTGCGATAATTTTCATAACGATTGGCAGTCTGGCAGTACTAACTTCTTGACACTGGTTGGTAATGGCTATGAATGGCTTACTGATTGATACTGGTCAATAAATTGGCCAATGGGGGCTGGTAATGATTGGCAATGGTTAGAAAAAATGCTTGAATTTGGCTAGTTCATGAATAATGATGGTTTACAACGATTCACAACGCCTCATGACATCTGGCAATGATTGATTGACGAGGGATAAATCATGGTTGATCATGCTCGACTGTGGCTAGACTAATGATTAATGGACTTCTTGATGGTGGTTGGTGGTGGTTAGTTGGTCCTCGAACGGTCACGCGGTGAGTTAGACAATCGTTAAGACTGCTAAATTTACAACCGATCAAGCATGTAGTCCATGATGGTTGCGGTGACCAATGATGGATGATGATGCATGGTTTAAAAAAAGCCGCCATGAAATAGCACATGATACCAGGCACGGGTAACATGTGCCACATCCATGGCCCGTAAGTGGTGACATCCACCGTGGCGACGTTGGGGGCCCACCTTCTAAGAGCGGTGTCAGGGATGGAACCAACGACTGCAGATCCGTAGAATCGGTGAAGGTAAAAACGCGCTGCCGGGCACCGAACCCTGGACTCGTGAATTTCCCAGCTGGAAAGGTAGCGGCCTTTCCGCATCTAGTCATCGATGCCGCATTTTGCGTGTGCTGCCTAGTGGAAATTGCAGCTCTGCAATTATCGATTTCCACTTCATCTGAAGATTTCACGTGCACACAAATCGCTTTTTGACTGGAGATTTCCTGTCTAACCAAGCTGAATCCTGAAATGACCAGTCCGCGTTCCACCAATTCGCGTGACGTGAAGCTGCCATGTCGGCTCCTCGAAACGGAAGGTGAAGGGCACACGACTCTTGAAGCCCGGGTTGGAGTCAAAGAAGCTGTCCATCTCCGCTTCCTCGGCGCAGGTGGATCGCTGGCATGAGAAAATGATATGCATCCATACACGTGCCAGCACATGAAGAGATGTAGAATCTGGGAAGTATGTGTGTAACTTGTAAAATTATATATATATACATATACATATATAAATATATACATGTATATATATATAAATACATATATATTTACACATATATAAATATATACATATATTTATATAAAAATACATATATATTTACATATATATATCAATATAATGTATATGTGGCATGCGTGTAAATACCTCAACATACACTACTCGTTGGTGGTTGTAACCCTCAAAAATTCAACCATCCAAAATGTTGGGAAAAGCGAAAACATGAAACCCCCGACCACTTGGTTGAACGATTCTTGTTGGTCATCATCCCGAGTTGTGTAAAACCATTATAATATGGGTAACCACAGTATCAGCTATCAAAACCACCAACAACACCACCAACCAGCTTGTTCCAAGCACCTTCCAAGTGTGTACAAATGCCCAACGTGTCAGCTGAAGACGCCACGGACAGACGTCACGCAACATTCCGGACAACAAAACTCATAAGTGAACTTGCTGCTTGTAGACTCATGAGGTTCATAATCCTCATGATGTGCTGGTTTCTGCCATGGTTGGCAAGTAACTGAAAACCCACCTCACTGGGCAACCAATGTTTACCATATCCCAGGGAACCCCAACAACTCACATCCAAGTAATCAACAGCAAAACATCTCAATATCATCAAAAAAATCGCAGCAGGGTGCGGCTTCGACCTGGCACGCCGAGCATCATAGCCGGCCAGGATGACGATGACGTTCTTGCGCTTGTCCTCCATCTCTTTGATCAAGGTATCCACGGCTTCTTGACCGAAGCTGTCCTGACACAGCCGCGCGATGCGTTCCGCGTTCCCTTCACCATGAAGAGGTGTGATCATTCTCGCCGTTTCATTTTCATCATTCCAAGGCATCATTGAAAAATTTCCATCTAATAACTACGGTTTATCAGCACTAGTGATTGTTACCCCATCATTAACCATTTTTTTCCCATCAGCCAACCGTGGTCTCCACAATGACCATGCCATATACGAATCATATACCAATATAATGATGAATCTTAAAAACTAATACATCAGTTTTCATATAATGATATAGTAATCATATACCAATGTAATAGGTCATAACGTACCATCATTCATACCAACTAGATCTACTACATTGCTAAGATCAATTCGCTAAAAAGATTGTAGTAATGATTCCAACTCGGCATTTCCATGCATTTCCTATGTCCAGCTCATATCTAACACCAACCAGTAGTTGCCAACAGCGCTGTCTGTCGCCTGGTCAAAACAGGGCGTTTTATGTGTCTCATGGGGTGGGATGGGGTGGGGTGGGGTGGGGTGGGGTGGGGCATCTAAACATCCGCTAGTGGTTGATTGACGGATGGGTAGCAACGCTTGATTAAGTGATGGTTGAGGTAATTATTGTCAAGAAATTAGCTGTTAAAGTTAAAGTCAATTGATGCTTAGCAATGATAAACACCGGACAGACTGGTGGTACTTAATTAAAAGTAATTATCAGGCTGATGTCTAGGACCAGTCAGATCCCTGTTCAGATGGCACAACTGCTGAGATGCTATCCCTACTCAGGGATGGTTTCGAGACAAATGTTCCAAACCATGATTCCAATTATTTGGTTGGTGGTTTGACTCACATCTTGACATTGTTTTTGTTTTTCCTGGTATGTTGTAATCTTTGGTTCATTAATTCATATGTTTTCAGCTGGGGTGAAGACACCAAGCAGTAGTTAAAAAATGGTTCAGATTCACGTGAAGTCATATCTACCATCAGCCTGGGAGTTGCCTACAGCGCTGTCTGTCGCCTGGTCAAAACGTGGGGTGGGCATGTTAACATCCGCTTGAAGTTGCTTCGTGAAGTTGATGCTACGGGAAGGATGGGGTGGGGTGGGGTGGGGCATGCTAACATCCGCTTGAAGTTGCTTCGTGAAGTTAATGCTGCTGGAAGTTGATGCTACGGGAAGGATGGGGTGGGATGGGGTGGGGTGGTATGGGCCATGTTAACATCCGCTTGGAGTTGCTTCGTGAAGTTGATGCTGCGTGAAGCATCACCGTGTACAGTGTTTCCAGGCGTCGCATCAAATGCGACAGTATTGCGAACCTGGGAAATTTGTCTCGAAAAGCCGGTACTCAATGTCTACACGCAGATTGGAAAAGCTTTAAGACATTTGTACCACATAAGACGAAACGCAAGCAGAGACACCAGGGTCAGAGCACAATGAGCCCGCGCTTGATAACAAGATGGGTTTGGAGACGAAGTCTCCGCAATGTCAGGCCACACGGTTTGTTGAAAGCCTTGGGTAGCACTTGCTGAAAGCCAAGTGAAGAGAAGAATAGTAATTTTTGCCGGAGGCATTTTGCCACGTTTTTACGGTGCTCGTAGTTCCAGTGGCGAAAATCACAAAGACGTACGTTTCACCCAGGCGACCAGTGGCGTTGTTCCCCAGTAGTTACCCTCTGGTAAACTCACCTGGAAGCTAAGAATCAGCTAAAAGTGGTGGGTACCAGCGATAACCTACTTCCACATGAGTTTACCACGGAGAAACACCAATCCATTATTCACTTCTCGTATACCTATATTATCGCTTATGATGGCTAATCGGTGAATCATTGTTATACCAACTACGTCATCCAACTTACATTGAATAATTAGCCATAATTGAGAATCCATCTACAATTAATAACTATACGATGGTTTTCTCAAAATAGGGGACAAGCAAAATCATCCAATATCAGCATAGTAAACCAACCATTTTTGGGGGTTCCCTACTCTGAGAAACACTCATATACTGTACTATCTGATCTAATAGCTAACCATTAGTGCAAAGAGATGAACCACATGATCAAGCAACGAACCACCCACCGCAAATGATTCTTATTTCAAGTAGATCTTAACCAACAATAGCTAATTCATCATTAATAATTTGACTTAACCATGTAGGTATCTGAATTGATCATCTAAGCATCTATTAATCAGCCAAAATGAACCAATCATTTCTAACTATGACGGCTGATGATTAGTTCACTCGCTACCATTTGGTGAACGGGCCTGGTAGCTTCAGGTCGAGCAGGATACCCCTGGTTCCTGGCCTCACTCCCTCCCAACCAACAACCAGCTAGTTAACCATTTGTTTCCACTAACGAAGCATTTCTAAGTGTGGCTGATGATTTGTTAAAATAAGTCAACTAGCTTCAACTAGTTAACCATATGGCTGTGAGTCAAAACCACGTACCCCTGGCCCCCCCCTGATTAACCATTGTTTTCCCTATGAAATTGTTGGCTAGTGTCCGCCATAAAGTTGATGATTAATATTGACCCATGACCATTTGGAGACTTTTGTACTGACCATGATTAAACCATTATCAACCATAAATTCCTTATTGTTAAGAATACTTAGAAATTCTTAGTTAATGGAAAACCAGTGAACTACTAGCTTTGCCTAGTTAAAGATAAATCCTTTATTGTTAACCCTTATCAGCCATAAATCCCTTATTGATTCACCAACAGTAGTTAACCATTATCCCAAAAACCTGTTAATCTATCAACCCTTTTTGCCATAAGTCTTTGTACTGTGGGAGTATTAACCATCGTCGCCAGGTACTTGATGAATACCCTAAGAATTAACCATTATCAACCATTACTGACCATGAATGCCCTAGTAGTTGATGAACCCCCCAGTAATTCATCATCATTACCAACCATTAATGATTATATAACCATTATCAACCTCACGCAATGCCGTGGTATGCTGAGCGTAGACAGCGCAGCTTCAACTGTGTGCAGGGGAAAAGGCCAAAAAAAACATTTTCAACCATTACAAACCATTATTAGCCATAAGAATTATCAACCATAAACCACTATCAACTTCTCAACCATGAATCCCCTAGGAATGAACTAACCATCATCAAGGGGTCATTAAATCTATCAACCACTACTGACCATCATCATCAACCATCTATGCCAGTAGTAGTTGACCATCATCAGCCATTATTATCCCATTAGTAGTTGCCAACAGCGCTGTCTGTCGCCTGGTAAAAACAGGCGTTTTATGTGTCCCATGGGATGGGATAGGGTGGGATGGGGTGGGGTGGGGCATGTTAACATCCGCTTGAAGTTGCTTCATGAAATTGATGCTACGTCAAGGATGGGGCGGGGTGGGGTGGGGCATGTTAACATCCGCTTCGAAATTTCTTCGTGAAGTTGATGCTACGTCAGGGATGGGGTGGGGTGGGTGGGGCATGTTAACATCCGCTTGAAGTTGCTTCGTGAAGTTGATGCTACGTGAAGGATGGGGTGGGATGGCGTGGGGTGGGGCATGTTAACATCCGCTCGAAGTTGCTTCATGAAGTTGATGCTACGTGAAGGATGGGGTGGGGTGGGGTGGGG
>VSDK01022105.1:313134-329633 GCA_009767595.1 Symbiodinium kawagutii | reverse complement strand
CCTTTTGGGGGTTTGGTGTGTGGTATGCCTGCAGCTGCGAACGCCAGCCCACAGCCTACTCGGAGCCGAGTATGCTGTGGGCTGGCGTTCGCAGCTTCAGAGACTTCAAGGATGAGAATAACAGCCCGAACTGAAGGGTGACAGCGGCATGCATCCCTTTTTGTTTCAGTATGCAAGGACCCCGTGGAGCGGCAATAAGTTTTCTATTATCAGGACATTGCTTGAGTGGGTCTTAGAGGTATTTTAATGCAATGAAAAGGGTTTGCGAAGTTAAAAAATCACTTTTTTTTTAATGTTATTCCCTCTCCATTTCTATCCTTTTTCTCCATTGTTTCCTTTGCTACATCCAGTTTTGTCATTTTTTCATTCTCTTTTACACTTTACCTTTTTATCCAGCTTTTGTATTTTGTATCCATTTCTTTCTTTTTCATCTTTATAACTCTTTACTTGTTCCATTCTCTTTTATCCATGCTTTAGATGTTTTTTATTCATTCTTATCTTTTCTTCATCCGCTGTCTACCCCTTCTTCATCCTAATCATTCTTGATCCATTTTTAATCCATTGGTTATCCATTCCATTCTCATTATTAACCTTTCTATATATTACTCTTTATTTTTTCATCCATTAGTTATACTCTCTTTTTCTTATTTTTTACCCATTTGTTGTCTTTTTTGTCCATTCTTCTATTCTTTTTTATTCTTTATTCATTTTCTATCCATGCTTTTTCCTTTTTTGTCTTGTTTATTCGTTGTTCATTGCTTTTATTTTCGTTTCTTATGCATTCTTGTTTTTTGTTGAAGCATTTTTTTATTCAATTTTTCCATCTTTGTATCCATTCCTTATTGGTTTCATTCTTTATCTGTTTCATATTTCTCTTTGTCCGTTCTTTATCTTTTTATCCATTTCCATTCTATATCAGGTTTTTATCTGCTTTTCTATGTATCCATATTATTATTTTTATAGCCTCTTTTTTTCTTGAGTGTCTTTGCAAATTCTTTGTCTGCTCTTTTGTATCCATACATCTATTCTGAAGCCAGTCTCCTCTCCATTTTCTTTATTTTTATCCGTTCTTCAGTGTTTGCCTTGTCCTTCTCCATTCCTGAGCGTCTTTTGTTCCATTTTATCCATCCTTTATCCATTATCCATTTCATTTTATCCATTGTTGATCCACTTCAATGTCATCCTTCTTGATCCATTCCAATCTTCATCCATTCGATATTCATTGCTTTTTCATCCATTGTATACCCATTGCTTTTCATATTTTATTTAGTCTCTAATAGGAAAAATGTAATAATAGCAGTATTAGGAATAGTTGTAGTTGTAGTTTTGTAAGTAGTCAAATGGCAGTAGTAGAAGTAGTAATCGTAGTAGTAGTCGTGGTAATAGTTATAAGCTTAATAGGTAACGGATTCAGCGGTTAGCAATCTAGTGCAGCAATTGATTTGCAGGATTGTAGGTATAAATATATTATGTATGCCAACGCTTGAACATTTCGATCAGTTACTACAGGGTATGTCAAAATGGAAGCAAAAAGGTGTGGAATGATGCAGGCGAGAAAAAAATGCATATATATTTTATTAAAATTTTCTATTTTAAAATATTATATGTAAGTAATTGTTATTCAATTTCTTTTCTCTCGCGATTTCAAAAAGTATTTTGGAGTTCGTCACCCAAGCGACTGCTAGAAGTGAAGGTTACTGTCCTGGACTTGCCTAGGGCTAAGTCCTCGGCCTTCCGCCGCAGATCCTCGAGCGCAAAGTTGCGCCTGCCGACCTGATGACCTTGCTTCTTGAGCTTTGCTTTTTCTTTCCGCTCCTTTTTGGCCTTTTTCCGTTGTTCCTTCAAGTGCTCCTTCCATTCCTCAGGGGTAATCTCGGGGATTGTCTTCCCCATTTTGCAAAGATTGTCAGAGCTGGATCCAAGCGGCTGCGGTAAGAAGGTCATGAAGGTGATGTTAGCAGGAACAAACATTTCATGGATATGAGTAGTTCTAGTAGCGAAATCACAAAGACTTACATTTCGCCCAGGCGACCAATGGCGTTGTTCCCTAGTAGTTAACCACGACTAACCATCATCAACCACCAAACCCCCCCCAGTCGTTCATCATCAGCGCCTTGCCATCGCGCACCAGGGCATAGGCTTCGTCGATAAAGAGCACGCCACCAATGGCCTCACCGACAGCTTTCTCCACCTGACTCGGACGCGGTGGGAGCACCGTGGAGCGCGGCTCAGAGGAGTTGGCACAGAGGGGAAAATCTCCAGGGTTTCGGTGGTTGATTGATCCTAATTCATGGCATTTTACGGGAAAATCTCCAGGTTTTAGTGGTTGATTTATCTTCATTTATGAGCTTTTACGGAAAGTCGTCAGGTTTCGGTGGTTGATTTGTCTTGATCTTTAGAGGGCTTTTACTGGAAGATATTCAGGTTTCAGTGGTCACCGTCGCTTCTAGGGGTTTCTTGGCAATTTTTTGGAAATCAATTGGTTGATAGCCACCATCTGGAGGGTTCTCAAGCCATTGTGGGCCTCAAAGCTATGGATGGTTTGTTACTATAAATGCGCAATCGACTGGATGATTTGGGGGGTCCCCTGTTTTGAGAAACAGCCATATCCTGGATATAAGTGGTGGGTTATATGGTTACATGCTGCTAGTGATTGTTAAGCATCATGATGTTGAATCATTCCTTACCACTCTTGCCATTATGATTAAAAAGTACTGATACCTATTATAACTTTTTACTATTGAATGATGCTTAAATATGGTACTATTTACTAATGGTTACCATTAACCATAATGCTGGTAATGAAACCCAATTCAAAATGCTGGTTGAAGATCGTGATGTTAGTGCAATGGGTTCCTGTTAACAATATTGTCAAGCGCAGCCAGCAACTCGCCGGCATTTTCAACGGGTTTCAGCCGCTGGAGGTCGCAAGCTATGATGGCGAAAATCGCAGCGCTGCCTTGATACCGCTATGATTGACACCAACGAGTATGACCAAGCACTATAGACTGTTAAGTCCATATACAATATCAACCCTATGATATCCTACAATATCCACCACTAGATACTATTAACTACTATGAACCCTATGAGATCCTATGATTATGCGCATCGTTGGAACGCGTCCAGGCATACCGTCGTCCGTCGAGGGCCTTGGGGGCAGTCTGTCCAAGGTATTGCGCAACCATGTCCTGAGTGCGCTTGGTGAGGTGATGGGCATGATGTTAATAACGGGGGTTATCAATAGTAATTAATAGTAATTAAATGTAATTAATGATTAATGGTTTATAATAGGCAGTTGATGTTAATAACAGGGGGTTATTAATAGTAATTATTGATTAATGGTTTATAATAGGCAGTTGATGGTTCTAGATTTGGTTTGTTGTACGGTGGCTATGGATGGCTGCTTGGTGGTGAACTAGTGGTTAATTGGCTGGTTAATGGTTGAGAATGGTTGAGAATGATCATTACTGGTTGGTGGTGCGAACAGCCACCCCGTCATGAAAAAGATGCGCAAGTCAACCAACCATTTGTTGATGAGTCGTAGTGAAAACAAAAAATGTTTGAAACCACCAGCCAGCTATGGATAGGCAATGTAACGCAATGAATGAATGGTTCCTCACAGTGATGCGGACGTTGACTGAGCAATTTTAGTTTGATCCCCTGGATGCCAAAAGCCAGCAACAGCAATCCAACGGTCATAAACTATAATGGTTGGTATATGAAGCATTTAACTAGTGCAGTTCTCCAACTACACCGACAACATCTGTAAACTATCGCTGCACAGTGGTAGGATCGCTAGGTTGGTTTGTAATTAGGGGAACTACTAGTTATTGTAGATACCACCAGCTTGTTCAATGACGAATCCTAGCCAACCTATAGTCACCATGAAGCATAGTTAACCATAGTTAGATGGCGAATCTTAGCCCACTCATAAATGCAGGGGTACCACTCTGTGGGTGAAGCTAGCTGCAACTGACAAAGACCTCTGCTTCCCAGTGACCCTTTGGCACCTGGCGAGAGCTCACAAGTTTGCAGCTGGTTTCCCAGGATTTTCTTCAAAAAAATATCGGATTTTCCATTACTTTACCTAGAAACTGGTTGAAAATGGTGATTGTCCAAGGTTTTCCCAGGGTTTTCCTAGGGTTAGCTTCCCCCAAGGTCCAACCGGACGGTTGGCATGGGAAGGTACAACTTTGGAGGGTCACCAGCTGTAACGACTGCTGGCAAGCATCCACTCGGGCAGCTTCACGGAAGATCAACGGCAGCTCCACCTGTCGGACGGAGCTTCCAGAGTCTGCATGCCATGGATGGAGCAACGCTCAAGTTACTTGGTAGTGGTGTCAAGTCAGGCAAGCTGGTTTTAAGTCAGGCATCCTACTGGGCACAGCTTAACGCAAGTACTAGTACACCTTGGGTCATCCTCTGGCAGTCCTGAAAACTGCTTGCGCTAAGGAAGTCACAGCAGTTTTGGGTGATTTTTCGGAGATGGATTTTCCACGCAACTGGTGTAGTTTCGACGAAGCACCCAGAAATTATGTTTAGAAGATTTACCGTTATTGGATATCAATATCACCATGGCTCGGGAGTGCTTTGGGAACCATGTGTAGCCATTTCTCAATCCTAAAACTGAGATATAATTCTCTACGGGACCCGGCAAACTATCATGGCAATGGAAAACCACCATCTTTTTATAGGAGATTCTAGGAAACCAGCTATCAACGGTGGATTCTCCATTCCCATGTCAGTTTACCAAAGGGTACGGTATATTATGATTAATTAACTATAAAAGCAAACTTCTGCCCGGCCACAGTTGGACGCTCATTAGATGGTGACAATGTGGTTACATCGAATCTCCTATACTTTCACCCAAAGTGTCAATATCAACCATAGTCAACCCCACCATCACGGATATCTTTCTACAATATCATCCTAGCATATCACAGCGGTGAGGGCCATAAGTTACAAGGTGCAAGCATCGAACGCATAACAACCACCGGATGTCCCATGGCTCGCGTCACCGGCCTCCCTGTCCTGTCGGATACTTTCGATCTTGGCCTGCACACAACTGGGGATGCAACATGGTGCATATCAATATGGAGACATACGCGAAAAGAAATGATACATGTGTATGAGCATATATGTATACACATGTATGTAAGTAGCTGCATGCAAGTAATTGTGAAAAAATGAATTATGTGTTTTTAATGCAAATGTATATATATATACATGTTAAGTTCTGATGTGTAAATCACCGGATTCTCGACTGGTAGCGTTTCGGTTACGCATGCAAATGGATAGAAGGATGCATGGACAAGATTAATTTGATCATACAAGCAGAACTAGAAAGAATAGGTAGATGGATGGACACAGCAGGGTAGTATAAGATATGATAAAAGAACTAATAATGTTCATGACAGTAGGGCAAGATCAGCTCAGATTGTGAGATAAAACAAGACTAGATAAGATAAAGCAAATCCTATCCAAATGACTTTGGATTGGATGATATTTGACTCAGACTAGACTAGCTTATACTGCAAAATTAGATTAGATCAGATTCACTTAGACTCAGTACATGAGATTAGACTTGGAGTAGCTCGGATTAGAACGCTTTAAACTTTGGACTAGACAGGGTTTGATTTGATTGGAAAATATGGGAACATTGGACTGGTTAGCTTCAGACTAGCTCATTTTTTATGCATATAAAAATAGAAAACTACATCTGGTTGGAAATGGTTGGATTTGAAAGGCATTCGGATAGAACAGATTTAGAATTGACATGATTTGATTTGTTTGGACAAATCGATTAGTTAAGAACTGACTGGATAAGGTTCACAGTAGATACTCAATTCACGTATAGTGCAAGACCCTTTCAATGTAGACTAGATCAGCTTAGTTTGTGGGTTCTATATCTCACACTGATTGACTGTACAATCAGAATTCAAGCCTAGAGCCTTGATTGCAACATTCAACAAAGACTGAAAACGCAAGAAATGACAGTCACCAATTTCAACAACCACCACAAGCATAACGACTGCCTACTGTTGCTACAACCACTACTGTCCAACACCTGCTACAACTACCCCGAGTACTTCTCGGCGCGCCGCCGCTCTGACCTGCTCCTTCAGTTTCTTCTTGACTTCTGCGGGCATGTCTACCACGCCCATCTTCACCTTACTGGCTGAAGAAATGGTGGCTGGTCATGGTCCGATTTTTTGATGGATCATCATCTTGAAGTGCATGAAAGTCCGATGTTTCAAGGGCACCAGGCACAATCAATCGCTGATTACTGTTGGAGCACTCCCAGACCATCAGCGAAACTGATGCTCAACATGGTGAATCTGACCCTGGTTGCCCTACAAGGGAGCGGCCCCAAAAAGCCAAGTGAACAAAACAGCTGGAGAACTAACAGGCTAACAGTAGATATAACGAGCTTCTATGGCGACTTTTAAGCAGCGAAACTAAGGTTTGGAACCCCATCAGCTGTAGAACTCACAGCGGCTTCACAGCTTCAGCATCCTAGTTTCTATTCAGAAAGGTGCCAAACCCACAGCAGAATTTCCCACTGGACTTGGGGACCACTGGCTGCCATCAAAGGCATTGCTCACCCTCAAGACACAGGCACTTCAGAATGGCTGTATGGTGAATCCACAAGGATCCACAACCCCAGATATTTTTGGTGGTAAATCACGAGCCATTTGAGGTTTCGGAACTCATGCTGGCTATTGGTTGCTGAAGCACTGGATCTGGAATCCACTGAGCGCTCATCTTCGAAGCTGGGCAGGCAGCCCGCTTGCTGGGCGTTCCTGACCTCAAAGCTCAAAATCCATTAACAAAATCCCTATTTTCTCTGTAGGTAAGCTATAGCTACAGGATTTCTATGGTGGATTCGAACAACTTCCAGGTTCCCAGGTTAAGCACATCCCAGACCCCTGGTGCTGCACAGCCTCACCAAGGCGCCATCATCTCTCCCACGATGCGTGCGACCACCGTCTTTCCAGTGCCAGGATTTCCTAAGAAACCTCAGGAGCTGGGCTTCAGCCATGGGCTGCCAGGGGCTGCCAGGGGCTGCCAGGGGCTGCCAGGGGCTGCCAGGGGCTCTTGGTTGATCATGCTAGTGATGAATGACTATTGGTTGACTATGGTCAACCCAGAAAAATGGATGCCTTGAGCAAGTTGAGTCTCCTTATCCCAGGTTTGATCAACAAATGGCAAAAACCAACCAGTTCTGAGGATAGACCATTGACTTGAAAAGCGCAACACACTTGAGATCAGTCAAAATGAAATCGGTGGTTGAAGCCCTTCCAATCATCGGAGATCACCAGCATGCCTGGTGACCACCACTGGATCTCCAAAAAAATCTCCAGCTGGATCTTTTGAATCACCATCCGTGACTCCCTTCACCCTTTGCTGTCCAGCAACGCATGTGGAACGCTTGGCCTCCCAAGCTCTTCCTTGGAGGCTGCTGGAGAGCTGAGACATCGCTGTGATTGGAAAGGGTAGTCACCAGGTGGGTAGGTATCAGCAGGTAGGATACCAGTCAAGCTGGAAACCTTCAGGATGGTGCCGGGTGGTCACCAATATTAACATTTTTCAGGCGGAAATGAACCAAATCTAGCAGCACCACAAAGGAGTTTCCATCAGGAGATTGGCGCAGAGACTCAACTGGGTCTCTACAAAAATGCTTGGGACATCCTTGCTACCCTTGGTAGGTAGCATTCCTTCAGCCAGCTCGGATTCTCTAGGCTTTCACTCCATAGGCATTTCCCAGTTCTGAATCTTGAAACTGAGGATGGCACACAATTTTGAGGAAATCGATGCTCTTTTGAGAGTAGGTTTTGAATCTGCTCGGTACGCTGCTTGCAAACCTAGCAACAGAAATTTCAGGTTTATCCAAAAAAATCAAAACACATATGTTGAGATGTTAGATTGCCTCCAAGGCATAAGGATCTGCATTCAGGAAATGCATCCCTTGGTTCCAAAAACCCTCAGTCGCCGAGCAGTGATAGTCTGACCTACTGCTACTTAGGGAGGCCGCCAAGCCGACCTAGAAGAGTGAAATAAGCAAAAGATGAGAATCGCAGCAGCGACCCTGCGGAATATGGAGATCAAAATCCGTGAAATTTGGAGGAACACATGATTTGAAGATAAGCGACTTTGGAAATCTTCGTCTAATAGTCAGAATCCCATATTGATCATCTTCGCCAACTTAGCCAGCATATGCCAGCTGATTTCTTGCGAACATACCATTCATATCTCTATAGTACATACCTTGCTGGTTCTTAACGAGGATTATTTGTTACCAGTGGTAGATGGAGATGAATTGTCCTTGATTAACCATGAAATCTCTTCTAAGCCATTGATTCATCTCCATGAAACCCTTCTAAAACCATGAAATCTGGATTTCAACTGCTGGGCACCACCCCGTAACGGTGGCCGTAACGGTAACGTAACGGTGGCACGGTAACCGTGCCACCGTGGTTGTCCAAGAGGCATCCCAAGCTTCTCACGCCACAGGCTCAGCTTGACCAAGCCGAAGAGCTGGCCCATGGCCTGTGGGGGTCAGCTGTGCCCGTTACGGGTATGCTATGGTTATGTGGGGGTTTCTTAAGCCATAGGGGACCCCAAGTTGTGGTTGGTTTATTTACTATAAATGGTTAATAGTGGATGATAACTGGGGGTACCCCTATGACTTGAGAAACACCCATGTATGCTATGGTATGCTAATATATGCTATGTTTATGGTTAGGTGGCGTGAGTAGGTCCCGAACACTAAACCTATCATTTTTGGCGGAAACCTGGTAGATCCATCTATCCCACAACACTTAAAATCTATGCTGTAAGCCGCCTAGCTATGGTTAGGTGGTGAAACTCATGGTGATGCTTAGTTGATGATAAGTTTGGGAAAGTGAATTGGTCTTTAGTTGCTTCTTCGTCCATGATTAGGGCTTGTGATTAGTCAATGATTTGCTGACCTGGTAAAACTAAACACTGATCATTGGCTAAGTTTGCCCATTGACGATTCTTGGTGGCTTGTAAGATCCCTTGCAAAAGCTATAGTTTAACTATAGCAACAAAAAACTAACATAGCAATGGAAAATCCACTATAAATTTTGATTTGCCAAGGTTTTCCTAACAAAATGGTGGATGTTTCATTGCCATGTTAGTTTACCACAGGGTACCTGGTAAATCCATCTAATCCCAAACTGGGTGTAGCATTATCGACGAACCTGCAAGCTTTAGGTCGTAAGCTTCAGCCTTGGCAAACCAGCTTCTTTATGACTTCCAAGCGGTCAATGACTTGCCACTGACTTGAGTTTTGATAAGCTGGGAAAGAAACGGTAGTTTATAAGCAACGCATTCGGGGTCATGATTTTGGGAAATGTACATGTTAATAGCATGCTAGGAATAGTGGGATATATGCATATATGTAAATGTATATAAACTTATATATATATATATTTATTTATTTATTTATTTATTTATTTATTTATTTGTTTATTTGTCTATTTATTTATTTATTTATTTATTTATTTATTTATTTATTTATTTATATTTTTATATTTCTATATATTCGCAAAACCCATGTCTCGCCGTCGCTTGATACGTGATTTTGATAGGACGCACGTGCATTTCGTATGGCAGGCGTGGCACTTTGTAGGCGTTCGGCATTTTTTCGCGCGTTTTGTCCGCAGTTCCAGTGGTTAGTTTTTCGGTGCCGTTTTCATATGGCAGGCGCAGCATTTTATCACTATGCGCATGGTTTTCGGATGTTACACTGGTTTAAGTTTTTTGGATTCTCTCCCGGTGGTTTGAGCGTGATGTTTCCAACATGTTACCTTTTTTCTGTGTTTCTTCCTCCGTCACGACACGCGGTGTTTGTTTGCGTGCGTGTGGGCACCTGTGTTAACGTTCTCTGTTTACTGCGTTCGGAGCATCACGTTGATGACATGACGTTCGGTGTTTGTTGGCGTGCGTGTGGGCACCTGTGTCAACGTTCGTTGTTTACTGCGTTCGGAGCGTCATGTTCAATGAGAACTTACCGTGAAGCCCTTTCGAAAGGTGACATAAAATTGTCTCCTGGAGATTGTTTCGATGAAAGCAAACTGAAGTGGATTTCCACGCACTGAGACAAAAAAGATGAAGCAGTGCCGCTGAGCCCTGACATACACATGTGCATGCATGACTGTTGAGAAGTGGAATAGTCCACAAACTATTGGGGAGGCAAGTACCTGTTGAAACCTGTTGAACTATACCTGATGGAAATGACCATGACCTATTGAAAACTCACCACTAGAATTGCGGTGATTATGATGAAAACATCAAGAAAGTCTATAAAATATTGCGCCTGCCATGCAAAAACACATCACACATCCAAGCCGATTGCCCATCAGGCGACGGCGAGACCCGGTTTTTGCACGTATATATATATATATATACATATATTCAAAATTATTTATATATATATATATTCATATATTTACTTCTATATATATATATAATTATATATATATACATGTTTCTGACTATATCTCTGCTGACCTGACTGGTCTTGACCTCGCAACCTGACAAATCTCATCCCAGCAATCCGGACCTCACCTTCACCAATCAGATCTATTCCCGTGGACCTTGCGGCCCCTTGCGGTCACATCCCATCGGTGCGTCACGCATGATCCATCCCGCGGCCGCGCCTCCTTTACGGTTTTGAGACCCACCAAGTTTTGCAGCTTTTCAAGCAAAGGCTTCAACCTGAGGCGTTGCCAATGATCAGCGCACCGGGAACTGGGCGGTTTTGAAAGGCCAGTTTGGAGAGCCCCAAACAGATGGTTTATTACCGTTGAATGATGAGTATCAAGGATGATTCAACCTGGGTACCTATGACTTGAGAAACCACCAACTCGGAAGTCCTGGTTGATCATGGGATTAAACCATAGGGGATGAAGCCAAAAGCCATACCATCAAGCTACCACATGGATGGTTTGCAAGGGGTTTGCGGCCTTCCCCCAGAAGATTACCCTCGAAAACAAAGCCGCATGTCAAGCACAGGGAATCCTTTCAAAGCTTCAGGGCGCTTGGGATGACCCAAGCATTGCGGTAGTCCTTGGTTTACGCATGATATCCACATTTCAACCAAAGTGTTGGGGTGCAACGTTTTTGCTGATATCAATGGCAAGCAATACATTCTTCAAATACAGGTGACCATTTCCAACGACGCTTCCATATTTCACACAAGAGACCAACGCGCCAACGCTTCCAGCGTGAGACAAGTGGGCTAGGTGGTGGGGCGGGCCTCTCACTGGCCTGGTATTGGTCAAGCCACGCCAAGTCTTTCGGATGAGAACTGGTTGATGGTTGCCCCATCCCACAAGTTTGGGGGTGGAAGCCATCATTGGGATGCTTCAAAATTAAACAGTCATCTTGAAGCCATTAAGCAGAAGATGTTTGTGGACTTTGTGGACTAAGAAGCGAAGAAATACGCTCTTTCAAAGTAACCGTCCTCGAAGATTGGTCTTGCTTCCCCTGTTCGGATCTGACGAATGTGAGCACTATACTCAGAGGCTGCAGATCTTTAAAATTCCACGTTGCTATGACCTCTACGTGGTATTGCTTGGTGACATAGCTCTTGGGTGAAAGGCTGGTATTTCAGTAATTATGAATTTGGGTAAAGGGTACCCTCAAAGGGTAATTGGCCATTATGATATGTCATGTTATGATGGTCTTGGTTGAGAAGGGTCAATGACTTTGGTCAATTAGCCTCTGGTAGTCCCTAACCTGGCAATTCAAAATCCACCATAGAATTCCACAATTTCCCAGGTTGTCCCCGAAAAATATATGCTGATCATCAATTTCCAGGGCACTCTTCAATCCTGAGGATCCTAATCATTACTAAGGGTCATAAATGATTGGGACCCCCGCCTGAACCCTGAAACTCATTTATGACCCTTAGATAATATGATATACTATGATTACTAAGGGTCCTCATAATTACCAAGTAGTCACTGATGAATCATGAGGACACTTACTTATTTGCTTAGTATACTACTAGCAGTATACTTACTTAATATCCTAAACAACTACTTAGAGGTAGACTACTAGTCATTTGTCTACCCCTCCTCCTTCACCATCATGGTTGGTGATTTTCCCCTGTCAATCCTTGTGTTTAACCATCCTAAACCACTATCATCCCTATTCAATTCTTAACCACTATATGGCAGTGGGTCAAAACCCCGTACCCCTGGTTCCCCTACCATGAACCATTGTCTTACCTATAGTTTTGTTGGTCATTATCCCTAGAAAATTGGTTGGTCAACTGCTTGACCCAGCTCGCCATATGTTACCTTCTCAACCCTGAAACTCATCACGGAACCACTGGGGAACCAACGGTTACTCCCAGTGATACATGCTGCCGAGCAGCTCTTCGGAGTCCTCCATGAGTCGCAAGTTGTCCTCACACCGATGACGCGTCAGGGAAATGGTGAAATCTGTGGTGGTTTACATGGGGTGACAAGGGTTGATATGGATTTATATGGATTTATTATCATGGTTTCTATGATATAAAAAGTAAATATACATATATGTACATATACATGGGTTGAACTTTGGAATCATCATAACTATGGGTTTATGTGTGGGTTGATGAGGTTTAAAACTATGGCTTGCATGGGTTGATATGGGTTGATTTGTTTTATATTGGTTTATTCGGTTTATGGTTTACAACTATGGTGTTCTGGGTTTATTAGGTGTATTGTAGTTATGGGTTTGCAACTATGGGTTTATGTACAGGCAGTTTGTCTCTGGAACTTCATAGCTATGGCGGGTTTATAACCATGGTTTCTACATGGATTTATATGGGCTGATTAGGTTTATCCCATGGTTAATATGAGTTTATATGGGTTTATTACCCCTGTTTTTCAATGGCTGATGGCTGTCATTCAAGAGTGTCGTGTATCATTTGGTAAACAGTTTTACCTGGGTGGTTGACCAACTACGGTTTAATAGCTACAGTTTAACCATGAGCAACCACTGTATCAATCATGGTTGATTAAGAGTTGGATCTACCCTTGACTCCAGTATTACCTGGTCAAACTTCCATTCTTTCAGCGATACGCTTTGGTTGCAGCATGTTCAACTGGCTGAAAAGATTTGCAGCACTATCTTTTCCAACCCTTGAAGTAGATCATTTCTCTGCCAGAGTGCGTCGTGACCGAAGAAATCTACTGCTTTTTTTGTTCCTGTTGCCAGGGGTAGAGAATGTCTGCACCCACGACAGAGACCTTGATCAACTGACCGTCCAACATTGAAACCACAGGCATGATTGAATGTGCACCAGGCACCATGATGATGTTCCACCACCATGAGTTTGCTGATGATAGGAGTTTGTCCATAAATAGCGGTACCTACTCATCATCCAATATCTACCATTGAAAACATATAATGAACCAACCATTCTTGGGAGGTTCCCTCGTTTAAGAAACCAACTTGAAATCATTGATTATTAGTATTATCAATCATTGTGAACCATTACTACCCACAACTGACCATAGTTCAATGGCTTATCAACTAATGATATGGCAGTGGGTCAAAACCCCGTACCCCTGGTTCCCCTATCATTAACCATTGGTTTCCCTATTGTTACTGGTTATTATCCCCATTATTTGTTGGTTAATATTGACCCATAGCCATATAGATATAGGCCCCCCAAATGGCGGCCGCTGTCGATGTCAAGGTCACCATGGGAGCCGACCGTGATGACCGTGGCGCGCTTGGGCATCCAAGTAGCGTAGACCGGAGCAGGAGGAGGGTTGGGCACACTCTCCAAGGCCTGCCGATCAGCTTCGCAACGTTGGTATCCCCATTGGCTCTTCCTCAATCAAGATCTTGAGGGAAACCAACCAGCTCTAGGGGTACATCATTGATGGAGAAAGCCATAGATCAATCATGAATGATGTTTGGAAATTGGTTAATGAAATAGATAATAGATAAATGATAATAGATAAATGATAAACAATGATTAGCGATTGGTTCATTGTTGGGTCCATCTATGGTACATTCGAGCAACAGCTAGTACCAAAGAACGCATTTCGTAAGCAACCAACAGCGTGTTAACATTTGTATATAAGTGTGTTGATTGGTTGACAATTATCAAACTAAGCAGCTAGTGCTTGATACTTGTTTGTTCTTACTATGATGGACGGTTATCGTTGGTTGTGTCAATGATGCTGGGTTTAATGACACTAATCACCAATGGTCAGGGACCATATCAAGGTGAAAAATGCCTTGCCAAAAAGGGCCAGGTCAAACATTATCAGCCGGCCTTGCTCAGAAATTGGCAAAAAATTGGAAAAAAAAAAAGGTTCTACCAAAATCAACCATCATTAGTTCAACCACTATGGATTAGTCAATCTATTCACCACTATTACCAACGACTAATGATTCTACCAAAGGTGTCAAGCACTGCTAACCACTACTATCAATCTCCTTCAATGTCACTAATGGTCGGTTCAAGGGGGTTGCGCACATCCAAGTGACTGTCACTGCTGGTTGCTTCAATGTCACCAATGGTTGGTGCTAAAATAAACCATCATTCATTACCATTTTCCACTTCTATCAATTTATTATCGCTTGGTTCATGTTTGTTGCCCTCTGGTGATCTGACATGGCATCCGAACATTTAATAAGTAATTAATGATTTCCGAGGGTTTTTCTATGAAATGTGGTGATTTTCCCTTGCGCAAAGGGTGGATCACCGTCCGGAATAGAAAATCCACCATAGAAACTGGAGTTTGCCTACAAAAAGGTGAGCCAATAGCCATTCATAGCTGGAGTTTGCCTATCAAATCGGGTGATTTGACCCATTTTTGTTGCTGGAGTTGACCGCCAGAATCGGGGGATGAACTCCGCTCGCCACAACGGAGGTTGCTTCCACCGTGTCCCATGGACCACCCGTCACCACACCCTCCCACCACGTCACTACGACCTCGAAGGTGCCAGCGCAATCCGAATTATACGCCACATCCGCCACCGTGTCCCAGGTCCTGGGCACAGCGGTGAGATCTGCGGGAACCAGGAGGAGTTCACCAGGAAAACCTGGGGATCAACCGAGGGTTAGGGAGCTATTAGATCAATTAGTGAGCTATTAGTGAGCCATTAGTTCACCTGGAATACTTACTATTGATGATCAGTGAGCTTGGACCTTGAGCTCAGACTGAGCTCCGTGATGAGTTGAGTATGATTGGTCTTTATGATGATTGTTGATGATCTATCATTGTGCACTACAATCATAAACTGATCACGATTCAGCATCATGGACTGTTCAGCATCATTCACCACTGCTTTGTTGCAGCGCACAGGTTCTGCGCAGGCCAAGTCGGGTCGGAAGATGTGACGAATCGGGTTCGACATCTGACAATATGGAAGGCCAAAATCCATCCTTCTCTGAGCCATGGCACTAAATGTGTAGGTTAATTTTGCTAAGTGGTTGATTTATAAGGCTATGGGCCAATATTAATCAACCAATCACGGGGGATGATAACCAACAAACATAGGGAAAACAATTGTTAATGATACGGGAACCAGGGGTACAGGGTGAACTGACCCATAGCCATAAGTTGGCAACCTTTGTATCTACCCAATACCATTGATCTCATTTGTTGCTCAATAATCTGGGGGACCGAAACTCAGATTGAAACCACCTGACTTCGGGCAAAGTCGGCGCGATCATCCCAAGTTGGTCCCTGGAAGTCTCCGTTACAAGTTCCTTGCACCTGCGGCAACGCTCAGGAGACTCAGAGCGATGATATAATTGATGCTAACCAACAAAGAACTATAACATGATAACTAACATATAACAAATCATGATTTAAACATATCATAGCTAATAACCACTGATAGAGTCAATGGTGAAGGGTCAATAACTCATGGTTAATCATGATTTGCGATTGATATGAAGGGATACAGCACAGCTTGGATTTGGCTGCTGATGATCCCTGAGGTTGCTCATGGGTGATTTTTTCTGTTGATCATTGCCTCATGTCATTAAGCAGCTGAACCACCACTTTCAATGACCATGTATCACCATCCATTAAACATCAGTGTGAACCATCAGAATTAGTTAGCTTGATTAACCACTACTCACCATTATTCAACCACACTATACTATCATTACTGACCACGGCTCTCTGCACCGGAACAAGCCTTTTACTGCGCCAAGAGACTCATCGCTGATAACCTGGAAAACAGCAACAGAAGTGGCAACCACTGGAGCAGTCTCTAAGTTGTGGCTACCAAAAAAGACTCCGAACTCATAGCTATCGATCATCTTGCTATCTGATTGGCTACCTATCCATGTGACTATCTATCTGTCCAATTGTCTGTTTGTTTATCATCTATCTAGTCTATCTATCTGTCCAGTCTATCTAGTCTGTCTATATGGTCTATCTAGTCTGTCTATCTATCTATCAATCAATCTGTCTATCTCACTAGATTCTTTCCTTACTGCC
>VSDK01022105.1:286683-312962 GCA_009767595.1 Symbiodinium kawagutii | reverse complement strand
TGCCCTACTTTCCCTCAACCTCTCATCTATTAATCTGACAACGATCGCTGTAAAGATCCAGCTTACCTTCCTGTTTTTTGTCCGTTCAATCATCCCAATTTGTCTGGCTATCCAGCGGCTATCAATGTATCTATCTATCAAAGTATCTGCCAATCTATCTGCCCGACGTGGCTGGCTGGGCTGTCTGCCATACCAATCTCTCCAATCAATCATCATATATCATCTATTCATTTACTTGCAGCGGATCTTTTTATGTTTCAATCCATCTTTTCGAGTCAGCTATCTTCTATGTGTTGTCTTCTCTCTGTCACTCTCCAATCATCTATCTGACTATCTAGTATCTACTAATTTCTGTATCTGCATATGTAGCTATTAACTTGTCGATACACGCTTTTCTCCGCGCATTTATCTAATATTCACTGGTAATCTATGAAATCTGCCACAACTCTTTTTCAAGTCTTGCAGTTTGAAAAGGTCGGCCATGACTTCCGCAACGATGGGAACGTCCTTGCCACGATTTCTGTAGGGTGTCCCAAACCTGCGTCTGCCACCATAGGGAAAAATTCGCACCCACACATTCCAAGTGTCAAGGTGCCAATGCCTCTCCAAGAATCGGTGTCGGGGGCCGGTTGTACCCAGCTCGCCATATGGATCTCCCAGGACAATTCATGAAAGACTTAGCTGTGAACCACTGTAAACCCAGCACTTCCGCGCCTGCAGTGCTGAAGCCGACAACTCGTCCAGCACCTTCATGTCCTGACGAGTTGTGAGTTACATGATGATTCCTGAGTTTTGCCTCTCAAAATTGGCCTCTGATCCTCTCAACTAATTGGCCATGATGAAGTAAGTTGTACCAAAAAAAATAAGCTGGTTCGGAATTTCCAGAATTTCGTGGTGTTGGGGGCCCCAAGCACGGAAGAGCTGTGTTGCGGAATTCGCGGTTCACCCTGCATTTGTGCATTCGGCCAGCTGCAAGCTGGTTTCGCACAATCAGTCGGCGGCAGAAGAGACCAACGAGTTGTTACTCCAGAATTCCTGAATTGTATACTGATTGTCAAGTTGGGGAGACTTCATATCCCTGGATCCTGGATCTTCATTGGCAGATCATATGATTTGGTATATGATTTGTTGATTTATATGATCTTGTTTGGCAAATCATATGATTTGGTGAGGATCCGAAATCTCCGGTTGTTTATCTCTGTGTGTCATCCTGAAACTCATAGTTCTCCCGAGCTGGTTTCGCACCGACTCGCAGCTGGTAGACGATCATTTCACGTGACTTGCTCCTACTTGTAGTTGAATGGTGGTTTCTCAAAATAGGGAACCCCGGAAATGTTACTATAAATAATTGACATTGGATGATTTGGGGGTACCCCCATTTTAAGAAACCACCGAATCAACGTGAATGATCTTTGTTAGTAACAACCAACAACTATATACCAAATTCAGGAAGGTGACATTATGACTATCAAGGTATTACTCCTATAGAGGGGAACATGATGAAGGTAAACTAACAACTCACAAATTCTGAAATTGCATGGCTTTCCGAAATGCATTCGTTTTTTGCAAACCTCAGTCACCTGATGTCACCACTTTGCATCCGATCATCCAAGTTACTTCAAGGAACCCTTTGGGTGGACCAGCAATTGGTCGATCCAACCACCGACGACAGAGATATCCACCCATCAGATCTAGCGAGAATTGACTTGGTGCTTGACAATCTTGGATAAGAGTTGGTCATTGATATTGGCAGCGTGAACAGATTGGATATGATGACGATGAATAGATTGGACATGTTGATTTTTGCTAATGATAATGATTACACTGATGATAATAGTTGATCTAATGGCAGTAATATTGATGACATTGGTTGTCCGATCACATCCTGTATTGTCCCTGGACTTGAGTGATAGATCTAGTTGTTACCAGTTGATGCTACTGTTGATCTGGATTGTCTCAACTTGTAACCATACATAGCTAAGATCAACAGTCTGTACACAAGTAGTATCAACTTGCAACAACTATTAGCTGCCAGTCATTAGCTATGTATGGTTGGTTCTCATGGCAGAGACACACCCAACCATAGCTAATGACTGCTGGCAGCAGGCGTCGACAACGGCAACTGCTCGCAGGCATGGCTAATGGGTGAGCATCAGCATCACTAGGACTGGAATGGTGGAACCCCTTTGCATTTTTTTGAAGCCAAAAAAACAGCTGATCAACCATTGTTGAGGGTGAATCCAAACCATCTATTGATAGATCTTTTTGCTGGTTGAAATGAGTGAAACCAAAAAATCATGATGAATCATCAGCTGAGATCACCCAGTAGACTATACAAACATGACTAAGCAACCCTTTTTTTAGGTCGCTGTTAAACGCGACGTGTTGGGAAAACCCATCTTAGCCTCGAACTTCAGTGGTGCCTCTCCTTCTTCTCTTCGCGGCATGCGCTCAGGAGACTTTCGGAAATGCGGTCTCAGCGCTGCTTGGATGCCGTGGTCTCTTCTGGACCCATGTTTGTAATACCGGAGGCAAGGCAAGGAACTTATAAGTGCATTCAATGATGTGGTTGCTTCTCAAAACAGGGAACCCCCAAAAAAGGTTGGTTTATGGCTATGGTTGATAGTGGATGATTTGGGGGGTCCCCTATTTTGAGAAGCCACCATATACATATTGTATGCGTACTGCACTTTAGTTCATTTGCTAGTCCACCGCCTACATCATGTTTATCCTACACCTATTTTTGTTTCGCATCTGTGTCCATGATTCATTGGCCATAGCAGTGCAATGTTTCTAGGCTACACCAAATAAAGGTAGTAGCAAGCCCTGGCAACGCATCGCTACTTGCTTTGATATCCCAGCCATTGCAGTTGAGGTATTGGCTACGCAACCATTAAACTTCAGAAACTGCCTCGATTAGACTATCGCTTCGTCATTGCTGGCCATGGCTGTGGGGCAAGCCATAATTAATCTTGAAATAACCAAATTTCTTGCACAACCGGGGCTACCATCATGAGCAAAAAGGAACCAAATGAGCCAAGGCCTTTAGCTGGTTATCAGAATTTGTTGGGCTACTAACAGGAGCTGTTTTACCACTACCTTAATCTATCAGTTCATTCACCAATGGCAATTCAACTGCGAGTTCTGCTTACCTATTCAACTGTCAGGGGCGCAACGGTCGTAACCTAGTGACTTTGTTGATGCTTCGCAGCCTAATGTATGTTGCCTACTTCCAAAACATCCTCTAGGCTGCGAATCATCAGCATCTGTTACATCATGACTTTCATCTGTTACATCATGAGTTCCTATGCGTGCTGCTTGGCAACCATGGCTACGCCGGCAATGCTCAAGCAGACTATGAATCACAAGTTTCTCACCATGGTTGATAGGTGTAAATAGCCAAGAATTCATCATTGGCTAGGCTAGAATACCACTATGAATCACTACTCACCATCATTGTAAACCAAACAATAGACCACTGTTGACTATGTAAATTACTAAAGGCACCATTAGTCACTATCGAAACCAAAGTACACTAAGGTTGCGCCTCTGCTTTTGTTGCACCTGCCGAGCAACTTGCAGCCACCAGGGCAATGTCTTCGCCTAGCGCAAGGTTGGTTGCCTAGCCACTCCCATCATGGGTGACTCACCCCCTCTAGTTCATCGCTGGTTTGTTGATAGCTAATCCTGACCAGTAGGAAAAAATGCATGCTTGAGAGCACCAACTAGATGAGAATGGCACTATGTGGCACATCATGTGTCACATGCCTGTTCTATACATATATATTATATATATATATATATGCATACACGTAATGCATGTGAAAAAAGGAGGAGGCCAAATTTAGCCTGTTTTACACTTGCATGTGCACCGTGATGGTCTCACCACCACAATTTTCAAGCCGAAAGTCTATCACGGTTGAACCATGTTGAGCCCTGATCCCAAAAAAGAATATGCTAATGGGATCGGTTCATCCCAGGGGAAGGTGGAAAACATGAAATCTTCACAAGCATCAAGCAGAAAAAATCCATAGCTCCCACAAGGGAAATCAGCATCTTGGGGGCTACCAAGTCCGAACTCCATATCGAGGGAGGTCCGGTGAGTTGAGTTCACTGGTAGAAATCATGTTCCAAATGCAAGACCTTGTGATGGAGGCCCCAAGGGGATTGGGATATGGCGGACAACGAATTTTGTCAAACATGATAGCCATTCATGTTGTTGTTGCTGTTGTTGTTGTTGTTGCTGTTGTTGCTGTTGTTGTTGTTGTTGTTGTTGTTGTTGTTGTTGTTGTTGTTGTTGTTGTTGTTGTTGTTGTTGTTGTTGTTGTTGTTGTTGTTGTTGTTGTTGTTGTTGTTGTTGTTGTTGTTGTTGTTGTTGTTGTTGTTGTTGTTGTTGTTGTTGTTGTTGTTGTTGTTGTTGTTCACCATCTATTGGCTACCATCGCTCTTAACCAACAATCACTTGATATTGGTACCTCTTTATTGACAATTGCTTAGGTTCAATGGCTAACTGGTTGGTGGTTTCAACCACTATGAAAAATCTTACTCAACCAACCATTTGTTAACACCAACCAGCTAAGAAACGATTCATAACAACCTTCCGAGTCAATGCTTCGTGCTCCGGTGGCAGCTGCCGGACACCAACACCGGGCGCCGGCCGCAGCCTTGCAGGATCTTGAGGGAACCTCTGGCCTTTTCACCTCGGAACGAAGTGCTGGAAACACAACTGGGCCTATGGGGAACCCTGAAAGCTATGGGTGGTTCATCACAAGGTGGTCCCCCAACCACTTAGAGTACGGCTGCTTTAGTGTTCATTGAACCATCAAGCGACCTACCATCTAAAGCGGGTTTCCGGGTTTACCTATGTTTATAACTAACTCAGGTAGGATTAACTATCAGTGACAGGGGTTCCAACCCAGCTTATAACTGCTGGGGGCCCACCTTGTAAATGCTTCAAGGATGAGAACTGAGGGGGTCCCTATTTTCAGACACCAACTGGATGTACTTGGATAGCCACGGCGAGCTGCTGATCTTAACCATGCTTAGTACTCTCCATAAGCGGATGGTACATCCAATAGTAACCATTTATAATGGAAAACCAGCCATAGCTTTGGGGGTTCCCAAACTTGCTTGAGAAAAGCCTCGCAACCATCATTGATAAATGGCCAACCTGGTCGGGTACCTTTCATGGGATCATCTTCTAACTCACAGGGAAAGTCTTGAAAATGCAGGAAGATGGTCAGTGGTAACTGATGATCAAATTAAGAATTTGTCAGATCTATTTGTAGATTAAGATTGGACTTTGTCTCAATCTAATCATTTGTAATTTGACTAACCGTTACAATTAGTCATTTGTAGATAGTAATCTGTGAGCCACAGGTCACATGACCATTGGCATGTCATAATCCCACCAGTGCGGTTCCAGTGGACGGTTTTTAGGGCTGCATCCGAGGAAATGCGGACGTGCAAAGCCCACCATGCTTTGAAAAGACCATCTATGCATGAATGTGGTACTGTAAATCTGCACGCTTGTCATGCCATCACTTGCCCCTACATGCATACACATGTACATCTTATCCTGAGATTGGCGTACATATGAGAAAAGTGAATGGGCAAACAAGAAGCTGTATCTTGACATGTGATTCTAAGAAGGCCCAGACGGGTGTTTCTCCGAATACCGAACCCAAAAAATGGATGGTTTATGATTAACAATCATTACTAATGGATACTAGTGGATGACTTGGGAAATCACTGTGCGTGAAAAATGACCGTGATAGAACCCGACTTCAGTGGATTCATTGTATCCGCAAGAACTGGTAGTTGTTCTGAATTCACCGACTTACCAAGAACATGCAAAAGCATCCCTACAGACTTGTTGCAAGGCATATCTTTCATCCGCTATACCTGCTGTTCTTGCTTCGTTTTCAATGTCGAAAACGGTGACCACCAACCGCCACACAGCAGGCATCAAGGGACACAGATCCTTCCACATGCCATCATGGCCCGATGGCTCTTTGGAACAAACGGCATCCTCGGTGACAGCGTCCAGTGGTGGAAGAAACCTATGGAATCTGGTTGGTGGTTGAACCACCCCTATGAAAAATATTAGTCAACCTACCATTTGCAAACAATTACTACAGTAGGGAAAAAAAAATGTTTGAAACCATCAATCAGGAATCCATTCGTCCAAACATACCCTGCTGGAGAATTCTGCATCATTCTGCATCGATGATTTATGAAGACCCTGGGTGAGAATAGTGCAGCTAGACATTCATGGGGTGCCAAGGCGAGGGTGCGGTCTGCAGAGATTATTTGATCAATGAGTCAAGAGCAACCCTTAAAATCATTGTTCCTTGGAAACTGTGAATTCTTTGAGTTAGTCCAAGACCTGTCTTACAATTTCTGCTTGATGGGCTTTTGTTAATTTGGGGCACAAAGTATGTCAATGAACATATTTTTTGACATACATTGATATATATATATATATATATGGTCAGAATCACGCGAATATACTACGTGATGCGTATGCCTACAAAATCTATGCCTATGTGCGTAAATCAAACAAACTTGAATTTCCTGGCAGCTGAATTTGCCGCCATCCCTGGATGCGGATTGAACCATGTTCAAGCGCAAACCCGGTGTGATGTCGTTTCTCAGGCAGAAACTGCCATGTCATGGTGGTTACGGTCTTTGGGATTGATCATATAGAAACAAATCACATGCCTTATGTGTAGCAACCAAACATTGGTACCATGAATTGCCATGGAAAATTGTTAAGTAGCGCCATGAATTACCATGGAAAAATATTTTTCTACTATTGCGCACCAACATGCAAGACTTGTTGACACATAAGGTACCAAGTTGGGACTGGAAGTTGCCGCGTCCGTTGACCCAAATCTGGGGGATCCCCATCGCTCCACAAGAATCTCGAATTGAGAAACCCACCAGCGAGCTGGGGGATACATCACTGATGCATAATGTTTTCGGTACATATATGTTCTTTAAACAAGCATACAAAAATGTTTGTACATGTCTATTACACATTGATTTGTGCTTATAACTTATACGATAAAGAATAGTAATTGCATACTAATATATTTGCATATTTACACATCACGAAAAATAGAATAGTTTTAAGTGTTCATCATACTATATCATACTATGTTACACTATATTACATTCTATTCAGCTGTGTACTATTGCCTTTAATATATCATTCAAGTATATCTCCAGTTCAGGTCAACTTGCACAAGCCGCATACAACCAGCACCAATCACTTCTCCCGGTGGCAAGGTAGGCGGTGTTGAAATGTTCATCCCCACTATGAGCAGCTTCTGATCCGAAGTTCAACTCTTAGAAGTGCCGATTTTTTCGCGGCTCATTCAGGCTAATCAGTGCATTCTCATGGCACGATCCCAACTACATATTTGGTGACATCAAAGGGTAGAACTCCAACTTCTAGCAGTTATACAATGACTATGATCATTTATAATGACTATGATCATTTCCGAAGAATAGTACACTATGATCATTTTTATACTAGTTATACATAGTTATACAATGACTATGATCATTTCCGAAAATGCTAAATCCAATCCGAGCCTCGCTGGGAATAGCCATGGTATCCAGCTCAACTCTTTCTCTCACACACAACGCATTGGTATTTACATTGGAAACATCCGAAGCATCCAATGTTTTCAGAAAGGAGATTGTCCAGATGTCGGATAGATTCGCTGAACAAGTAATCGTGACTGGTTGATGATTTCACTCAACCCCTATGCACGTGGATCAACCAACCATTAGGGAAAATGAAAAATACCGAGACCTCACTGACGAGTGGTTTATGAACACCCCTTAGTGATGGTTTCCTCAGTGATGCTTCCAAGTTGCTTCCAACCAGTGCTTAATATATAATTAAGCTTAATGGCTTCCAATTAGTCCCTATTAACACCCCTAAGTTTAACAACAAATGATAATTCAAGCAATTAAAGCCACCCATTGCTTAAACTAGTGCTTATCAACACCCCGTAACTTTTAAGTTTCAACTAGTGCTTGTCAACACCCTCAAATGTTTGAAACCACCAAGCCAGTGACCATCCAAACTTTGAAGCAGTTCGGAAATCCGCGATGCTCGCGATGCGCGCGTAGTCATGGATTGAACTTCCATGAGAGATGACAGTGGCTATGACGGTTAAGTCAATGGGATCATTCCGCAAAACGAGGCTCATTCCGTACGCCCTCTTTGCTCTTGTCCCCGTGTTCACTACTGTAGTTCTTTCAGCCCACTGGAAACCCCCCCAAGAACCTCGCCCATGAAGACAACAACAACAAGAGAAAACCAGAAGTAGAAGCAAAAAAAAAAAAACAATAGCCACAAGCAGCAGAAAAAAGCAACAAACAACAATAGCTTCGCAGGGTCCCAGCCCCGCTGGCTGAGGGCGAGGGACCATGCCAAAGTCCTTCTTCATCTTTTTCCTGAAGATCTTACCAGTGCCGTATTTCAGCCTGTAGGCGTCATGGTTCTCCTGCAGCGAAGGGACGTGGGCTGTCCATGGGGTAAGTGATTGGCACCGCCAACTGACTATCACTCATGGCACTATACAGCGCATGTGGACACACCAGAGACGAGGCCACATCCGGACTTGGGCTCGGATGGTGCTGCGAAATAAGCTGATGGTCAAAGGCTGAGGGTTGGACAAACTCAGAACGATCCAACCATCAAACCTCCACAATCTCGCGGCTAATGACGATAACTTGGTTGCTTTGGTGGCTCATTTTGGTAAGAGTGGGTTATAGAATAATATAACTGGTTCGGGGTTATAAGATCTAACAAGATCCATCCCAAAATATCATCGAAAACCCATAACATTCAAACCACCAATGAGTTGTAATGGCCAAAGCACGATCTCTGCTCTGCAGGTTCGCATGAAATAGCCTACTTACTGGGCCCTTGGATATGCCATATCCACTGAGTAACTCGTTACATGCTGAGATACCACAGATTAGTTGACCCATCTTGGCTACCATGGCTTCATTCAGGGACCAGTGGTCTGATCATTGTTAGGCCCCCGCTACAGTTGTTCTCGGGTGATGGTTCGATCTGTTTCTAGGGTAACAATGGTTGATACCAGTGCGATGCTAGTGCTTGGCGACGCTAGGACATGCTACATGGTATGCAAGTGCCGGATGCTTAGTTGCCGTTTGGTTTATGATTATTTGTAACAATATTCATGGGACAAGCGGCTTGTGTTTGGTAGTACCATGCAACTCAAAATTAGAGTTTCTCAAATCGGGGGACCCCTAAAATCACCCATTGATCATCCAAAACGGACGATATCTATATATATATAAGCTAGCCAATTACTGTTGGATATTGTTACTTGGCGAATGCCCTTTCTCACAACTGACAGCCATGGGTCATCCCGAGTCATCCCCACCATGGGAGCCACCACAAGGGAAGGGAAAGACACAGAAATGCCGACGGCTGTGGAGTTCCCATGGTTTCTTCATCAAGCAATTTACCATGAGTGGGAATGTTATATAATAGTAATAGTGACATGTAATATAGTGGTATATCATCTTGCTAGTCATTAACTTGCCAGTGATGTAAATGCCAGTAAACTGTATAGTGGTATATATTTACTATTAGTCAGTCATAGTCAGAGTGGTATATTGGTATATGAACTATCATTTCTCATGGTAACTACCGATGGTAAATTACTTCATGATCATGACTGATGTTTTTTGGGATTTTTTCATTGGCAGTAGTGGCCATTGGTTATTACTTGTCTTTCTGATTCGCAGCCCAAAGGTTGACGCTGAAAAGCTCACCGACTGTGTGAGTTGCTACGAGTCAGTACTCACCATTTTCGAGTATGAATCACATGCTGAGCAACAAGTTGCTAGTCGGTGGTTGAACCACCCCTATGATAAAATGTTGGTCAGCCAACCAACCGTTTGTTTAAAGTAAAAATCCTTTGAATCACCAGAGTACTACCATCAACACGGGAATCTCCGGAAAAATGCGGCCTCTGGGCTAGGACACTTTCACTTCCCACGGAAACTGGGAATCCAAGGCCAACCAAGGCTCCAAGCGCCGTGCTGGAGCTCCAGCTTGCCGTTGCTGGCCATCCCCAGCGGAGCTCCATGGGGCCCGTGTGGCGGCCGCGGCGCTCAACGGCTCCTCCTTGGCTTTGTCGAACTCTTCGATTCGATCCAGGAGTGGTCGAACGCCTTTGCCTCGGCAGGGAAGTTGTGATGGGTGGAATGGCTATATGATGGTTATATGTAATGGTCATTGAATGGCCATATATATGATGGTTATATGACGGGGTTACATGGTGATGGTCATTTATGATGGTTTTATGACGGGGTTACAGTATATAATGGCTTATAATGGTTATATGATGGTCATATAATGGACGTGCAGAATGGTTGATAATGGTGAATAATGGTTATAATGATTGGTTTATGGTTAGAATGGATATGTGATGAGCATATAATGGTGAAAAATTGTGCAATCAATTTGATTTGTCATGGTTTATAATGTTAATAGTGGTTTAGAATGGTTCAAAACCTCTATAATGGTTAAGAATGGTAATATGATGGAGATGTAATGGTTTATAATGGCTTATACTCCTTAAGTATTCGTAAACGTATCTTGACATGTACTAAGGGTCAACAGTAGTGGATGATAACCAAGATAACTTCACCAACAACAATGGTTGAGAAATGTTGCGAATGATATCACTCTGGGGAACAGTCCCGTGGAAGCAAAGTGACCAGGTTCAATAGCGAAGCAACAGCTCTTTCTATGGTGGATTTTCCATGCAACCAGGTACCAGCAGGGGAAAACCATTGGAGAACTCAGAGGAACCAGGGGAAACTAGCCTGGCTGTCGGTCAATACCCTGCACCCGAGGCCGTTCACATCTCCTAAATGACCAACTGTTGGGATGTTCATCGAAGCATTTTTGGGATGAACATCAGACCCACGATATCATCATGGTTGTTCAACCAACAAACCAAGTAATTAGGTAAAAAATGTTGGGTTTAGGATAGTTAATTTTGACTGACAACTATCCCAAAAATCAAAACAGGAATTCATGCGGATATTTTGACCCTCAGGGATGCTCAATGATGCCGTTCACTGTTCATCTAACAACCCTATCAGAATCAGGAATTGCATCATTGAGCATCCCCCTGAGTGATACCAACTCCGGATGGGTTTTCGACTCGGAAGCCTATCATAACCAGGTTTAGAGGAGGATTGACATGCTGGCTTTACAGTAAAAATGATGCCTCAAACAAAAAGGGACGTATGGTCTGGTGACCAAATATTTACAGTTTTGTTGTTTGCATAGCATGGTCAAAATGAATCAAAATGATGTATTGCCCCTTTGAAGGATACACGGAGTTTTGCATACTGCATGGCTGCGACTGGTTGGAACGCGGAAAACCAACCTTTGAGCTTGTAGATTCATAAACTAGCTCACCATGACACGCAAAAAGAATTGTGAAAACGACAGCAGCAGTGTCTCCTTCCATTTTCGTCCTCAATTGTTCACCATCAAAATGCAAAAAGTAAGACATGTTTTATCAACAAGAATAGACATGTCAACAATACAACAAAGCCGATGCATATTTTACTACTAGCAGCTCAAGAACCAACATTGTGTTTCACCACTCCAATCCACAGTTCCTGTGACTTGAACAATCATAATGTTCTTGGCTCAACAATCCTCACGACATTGCTTCTTCAAATCAGAGCGTTCCAAAAGGAAGTCGGTATACATGATGAAGTCGAGGATGGATTTAAAAAAGAAGTGTGTTTTTCTCTGTGAGTGATCCCATCTTCGCGCTTGACTTTTCTAGGGTTTTTTGTAGCTCACCAACGGCTGTCCAGCGGCTGTCCCTGTGGTGAGGCTTCCAACCAGCCCTTGGCCCCCGGGCTGTAGTAGAGGCGTGGCACGATGCGTGCAGCGAAGTTTCGGTACGAAGCCTGGAGCACCGATCACAGCAGCGCACCCCTGTGAAGGGATTTTGGATGGTGAGCTCTGGCGCTCAAACTGGGGACTTTCAAGTTCTCATCCGGTCTATTAATGTCTCCTGTACCCAGGATGAAGCTAAACCCCAGGTCGATTTTATTTGGGGAGTTTCCATTTTGATGGGAAACCAAGGCTTTTGAGGGATACCCCCTATTAGTCAACCTGGGGTTTATGAATCCAAGGTAGACATGAATCATTTTTGGCACTAGACCATCCATTATAGTCTGTATATCCCCTATGATTGGTTTTTTGTTTTGAATAGTCATCACTAACCACTAATGAACTAGTATAGTGGTAGATTTTTATTAGTGCTTTATGTTAGCTATCCATTATTATAATCATCACTAACCACTAATAAACCACCATCTGCACAGCTTTGTGTGTACCCTTGAGAAACCGCCACCTGTGAGTCAGAAGCATCTCTGAGTTCGCCAGGGGTGAATCCATAGGCCGACCAATCTGTAGATGGCGGCATCCAGGGGCCCCAACTGACAACACAGCCATCCGTAGGAGCTCAAGGTTCGTTGCAACATATAGGGCCACCGGGCCACACAAAATTCGAGCCGGTCAGATTTATTGCCCCACAGGGTGGAGTTTAGCCGAGATGATCAATCTTGAGAGATTCCGCTCTCAATTAACCCATTATGTTGGACCATGTTGGCAAATACATGCTTAAACAGCTGTAGCTGTCGGTTCATCTGGATCTACCTATACAAATCTCACATGGTGGTTTCTCAAAATTGGGTACCCCGACTTATCATCCAAGCTCAACCATTATCAGCAGTAAACCAGCTATTTTTTCGGGTTCCCTATGGCTTGAGAAATCACCATGGTGATTAACCAAAGTTTAACTACTACAAACCGTCACTATTCACTATATCAATTGTTATTAGCCATGAAAAAATCAAATAGCTCCTGCGGATTCTGTTTGCTTCCAAAAAGAACAACCATCAAAACAAATTAGTTTTGCTAGCTTACTATTTTGATGGTTGTTTTAGTGTCAACCATGAAAACCTATTTTTGTTACCATTAATCCCCTATTGTTAGTCACTATGAACTCTCATTAACTATCATTAGCCATTGTTAACCATCATCACTAGTCAACCATTACCTAATCACCTGCAGTATCTGTTGTGAATTTTATTTGCTTCTAGATATGCGGTCATTAACAATAATCAGTTACCATCATTACGCACCATTGTCAAATTAGCTTCATTCTTAACCATTACTCACCCTTATTACAAACCATTATCAACCATTATTACAACCATTATCATTATGATACCAACCCTTACTACTAACCATTCTTAACCACTACCCTCTGGTAAACTAACATGGCAATAGAAAATCACCTGATTTTGTTCGGAAAACCCTAGGAAATCATCCATTTATTGGGAATTTTCCATTGCCATGTTAGTTTACCAGAGGCTCCGCGTACGGCGGCACGTACGGCGTCACCTCCAAGATGTTGCGAACCGTGCGCCCGTTGCCGCTGTCACGCAACCTGAGGAACTATCCGAAAAGGTCGCTCCCCGTGCGATCGCGTTTCGAGCCCTACTAGAAACTATTCATTTGCAGATATATGTACAGTATATATCTATATATATATATATCTATCTATCTATCTATCTATCTATCTATCTATCTATCTGATTGAATACATTTATCTAATTGTGTGTTTATACATGTTTGATCATGTTTGTATGTATCTTAGATATATTTATATCTATACTGCCTTTTATTTGTAGATTTCAATATCCATATTGTTCTCAGAAATATCTACATACTGCTCATGATTATATATCATATATGTATATATATATATGAAATTATATATATATATCGGTACAACTGAAATAGAGCTAAAATATCTGGTACCAACTTGTCAGATCTGTCAATAATTGTCGCCCTGTTGCGAAACAGCTGTGGGATGTTTGCGCTGTCTACAATCACTAGATTATAATAAACACAAACCATCAAGGTTTGACCAAATCACGTCGACCAGATCGCTTCGGGGATTCACTAGCACATCTGGGCGTCCCATAAATGACTAGAGGAGTCCAAGTGTTGGGCTTCTTCACCATCTCAAGTGCTGTCCACACCCCAGAGCCACGACCAGAATAGTTTCCTTTGTTGGGACGGGTTCAATACTACCTCGGTCTCGGATGGTCGGGAGCCCCATCTCTGTAAGAACTGCAGTTGATCAAATTCCCTGACTGGTCAAACGGCGCTCTTCATGTTTTTCTGGATGCACCACAATGAAGTAAAGTATTTGGTTCTCCTCGTCTTATGCATCTACATGGTGATCCCCCATTGACAAAGAGTTTATCATGCCCCATGTTCAACATTCTTGAAGCATGTATTCAAAATGATTGTTCAGTTTCACATCCATTAGCCATGTAAGAACCAGTACGGTTTTTGTGATCGGGGCAACATAGATTTATAGATCCCTACTCTATGAATCCAACATAAATCCAAAAACCCAAAGTAGCCACATCTAGTTCTCCATCCATTACTTAACATCCAAAGTGTTGGAAAACAAAACTCATTGTAGTTAATCATGTTAATATAGTTGCTTATCTTGACCTTAAATACTAGACTTTATTAGTAAATAATCTTTATGTCACTAATAAATAAGGTTTACATTCATAGTTATTATCCACACTAGTTAGCTATTCTACTTTACCTTCTGAAGCTTATGAACCCCTAAGCTTAATCGTTACGAACCCCTAAGGGTTGATGGCTACGAAGCCCTAAGCGTTGCGGATCCTCCCCAGGCACCACCGGGGTCACCGGGGGGTCACGCGACCGGGGTGATTCCGGACCCAGGGCTCCGACGCTTCACACTCATCGTCCTGGGATTCGCAGCACCCCGTGCCTGGGCCATCCGGAAAACGATGGAAATATTTGGAGCGAAGCTTAGCTATCATAATGGTTAATGATATTAAAAAGCCGATGGTGAATGATGGTGAATGATGATAGCTATCAGCAGCTATCATCTCAGAAATGGCTAAACATGATGGTGAATGATGGTTGCTATCATTTAATCAGAAGCTCAATAATGTTGGTCAATGATGGTTAGTAGTTAGTGATAATGCTGGTTAATTTCATATAATGTTCTCTATGTTGAATGACGGGTAACGATGGAAATAGAAACGATGGAAATATTATCCAATAGTGGCTATGTATAGAAATGGCTAAACTATGGTGAATGATGGTTTTATTGTTAATGATGGTTAATGATGGTTGATATAAAGGTCAATGATGACGATTAACTATCATTACTATTTCTATAGACATGGCCAAAATGATGGTTCATGATGGTCAGTGATGGTTAATGATGGTTGCTATCTGTTGACTAATTGATTAAAATGTCACAAGAAATAACTAATATTGATATTCTAAGCTACATTTACTTCTGTAGAAATGGCTACTATTGGTTAGTGATGATTGATGATGGTAGATAATACCTTCATAATCATAGGATTAATAATAGAATCATAGGATGGAGGGCCCTCAACCACTGAGAGCTGTTGGTTTATATCTGACTTAACTCGGGGTAACTAACGGTTATAGAGGTTTTAAGCCAACTTATGATCCTTAATCATGGCTCATGATGATTAATAACAGGGAATTGTCTTACATCTATATCAGAGACATTTCTTTAAAGAGATATGTCTATGTAATATGTAAACATGGAAATGTATGGGGTTCAAAATGTTTCATAGTGATTCATTTTGGTTTGAAATGAGTAATGGTGGCCAAGAATAGGTGACCATGACCAACAAACAAATTTGTCGGCTATTTTGCAGGACAAAAACCCTGTACCCGTAGGTGTAACTATTGTCTTCCCTATGCTATTGCTGGGTATTCACTCCCTTAAACTTGATGCGTAAAAATTTTGACCCACAACCACCCGTAAATGTATGGGTGCTTCTCAGAATAGAGGACCCCCAAGTCATTTTACCGTAACTGATATGAATGGTCTATTAGTGAACCATACTATTTAAATGGCTTATTAGTAATATAGTAAAATAATGGTGTATTAGTAAATCATCGAAGATGAGTCATTTGACTAATAAAACACATCTATTTTGTGGTTCCCTGTGTTGAGAAAGCACTATCTCAACATGTAATGCAGATATCATTCATATATCGACATGCAAGTAGGAAATGATTTCTAAAAAAGCATTTGCCAATATATGATATTACGATTTACATGAATAATGTATGTAATAAGAACAAAGACTGATCTGTTTGATTCTGGGCGGTTCGCTAGAGGCACAGGGTTTGACCCACTGCCACATGTGCATGTCTGTCCATCTATCTTTCTATCTATCTACATGCATGTATCCATGAGACCATCAATCAATCAATCCATCAATCAATCAATCAATCAAACATTGATCATCTAATCCAATCAACCATACTAATCAAACATGAACTAAACATCCATTTCCCCATCGAATCCACCCATCCTTTCGCTGCTCCACCGGGTCCCGGCCACCCCAAAAACGCACCACGGCCGTGCGGTTCAGCCATTTCGTGGCACCTTCGGAGGTGCGAAAGCCCTGGCGGCGAAGGTCGAAGGCGCCCAAGGCGGTAGGGAACTGCTGGAGCTGCTGAAGGATGGTCATAAGGGTAAACAATGGCCAATGATAGGTAGGTTATAACAAATCGTTTAGTTGTGATTAGTTCACAAACCTTATTAAGTACAGGATCTTCTGATCAAATTTCATTGATAACCATAAATTAAAGTATATTCATACCATCTAATAATCACAAATGAAATCTCATTAGTACCCACAACTTGAATTTCATTAAGAACAAGCATGTCGTAACCACAAATCAACTTTCATTAATAACCACAGGATCTACAAAAGAATGAAACCTCCAGGAAAAAATGAATAACCAAAAGAATTCGCAATCTACTAAACAATCTGATTAGCTATGATTAGATATTCACGAAAGAATTAACAGGGAATAATCAACTAGGAACAACAGGGAATACTGCCCGAGGAGTAATAAGTGGTAATGACAAGGATCTACAGCAACTGTAGCTAAAGGATGGTTAGCAATATGGTGGCTTCTCAAAATGGAGGACCCCACATAATGGTTGGTTTACTACTACAAATGGTTGACAAAGGATGATGAGTACAGTAACATGACTAGTTGATTTACTGTAATTACTAGTTGATGGCTGTTTGATACCAATAAACACCAATAGATAGGGAAATAGTAAATGTTATCATTTCACTGTTGTTTCAATTTCCCAGTTTGACTGGTAATTTCTAGTTGTAGTTCACCAGGAAATAAGAACTGTTATCAGTTCACTAGTAATAACAATAATCTCGCGGGATTTGTAATAGGCAATGTTTGACTCTTTGATACACTGGGAATAACAATTAGTTCAACAGTTCTATAATACTATACACTGGGAATAACGGGGAATTTCCCAGTGTGTCAATATTTGACTAGAAATACAGTGATCTACAACAACTAGTTTATCTCCAGTTTTTGATACTAATAATTCAACAGTTCACTAGGAATAACGGGGAATAATCCCTGGGGAGTAAGAACTGGTAATAACAGGGATCTACGGCAATTAAACGGTCAGTAACATGACTAGTTGATATACGAGTGATTACTAGTTCATCACTTTCTGTTTGATACTGATCAACTAGTTGATTCTTAATTAACTAATCCAACTATTGGTGAAGAGCTTGAGTAACGAACTAGTAATCCAACTAATCAACGAATCCTAGTGAATCCCGAATGGTGAATGGTGAAGTGGCTCATGGTGATCGGTGGTTGATCACGCTCGTGAATTTGATGCTGATCTTGGTTGATGGTAGCTAGGCAATGATAATGGTGAACAAATGAGGGTTTCATGATGCTTGTTATAGTGTTGGTCTCGGAATCGTCAACAAAACATGGTCTATGATATGTTCCGTCTTGCTTAAAAGATAATTTTTGATGAATGATGGTTGAGGCTTGAAAAGTGCGGGGACCACCAGTCGATTTACCAAAGTGAACCATCATAGACCATTCCAAATCTTTCTCTGTTGCATGACGGCCTGAGTACCACCATCCAGAAGTCAGCGGCGGGTGAGTTCTTGAGCCAGGCCCAGAACTCTCAGGGGATCATAGCTGGAAACGCACAAAGCTCTCCCTTTTCCTTGACGAGTCCAAACCATTAAGAACCATGATTAGTCACTATCCACCGTGATCGATCATCTTCATTGATGATGAATCACCATATGCTTCACCATTATTTACCATTCACCATAATCAAGTAACCATAGATCAATCATTGCTGATTACATGTGGATTACTAGTTGGTTACCATCATCTAGCATCTGGAATTGATTCCCGCCGGGAGACTAGTTGGTTAATGATCAAGTCCAGGGATACTTATGTAGTTGGCTAGTAAACCGTTTGACAATGCTTCAGAATTGTGAATGATTTTCATTAATGTCTAATTGACTATGCTCGATAATGGTTGGTAATGGTTAACAGCGGTTGGTTCATAATCCTACCAGTATTTGGTAGTTTCTCAAACGGGAGTACACCCAAACCATTCAATAGTCATTGTGTGAACCATTTTTGGAATAGTAAACCAGTGTGTATAATTAGTCATAGAGTCATAACCATGATGTATAATTAGTAATCAAATGTATAGTAAACCATTTTTTGGGTCCCCAACCTGGCTTGAAAACCCACCATTCGTTTCATTCTTTCGCTCCTCGGAGTACTCCATCGTTGATCACCCCAGCTTCACCTTGCCGCCGCACGCCGCGCCTTGTCCTCCAGGAAGATGCCACTGATGTGATTCAGTTCGTCGCAGGTGTAGTCATCGAAGTAGAACTTGAAGGGAACACGACCTGAAGAAACGCATTCGAAGCTTGCTTGCGATTGAAATCTATGGCTACATCTATTATGATCGACTGGTATAGTTACATAGGTTTAATTCAACTTAGCTACCTAGGGAACACGACAAATGAATTGACCCGTAATGAACCAGTTGGTGATCAACTCAATCATTGGCCGCCATTAAACATCACAAATAATCATAAACTGTTTTCAAACATGAAGTAATCCATACTTAAGCAAAATTCAAGCGTCATGACCCATTCTTAAACGAAGCATGTTGAACCATCATGAAACTGAATTTACCAGTGATTAATCAGTATGGGTTGATTCTGAGTTGGTTATCAACTCAACCATTGACCATCGTTGATACATTTCCGAAACGATCTCCAGAAACCACCAAATTTGATCTCTCCAGAAATGTCAAAAAAACTCTTAGCTGGCTCTTAACGCGGTTATGACTGGAGGTCTGCTCACAGAGGTTCCCACGAGGAATTTCTTGCGTCCAAAGCTTGACCAAAAACTGGGATGAGATGTGGATGGTCACCTGCCATAGTACAGGTGGGTAGCCTATGGCCTCGCTATGTTGGAGCAATGATTCGATTTGCATCACCATGTGGTTGGGCCACACCTCGTAGCTCCTTGACTTCACGTTTAAAGGGCCATAGGGACGCCTGGCTCCTTTGCTCCCTCCCAACCACCAGGTCCCAATATTCCATCTCTGCTCATTCCAGTCGTGGGGAACACCGGCATCACATGGAGTACTGCTATGATATAGCCGCAGCGGATCTGGAACCCGAAAGACATGCACCAAGCGTAGCAAAGCCTAGCAACCCCTTGGTGCTGTCCCACAAAGTATCTTGAAAAAGTGCTGAATCTATCTGGCACTCTGAAGTAATTTCCCGTACATATTATCTTTCACCAGTGTTGCTGCTTCGTGATTGCGATTTGTTTTGACATGGCGAGGAGGTCAACAACCGACACACGGCAGTGCCAAACACGTGCACGGCATTGCAAGCAAGGCGCTCTTGAAACCAGGATTCGCTTCAAAGAAGGTGTCCATTTCCTTCTCGTAGCCTCGTGCCATTGGTGAAACCAGCGGGACTCCCAGTTCACATCCAATCAATCTCCAGCATCACCCAATACAGTAGGTGTTTCTTAGCCATTTGCTGATGCTATATAGCAATAAATAAACACCGTGTGGTCATCGGTAAAAGCCCCCTAACTGTTCACATCCCAAAAAAGACAGGTACAGCTGGCTGTTGGGATGAGTTCAACCATATCTTGGCGGGTTGTATTGAACGCACCGATATGGCTGTGGGTGAAAACCCTGGTACCGCTGGTGTACCATTATGAACCCTTGTATTCCCTATAATTGCTTATCCCCCATAGAATTGATGGTCAACTGCTTGACCACAACCGTCTCTTTATCCCAACCGCCCAATCAGATTATCATTGGCCCATGCAGAGCTCAACCACTGATCTGCTGTCGCTTGGAATCGAAACCTGCCTAACGAAGTCCTCCTCCCATGGTCGGTCACTTGCTCTTCTGATGTTGACCCTTGAAAAGAACCCAACCAATTCATTCGGTACCCACAAAAACAGGGCTCATGTGTTTTCAAATAACTTCGGATTACTTGGTATTGCTTGGCATTCCGAAACTCAAAAAGTATCTAAGGCAGTTTCTGATTACTTGGTACATCTGTGACGGGGCCTTGCCTGCGAAGATAGCAATCACCTGGATGGCGAGCATTGCTAGTGGAACAGTCTGTTGAACATCAGAGAGGACTCCCACCTCAATACAAATGTACCTGCACGTAGCATGTACCAAGCGGGTAATCAAACATAGCTAGCTGGAAAGTGTTGCCATTTACAAGGATTGTAAATGATCTACACATTCTGATCGATGATCCGGCCAGCTATTTTTAGGTTACCAGAGGTGTGTAGCTATCAATTGTTACGTTGAACACATGGGCTCGACCAAGAAAGGTACCCGAACTTGGAGTGAGGCCAATAATGGTGCGGACCTCAACAAACCTGGCGCTGGAAACCATTTTTGATGCCAGGTTTCCTCCTCCCACGGTTCCCTCTGGAGATACTTCGCCAGGGGAGCAGCGAGAGAAACTTTTTTGAAACACTGGTACCATGTGAGGCCAAGCCTGCACGCCTGAACTTAAGGAACGTAAGCCAAAGTCATGGAGAATCACCACTTCAATGTTCAAATACATTGAAGTAGACTACTAACTAGTGATGAACATTGAAGTGGTGACTTATTATTAGATCATCATCACTAATTGTTGACGATTATACAATCATGTACTGAGAATTAGACTACTAGTGATAATGTCGTGAAATAATATGATATCAAACACATGTTTAGTCTACTTCATGTAGTAATATCATTGAAGTAGACTGATATTGATGACAATGTAGTGTTAATTCTAAATACCAATATCAAACCAATGTCAGTTATTGAATATTACTAATTCGTCATTATACCAATGGTGTGCTCGAATCATGTAGCCTCAATCATACAATCCTGGAGTATGTACTATTGGGATATCTACATTAGTTGTATCATGCAATTTGCCTTATTGTAAGCATATTGCAGTATATCATGCTGGCTGGTTACTACAGTAGTTAGTAGAGCATATTCTGTCATTTGATGTTGTTTGATACACAGTTGCTCGAACTAGATAGTCCACCAAAAACTAAATGAGTGAAGCTACCACTAGTCTCTGGTTATCTCTTGTTTTCTCTGGGTTTTCTCTGGTTGCTTTCTGTCACTAATGATGTCTTATGATCTGATCTTTATACGAGATGCTCATGCAAGTTGCATCAGTACTGAAGGCAACACTATCTCAAAACATGTCACATCGTTGGCTACCCCATGTTTCTACATGTTCCTACATGTTTCTACATAGATGTCCACAGCTTCTCCATCAAATGTCACATGCCTTGCACCACGGTAGCCACCTATCGCAACACATGCGCTGCGCTCCGCTCGCTCCGCTCGCTCCGCAACCCCGCGGAAAGGGCCCACCTGGTCGCGCTTGTCCTCGATCTCTTTGATCAACGTATCCACCGCTTCTTGGCCAAAGGAATCCTTTCCTTCCTGTGGTGCTCCACCATGGCGGAATCGTGGTCCACACCACATGGTGATAGTAACCCCAATCAACAAGGGGCCAAACTCATAAACATCATAAACCCTGCAGAAAGATATAGAAGGGTCCAGGTCGATCTGCTGGTGTATTCCGTTTCGGTGAATCGCTTCGATAGATCAGCTGCTATTCCCCAATACTATATAGAGGGTACCAGTAACCAACCAAATGGTATCCAAACAATGTTTCCCAAGGCTGCCACGATTGATATGGGCCGGGTGGTTGAAGCCAAGCCCCCAAATTCCCAGCCCAATCCCTAGTTGGATGTTCACAAGTATACCAGCGGCTTCATCTCTAACCTGAATTGGCTGCCACCAGAAACACCACTGCTCTGCTGCCCCGCCAGGACCCCCCAAGCTGTGACCTTCTTCAGTGAATAGGCTTCATCTACGAAGAGAACGCCACCAATAGCCTTTGACACTGCATTCAGCACCTCACCCCGCGCGTGGCGACAAAGCCCACCGTGGCGACCAGTTGCGCCGGAGATATGCCCAGCGGGTGAAACGAATTGTTGGTAGATACATGGTAGTAATATTGGTTGATGTGACAAACATCTGACATGGTAGAAATTTGTCATCAGGCAATTGGTTGAGCAAATTGGCCAGGAAACCAGCAGATTTCGTGGTAAATCCAGCCTTTTCTTGGTATCTTTTCGCCCAAATCTTTTTGACTCTAACAAACGAACAATCTTTACACTTAACCATCGAACCACTTACCATGATTAATTAACCACTCTTGAAGCCTATTAACGTTCATGAAAAATTTGAACCACCATGATTCACCACTATTGAAGCATATCAACATTCACGATTCACCATCAGTTTTACATGGTTAATAGTGCTTCAATAGTGGTTAACCATGGTGGTGTATCATCTATCATGATTGACCATCATGATTCCCCTTACACCGTGCTCTTTTTCCACCACAGTTCACCACGATTTTCGTGCCATTTGACCAGGGCCTCGCCGCGCCTTGGGAGCGGTTTGACCCTTGTACTCTGCGACCAGATCCGCACGGGAGACTTCCTCGAAGATGTCGTCCCCCTGGGACAGCGGAACGGAGGCGCCGCTGAAACCCGGGTGAGCAGCAGAGGTAGGTTATACCATGAGGTCAATGATTTATGGATTATAAATGGTTGATGGATTAATGGTTGATTATTAATGGTTCATGGCTAGTGGCTTTATAATGCTTAATAATGGTTGATGGATTAATCGTTGATGATTAATGGATGATGGTTGATGGTTAATGGTAAATACTTATATGGCTAAGAATGGTTAATGGTCAATGCTTAATGGTTGATTAATGGTCAATGGTTGATGGTTGACATGGTTGATGGTTGATGGATGATTCATGGTTCATGGTTAATTAATGGCGATATAATGGTCTATACCAATGCCATGGGGTTAATGGATGATCAATGGTTCATGGTTCATGGCTAATGGTAAATGTTTAATGGTTAATCATGGTTGATGATATAGGGATTTGTAAGGGACTATCACCCACAAACTGATGGTTTAACAACTACTGGGGGGTTCTTAAGACTTAGGCAACCCCAAACCTATGGGTGGTTCATTACCAGAAATCTTGGCTATTCCATGATTTGGAGGGTCCCCTATTTTGATAAACCACCAAGTAGGTCACCACAGCAACCAACCTGGCATCCAGCATTTTTGTGGCTTGTATTGGTTCATGCTATTTGTTTATCATCTATAGAAGTATTCAAATAGGACTTCATGTCTACGTTCAGCAGCGCCATGATCGTTCAAGTATTCAAAGGTGTGGAGAATCTGAAGATCAGGCAGATTTTTGCCCGGCTTGGTACTTTACTCTGTGGGTGTTTCTTAAAAGGGAGGTACCTCCTAGTCATCCAATAGTAGTCACTACTAGCAATAAACCAATCATTTTTGGGGTACCATATTTTGTGGAAAACCCCATTTGGTTGATCTATGAACGGTGATTTCCATCATGGTGGAAACAGTCATGGCGAACAAATTGTGACTATTTGCCCCAAAAATGTCACAACCACGAATTTCACAGCTTTGACAATCATTGTGACTAACAATGGTAACCCTGATTGTTGAACAGGAAAATCATTCGCACATGGGGGGCCTTTCCACGTCAAACAATGGCTTTAACCATAATTCACCCAAGCTTCTACAGCGTGACCAAGTGATCAAGGGTCTGCCGCTTGGAGAATCTGTAGAAATTGATTTTCTCATTGAGTCCGTGCCTTGGCGGCCCAAAAACATCCGTTGACACAGTGCGATTGCGGCTGCGATTGCGAACGGCGATGGTCAATGCTGGTGTGCCAAAGTCATGGTCGCTGATGCTCAATGGTCGACAGTGATGAGGAATCAAGGGCAATCATGGGTTGATCATGGTAGTTATAATATACTACCATGGGACTGGCCAATCATGCTTGACCATGCCTGCTGTCAGCTATCCATTGATTCACCATTATCGATCACTATTAAGCCAGTATTCGGGCTAATAGAAACAAGTATTGACAACTATGAATTGCATCAACCAGGAATGATTGATCATAATTCTGAACAACTATTAGAAATCCAATCCTATTAAACATTCCTTTCATTATTTACCATTATCAACGGTTGTCAGCCAGGATTGACCCTTTTTGACCATTATTGATCACCACTGACCACCATATAAATTATTCACCGCTATAATTTGCCATGACTAATCATTCAAAACCACCATTAGCCATCAAAAAGTCTCATTCTGGCTGCTGCCCTAGGCCTTCTTTTCATCGTCCGAGCGTTTGGCCTCGGCCGCATCGCGGAAGCGACGACCCGGGGGCACCATGACTGCTGCAACCGACAGGGACCAGCCAGGTGAGAAACCAGCCACGACCTGGAGAAAAGAAACGTACAAAATTGACTGGTTAGGTCTTAGGTCTACCACTTCACACTGGTTGAAAGGGCTTCTATGGTGCACTTGCTGATAGTTCGCCATGTCAGCACACTCAGAATTGGCAGCTAGTTTGATAATATCAACGGTGGTAGTTCATCAATAACGATTGAGATTAATTAACCAATGAGAATATGAAAATTCCAGTGATAGTCAACCCTGACCCCGGAGCCGCATTCAAAAAAGCAGTGACTTCGAAGACAATTCACCCGAAGTGGAAAAAATAGAAACTCCAACAAGCGAATCTCATGACTGGTCCGTGGCCATTAGATAACCATGGGTTACAAAGCTAGTGATTCTCATCCGCGAATGATGGGGTGTTTGGTTCCAGCCAACCATGCGCTGAGCTCTCTTGTGGAGAAGCGAGGGATGAGCTGACTGGCTGGCTGGCTCCCTCCCCATAAGCGGAGATTCAACAAGCTGTTGATCTGTCAACATGCTTGAAAAGTTGTCATGATGATAAGTGATCAAGCTTCACTTGTTGGTGGTATATTGCTTTGTCAGGGGGATCACTCTTTAAAAGTGTTCAGTGTATCTGTGTCAATGGTCAAACATTATCAAATGCTTCTCATGGTGCGCAACCCTCGTGATTAATGTTCACCCAGGACTTTTAATAAACCCCTGGTTTATAAATAGGGGGTAACCCCCAAAGCCGACTGGTTTCCCTTTAAAATAGTAACCCCCCTAATGATCATCAACCAGAAATTGCTCGCTTCATCCTGGGTAGACATTATCAAATCAACCTGGGGTCTATTAATCCGGGGTTAACATTGATAAATCATTGTTTTCCCTATAGTTCTGTTGGTCATTATCCCCCATCATTGGTTGGTTGATATTGAACCAAAGCCATATATAGTTGGTAAATCCCCTAGTATTGTTGGTTAGTCAGAATCCCCTGATATTCACCATTAACCAGCTAGTGAACCATTGGTTGGTTGGGGAATGTTGACCCCCAAATCTACCATCCTTCCGCACCATGATTTGATGCCACCGTCCATCTCCGTGGCCTTCTTGATCACACCCATCTCGACCAAGAGCTTTCCCACGATGCGTGCCACCACCGTCTTGCCGGTGCCTGCCACGCTTCACCATGGGAACGGGGATACCACACCTTCGCACCCAAGAATCGATCTTGCATTGAGTGGTTCGCCTTGCACTGGGGCCTGGGAAACACCAAAAAATACATTTTCGTAGCATGGCTTCTGAGAGAAGCCCCTGTCACTAAGAGGCCTCCCGCCAGTGGCTAAATACCTTTTAAAAACTATATATTTTTT